>OY754340.1:30354529-30954529 GCA_963573305.1 Pyrrhosoma nymphula
AAAAATTTAAGTTTGGAAGTTAAAACACTGTTAAATTTAACACATTTCAGTTCGTTAGGTAATTTGTTACGCATTCCAATTCCCATTTTTCTTTAACATAATTTTTTTGGTACTTGTTCTAACGTTTTTTAAATGAAGATGGCGAGAGTTCCTAGTGTTGCGTCGGAGAATATTGGTACTGAGATCGAATTTTGAAGTTATACTTCTTTGCGCCCGTTGGAGACTTTTGGGATGGGATGTTGGTCGAGAAACCGCGTCACGCTCTTTTTTGGGTGAGAAAAATCCACAATTGTACGTTTTTGTATGGTTTTTTGTACGTTCGAACTTTGAAAAGAAGTTTTGTTTAAAATAACAATATATCGAAGAGAAATATATTGAATAATAGAGAAAAAATGTCTTTTATTTCATTTATATATCCTGTCTGCCTGTGTGTGTGAGCGGGTGTGTGCGACCGGCCAAAGAAGTATAACTTCCACCGTCTGGTCCGACGCAGACCACGTTTTTTTTTAAATAATTAGTGTTGAACATACTTGAAAGTGTGTATTCAATCACATCTGATTTTTCTTATCATAAAGAACCCAGGCGGTAGCCATAATTACTGACAACATGATTAAACATACCTCATCGTACCGAGAGGTAATATGGGGTGTTCCTCAAGGATTCATCCTAGGGCCCCTGTATGTATGGGAGGGGAAGAATATTAAGAGGTTTAAATATGAGCTTAGAAAGGGGCAAAATATAACTTCCTAGCAATTATTCTGACAACACGCTTTTGAATTTTAATGATATTTTACAGAGTTTGGGGATAAACTAAAGAAAACAACGTTTTGGGACATTTAGGAGCAAAGTAAGCCATAATAAATGTTTATGTATAAAAATTCAACCTGTGCACGTAAAACTCGAAAAGTAATCGGTCGATTGACTTAAAATGTTGGCACAATGTTTTATTTGAATGCACAAAGGTTTTCAAATCATAAAAAATGCTAACTTTTGGTTTTTTACCCCAATATTGTTAACATTTACTCCAAAAAGAAAAGCATTGAATTTGGTGCAGATGTTTGCTTATTTGATTTTTTAAATAAATTGCACTCGAGATATTGGATGGAATATTTTGTCACTAAACGCATAAAAGTATGCTGTATTAAATT
Organism: Pyrrhosoma nymphula; assembly: GCA_963573305.1. Lineage (NCBI taxonomy): Eukaryota > Metazoa > Arthropoda > Insecta > Odonata > Coenagrionidae > Pyrrhosoma > Pyrrhosoma nymphula. The sequence goes on from OY754340.1 coordinate 30,355,678, forward strand.
ATTTTATTCAATTTTCTTATACGCCTCCTTTTCGCCAAGTATTGCGTTTTTATCTCTAAATTTTTCTTATTTTTCAACAATAGAAATTTATTTGGCAACCTGGCGTGAATATCCAATTAATAGCGATTTCATGATCAATGGCTATTCACGCCTGCAGCATTATAAGGCCAGGTACAGTGACTTATTTGACAGTTGTAGTCAAACGACTACAGTTCCCCGTTCGCCTTGCCTTCTCAAATAAGGTCAGTAGCTTCAAGTCTGGGGATTAGATCTGGAAAATCCATGTTTTTCACGTGGTCAATTATATGTTGCATTCTTATGAGTGGGACAGCTGAAAAAGTAACTTGTTTTTGCAGAGGGCGGTAGGACCAAACATATTGTACATCAGAAAGCACTCGAATTAAATTTACAACTCTATTTCATTACACAAAATGTAATTTTCTTTCATTAATGCTGAACATGTAAATGTGTCTGCTTTGTATGTGTGTGTGCATACTTAAAAAGAAAAAAAGGCATTGCTACGCATGCCGGGAAAAGATAGTAAACCATATAAGACCTGTAAACTGAATTTGTCACCTCAATAACATACAATGTAACATGTAAAGATAAATTTCTTCATAAGAAAATTGATATGGATTTCCCACGATAGATTATTAACTAAAACGTGCATATAGAATATTTATTCTTATGCTGTATGCAAATTTTATTTGTGTAGGTGAGACTGCTCCCATTACAGCACTTTTATTTGTTCAATGTAATGAAATTATTTAATATATTACGAGTGGCGAAATGCCAATTGTATCCGGAAGGACAATTAAAGTTTAATTTTAGAATCGGAAATGTTTAACTATTCAATCCAAATTCAACCATTTTCAAGCGATATATACTGTTTATGTGTGTCCAAATGTTTATTGTATACGTCGCCTGATATCGTAAAATACACGAAAAGTCGTAAATACATTGGTTTGTATATGAAGGTTTGGTATTGTCCTTTTTAAGAAACTCAACTTTATAATGTAATTTTCTTCAGAATTTCAATACGAATATGTTTTTCATATATTTGTAAAATATGTGTAATATACATACATTCGAAATTTGAAGTTACGATATATGTAATTGTTAATTTTTATACTTTATACTATTCATTTTAAATATATTTATTTTCACTTATTTCATATTATTTAAAACAAAATTTTAGCTTTGTTTTCCATTTTGCTTTTGTTTTTTGTTGTTGATTTTGTTGCTAAGAGGAAGGGTTTGTTTCTTTGTGTTGCCATTGTCGCAGTAAGAAAGTTAATCCTTTAATGTAGGTACTAAATTTATGATTGATAACTTTTTTATCTTTGTAGTATTATAATACTTATTATTATCAACGTTTATCAGCCCAAAGTAGCTTAGAAATGCACTTGATGTTGCATTTGGAGTGGAAATTATTAGTTATTAATTTTGGCCAGCTTTTTTTATTTGGGCCAACTTTACGACGTAGCAACTTTCACCAGTTATGTGAATACTCTTTTATCTTTGTAGTATTATTATAATTATTATTATTAACTGTATAATTCCTTTGAATTGTACTGTATACGCCCTGAAGAAGCATCATTAGTAAAAAGGCGAAACGTCTTGGCGGAAAAGGGAAGTTTAGTTTCTTTAAAAAAAAGACATGACCAAACCTTCTCCATAAATTAACCAATGTATTATTATTAAAGTTGTATTATTATTATTATTATTATTAAATGAAAGGAATACAGTTAATAATAATTATAATACTACTAAGATAAAGAAGTTTTCAATCATAAATTTAGTAGTACCTCATAAGGATTAACTTTCTTACTGCGACAATGGTAACACAATAAACAAACTCTTCCTCTTAGCAACAAAATCAACATCAAAAAACAAAACCAAAATAGAAAACAAAGCTAAAATTTTGTTTTAAAAAATATCATAAGTAAAAAAATATTTTTTTAAAATGAAATTAACAATTACAGACATCGTAACTTGAAATTTACAACTTTAACTATTTAAAAAAATTGTAAAGTATAATTTTAATCGAAATTGAGATATTTGCTGAAAAATTTCGACCCGTCCGATAAATCCGGGCTTTCTTAAAAAAATTGTGAGACTATTTTCCTTTTAAAAAATTCAAAAAAACTAAAAAACCTTTACCTGCAACCTCACTATCTGATGACATGAATTTCCCAAGAGCGGTAATGCATTGCTGCTTACAGTTAAACCTATATTTTATATTCGGAAAAAAAACTAGAAAGAATTTTGGAAGGGGTCCAAAGAAAATTTTTGGATGTTCTCCTTACATAAACGCAACTACACGTATATATTTTTTTTTTAGTTTTTTTTCTTTTTCCCGGAAGAGAAATAAGAGTTAATTGCAAGTTGCACTTGGTCTTAACAAGCCTCCGGATCGCCCCACAAGTCTTTCTTCAAGACGACAGCGACAACAGGGAGTTCTCGAGGAGATAAACTTGAGGTAAAGGTCAGACCTCTTTCGCGGAAAAGGTCATTGACTGGTTCCGATCCGTTTCCCCACTTAAACGGTCACACTGCGTTCTCAAAAGACTTCTCAAGTGACAAACCAGGTCCTGCCGAAAAATATTAACTCAACCGATACGAATACGAATGCAGTTTCAAAAGGCAGAAATAAAAAAAAAATAAGAAAAAAAATTGAAACGCGAAATGCAATCCCGGTCGCATTCCGCTCTTCAACTTTTTTTATTTTTTCCACCCGAAAATTGTCGTCTCAGTTTTTTTAATGACGTCACCCAAGATGGCGGCAAGCGTAACTTAAGGTGGTCTGAACGAGATATAGTTCTCATAGTCATAATACAGACCATATTACAACTTTAATTTTTAATTTCAGCGTCTGTAAGAAGTGTGATTTAAATTAAATAAATAAAGCTACATAAGTCTCTAACTTGACTCATTTATTCCCGCCGTACGCCTGAAAACCCTTCAACACAACAGGTTTTTTGCGATTCTGTAAAAACTTCTGTGGTGAGTAATAAATTATTTTTTTTTAAAAGTTGAGGAAACATGTTATCTACACACCATTAGTTTTTAGGCAAAATATAGGTGTTATAAATTCCTATTTCTTATAAATATTCTCCCTCTGGAGCGCATAGCCATAATCTATCCCATATGTAAAACAGCTTATATTTAACAGACAAATTGCTCCAAAAGTAGTTCGGTATGGAGTTGATACATTTTGATACAATTGGAGAGATGAGAGTTTTATCTTTAAAATGAGGACAAATTCATTAAATTCTAGGTGAAGTGATTTTTCACTCAAATCAACTTAACACGAACAATGCATGAAATGGAATTTGAAATTTAATAGGAAGGAAATAGATTCTAAAACGCAATGCGTCAAGAGCACATTGCTCAAAAATAATTTAATTTTGTTCTACAAAGATGTATTGTCTTCGTAAAGTCGCATAAATGCGTCACACAAGATGGCGTTAAGCGCAATTATGCATGAACGTAGTTCAACGAAAATCTAAAGTATGTATGCTGGAAAAAGATCGCTTAAACAATACTCTGGATCGCATTTTTCTTTAAGACTTTTTAATATTTTGTATCACTTCTGTCGTATCTCCAAGCCGGATACTTATGCCACACAATATGGCAGAAAGCGCAGTTATGCATGAACGAAGTTGAACGAAAATAAAAAATAAATAAACAGGAAATAGATCGCTAAAACGATACTCTGGATCGAATTTTGCTCAACGACTTTTCATTTTATCGCACAATATGTGTCGTCTCTCCAAGCCGCACGCATACGTCACACAAGATGGCGATAAGCGCAACCATGAATGAACGAAGTTTAACGAAAATCGAAAGAAATAAAAATACTGGAAATAGATCGCGAAAATGATAATCTTCATCGCATTTCGCTAAACGGCTTTAATGTTTCGTACAACTTGTGTCGTCTCTCCAAGCCGCACGCATACGTCACACAAGATGGCGATAAGCGCAACTATGAACGGACGAAGTTCAATGTATATCGAAAGAAAAAATACTGGAAATAGATCGCTAAACCATTTTCTTTATCGCATTTTGCTAAACGACTTTTTGGTATTTCGTACAAATTGTGTCGTCTCTCCAAGCCGCATGCATACGTCACACAAGATGGCGATAAGCGCAACTATGAATGAACGAAGTTCAATGAAAATCTAAAGTATATATACATGAAAAAGTTCGCTAAAACGATAACGTGGATCGTATTATGCGCTCAAACTTAGTTTTCTTTCGTTCACTCTAAGTTAATTACGAGCACACTTTCGATTTACCACCACACTGTAGTAATTTATTCGTTTTTCGAAGTAATTAGCACAATATTATACTAATTGAATCTCCCTTTGATGCTAAAATATTCGAAACCTTTTTTTAAAAAACCAGCACCAGAAAATACAATAATTTTTGTATTGTCTTTTGCACTCCGCGATAAAGTAGTGAGCAACGATATATCGAAGCTTGTAACTGAAAAGGCCAAAGATCATACCTTGTGTGACGACATTACTTTCGTCTTGCGTTTAGGTAAAACAAGCTAATCGTTGCATAAATAGCGTAGCGTAGGCCCTCTCTAGGGTATGTTATGCATTCTTAAGGTTTTCCAGGAAACAAAATTGAAATGCAAAATGCAATATTAATTGTGCTGGAAACCATACATGACGTCCCAAACAATCCGCTTGCTATGGCTGCACATTGATCGTAATGACCACGCCCACTCTAACCCAAGGCATGCATAAGTCTACGATGTATCAGAGTAAGGAGCTCTAAAGGCTGGTAAACGCCAAACATCATACTCTACCTGACGTCACTACATTCGGCATAACGTTTAGGTAAAACAAGCTAATCGTGGCGTAGATAGCGGAGTGTGCCGTCTCTAGCGTTCTTTATCTTCTCTATTTACTGCAGAACGTACAGATTTAAAATGTCATTTTTCCCACGAACGATAAGGGACCAAAACAGCTGCCAATGAGACTTTATAACTAGGTTTGTCGATAGGTAGTGTAGTTCTTAGTATTAGTAGTAGTACTCCATAATACTTGAATCCTTATCTGCTACGTTGTACTAACAGCATGCCTTGCAGGTTTTCTACATAAGTCTTGAGTCTCTGTCCATTTGTGTAGTTGCAAAATACATATATATATTAAAGGTCCCTCTCCATTGTGATAATATCTGTAGTGTAGTAGTGCATGCTTGTTGAGGCTACGCCTCGTGACAAGCATTAGTGATTTATACTTATGCATGATTAGTCGTAGTTACACTAACTTTAGGGTATAGTGTAATGCATGTTGGTGAATACTCACCCCCTGCCACACACCACAGAGGTGGCTTGCAGGGTATTTTGTAGATGTAGGGTATGTTTTATGTATTATTGAGGTTTTCCAGGGAAAAATTGAAATGAAAAATACAATCTTAAATAGCTTGCTTACACTGAGCTGGATCCCGAGTATGACGTCACCACAAACCACTTGCTCTGGCAGTACATTGGACGTGAAGAGCGCGCCCACTCTAGGCTATGATATGCATAAGTCTCAAACTTTTTTTGAGAGAAAAAGAAGTTGAAACGCGAAACTGCAATCCGGTTTGCATTTCTCCACTCATTTTTTTTTATTTCTCGTTCGATTTCGTCACTATCTCGCGGTCCATCGTTTGGAGAATATTCGGGCGACATTTCTTTTTCCCTTTACAACCGACTGCCACATAAATTTCTTCCCCCGATCCTGGAATTTTCGTTCAAGAGAAAGCGGATATCTTCGTCTCTGCAAAAGATTGACGGTCCTCGGGTCTGAAGAAACAGGAACGGGTGACCGTTGGATAAGACATGCGAAAGTAAAACATTAACATCCTTGCTTTCGGTAACGGTGAGTAAATATTTTAATAATAATATGTCAAAAATATTTATAAAAAAACCACGATTATATTCTAGCGTAGTACTAAAAATATAAAAAACTAGCTTTCTGGCTAGTATGTAGATGTAGATGAAAGATTAATTGAAGTTATTGGCTTTTCGGGTTTCTGACTGGATCTGTCTATCATAGTATTAAGTCTGCCCTTTTAATAGTTAGAGACGATATTAGACTCTCATATAACATATAAAAAATAACCTTGTTGGTCCAATTTGACTTTACTAAAGCTTTCGATTCGGTGAAACACAACATACTATTAAATCGCTTGTAAGATGTTGGACTCTCAAATTCAACCGTGCTTTGGTTCAAGGCATACCTCTCTATCAGGAAAGAGGCCATTAGAGGACCGAAATGGGGGCTATCAAACTATTTTCCTGTAACCAAAGGAGTGCCACAGGGGTCGATCCTTGGACCCCTTCTGTTTTCTATTTATTTCAATGATCTTTCTAAAGTTATCTCAAACTGTAAATACCACATGTACGCTGATGATCTTCGGATCTACATTGACTGTTACCCTTATGATGTGACTGAAGCCATTACTAAGGTGAATGACGATATTCGAAATATAGGTAAGTGGTCACTGGAAAACTGTCTACAACTAAATCCCAACAAGACCAAAAGTGTCATCATTGGTAGTAATATTTATGTTAATATAATTATACTTGATGTCCTTCCAAAGATGAATGTAAATGTTGTCCAAATTGATTATTCTGATAGTGTAACTAACTTAGGAGTTACACTTAATAAACCTTATCATGGAATTAACACATAAAATCAATTTCGCATAGGGTTTTGAAGACTCTATATCGATTTAAACAATTTAGACATCTTATCCCTGTCCCCCTTCGCCAAATATTAGTTGATACTCTTGTTTTCCCACATATAGACTATTGCTGTGTGGTATATTCTGACCTTACAAACGAACTAAATCTAAAACTCCAGAGGATTCAGAACTCCTGTAAGAGTAATATCTTTGACATCACATATTATGAGAAAAGGACACAATATTTTGAAAAACTCAGATGGCTAAAAATGCAAAATAGGCGCTTACTTCATTAGGCAACATTCATGTACAAGTTGATAACGATAGAACTTCCCAACATATTTACACCGAAATGTACAATGTATTGCTAGAGCAAATAAACGTCCAACACGCCGCATGGAAGAACTTTATATGTATACCACACTACCGAACATCTGTCTTTCCATGTCACCTCTTGCGAAGTATGGATTCAATTGTCAGACGACGTCAAAGAATGTCAAAATGCAAGTAAATTAAAAAAGAAATACCATGAAATATTACTACAAGTGAACTAAATATTGTGCTACAATCTACAAAATCTGATGTATTTAATGTGCATTCATACATTTGCCGTTTTGTTAAATATTACGTCGGATTCTGTGATGTTGATGCATCATGTAAATCTTCCTATTGCGTGTACTATTTGTTGACTCTAAGATATGTAATAATCACGTATGTTCCTAAGGGACACACTTGTCCCGGGATAATTAATTTCATATTCTGTTTCTATTTCTTCATTGCTACCAACTATTCGGAGAACGAGTCGCTCTCAATCCTTATGGCTAATGCAGATACTTGAAAATGGGAGAAACATATACCCAGGGCCGTTGGAGGACCGAAATGTAAGCTATCAAACTATTGTCCTGTAAAACCAATGGAGTGCCACAGGGGTCTATCCTTGGACCCCTTCTGTTTTACATTCATGTCAATGATCTTTCTAAAGTTATCTTAAACTGTAAATACCACATGTACGCTGACGATCGTCAGATCTACATTGACTGTTACCCTTCAGATGTGACTGAAACCATTACTAATGTGAATGACGATATTCGAAATATATGTAAGTGGTCACTGGAAAACTGTCTACAACTTAATCCCAATTAGACCAAAAGTATCAAGTATCAAAAGGAAGGAGCGCTTGGTCCTAAGGATAATCTGGGAATGGGCATGTGGAGTAACGAATGTTTGCGCGGAAGGTCTACATGAAACTTTAATGTTGACACTGCCAATCAGTTCTGGACAGTCAATGGCAGAGTTGAGGATGCTGTGGATGAGTTTCAGGTCAGATTTGAGAAATTGTTAAGGGAGATTAAGGGCCGAATGTGTAGTCGTTACCCAGCAGTCCCAGGCAGGAAACTGCGTCAGTTTTCTTAATTTCCACTATATGTCTTTATGCTTCTCAAACCAGGTCACACAAAATCTTCTTCTCCACACCGTTGAAGCTATTTGCACGTCGAGCGGCCATCTTGACAGTTTTCATGCTGCGTCTGGCTCTTTTTTTATCCGTATCCATGTTGATCACGAGCGTCACCACTGAAACATTTGAGCTGCGAATTCCATTTCCCGCCGTTTGTAGTCCTTAGTTACCAGATCTAATCCCACAACCATCCCCTACCTAGCAGCTCCCTTAATTTTGACTATAGGACTCACAATTCAAGGGGCCTGCTGGGTAGGGGCTGCTGCTAGGTAACGTCTATAAATATGGCCCTATGAATGGATAGTGTATGCGTAATGGTATCAGTTGGCAAATTTCGAAAATGAGATACCCTATATTTAATTATCTTGCAGAAGAAAGAAGACACATGCTGAAGGGTCTGAATGCTAGAAGGGGCTGATATGGACCATATGGGGGAGCAATGCGTGATTATTGGAATGACAATAGTCAATATGACCGTAAGGCTAGTGGATCTGCAATTAGTGTGAAGCGGTAGAGGAGGCCAAGCAGAGACATTGCTTAGTTTCATGGAACTGCAAGGCTATGGTCAGAATAGTTGATTTTGTGGTCCAATCAAAACGCCGACGTATTTTATGGAGGAGACGCGATTGAAATTCTGTGAGTTTATATTGTCTCTGAAATCAATGGGGGATTTCTTTAGGGGAATAGATACAACATGGCATTTTCTTGGGTTTAATTTGAGTTTCCAGGTATTGCACCACCCTGAGACCGTGTTTAAGGGATCCTGAAGATCACAACAGTCCGTGAAATTGTGGATTTGCTTAAAACATTTGCAGTCATCTGCGTAAAGCAATCATTTTCGGAAATTCAAGACTTTTGAATAGCATCGTCCATGATATTCTTCCGCCTATTCGTGTTCACACGAGCATTGTTAAATTAAAAGAAACTGTTCGATACCTTGGCGTCACTCTTTCCACTAACTTGAAATGGGATCAGCACGTTTTGGAAGTGAGTAACAAGGGAAATTAAATTCTCTATTTACTAAAGCTTTAAAAGAAAAATCTACCTGTTCACATAAGAATTTCACTTGTGACCTCATTGATTTTTCCAATTATAGATTATTGTATACTAGTGTATATCGATTTAACAAATGTTCTCGAAATACGTATCCAGCGATTAATTGACAGCTGCATTAGATTTACATTCGATCTCCGCAGAGATGACCATGTTTCTGATTACTTCGCTGCCTTGAAGTGGCTGCCCCTTGGCTCCCGAAGGAACTACTTCCTGGGGCGTTTTCTGTTCTCCCTCTTTCATATTCATATGCCTGAATACCTCTATAACCTATTCACCCTCAGAACTACTGTTTCCGTAAGAAGAACTCGGGCAGACCTAAACCTTCTCCACATACCCCAAGCCCGTACCAACCAATACCTAAATTCTTTCCCGATTATAGCATCCAAGTTTTGGAATTCAATACCCCCCTCAAAAAAATGCTCCTCCACTCCGAAATCTTTTAAGAGAAAACTGTACGAATATTTAAAACAGTAGCACTGATGTTTTGAAATGTAAGATTCTTTGTGTTGAATAATTTGATTTTTGTTAGAACCTATGTTTTCAATTGATCTTGTGTTTATGCTCTGCTTATTGTATTTTGAGCAGAATGTTCTCTGTACTTATTTTTGTTTCTTTTTTGCTCTTATGGGTTTCCTAGAGCATCAATAAACTATTAATTCATATTCATAAAGAAGGGTATGAGCTTGTGAGGTGGGAACTAGGAAGGCCAGATCGTCTATGAAAAGATTAAAGAGATATGGTCCGAGAACATTTCCCTGCGGAACCCCAGGCGTTACAGGTGACCAGTGGGATGAGGACCCGGTGTTACACGCTGGGATCTGTTGCTGAGGAAAGAGTCAACTAAGTTTAGGAAATTACTATGCAGGTTAAATCGATGATCAAGTTTAATGCAATTGACTGCATGGTGCTGAAAAACTGCAAAGTTGGTCAGGCAGGAGCGGCCAGGGAGGAAACCATGTTGATTCTTGGACAGAAAAGGGAAACTAAAATACTAGAGTCTGTTAAGGATAATCCTTTCAAAAACTGAAGAGAGTATTGGTATTATGACACCGAGAACGAACGATAAGATGTTCATTTGCATTCACATCAAAAATTATTTTGAGTCCACGCTAGAATTTGCATTCGCACACCTATAGGCCAGAAGGATCATAAATAAATTCATCGAAAAGGTAATTCAGCTAGTTATAATAATAATTGCTGAAATCGATCTTGGAATCAAATTATTTTTCCAACAAATAATAGGTTTTTCACTAAGTTTATGTGTCGTACAAAAAAGCTATTTGTTTACTGATGAAAAGTGTACATTGTTTCGGATCTAAAATATCGGTCGGTTTGAGGCTTAACCTACGGTTACAGCTAGTTGGCGAACCGATTACGTTTTTAACCCTATCACCACATATTCCAAATTCGTCCGAAAACAATGGTAAAATGTCGTTAATCGGGTCATTCGGTTTACCGCTTTTAACGAATGAAAACGAGACGACCAACTCTCGTCCAGTAAGGCGACGTGGACAGATATGCTCTCTCATAAAACCTTCCGTTATATCAACTGCTCGTGCAATAAATCGAGAGATCCGAAGCAAAACGAATGTCGTCTTATATTCGAGCAAAACGAACACATCGTCTTATATTCGAGCACAGAAAGAGGCGAGGGAGAGAGACTGGTTTTCATGCCGCGGTTCACATAATTCATCAAAACGTTATTCTTTTTTTTGCTTTTCACGACCAGAACCCGCCTTCGTTCAGTAAGGAGTGAAAGAGAGAAAGAAATTGACGATCGCTTTGCGTTATTCTTATTTTTTTCATTTATTCTCGAGCCGCTATGAGAAATAAACTCGCCCACATTTGCATACATCGAAGATAAGACGAGAGCACGATTGATGCCTTATGGCCTTACCCCGCTTATAAAACCGACAGATCTCGAGATACGCGAATATATAAATATTCGTATAACGGGGCGCAATAACGTTAATCAGACCTCGCCGAGCCTCTTAAGACTTCCGAGTGTGGGAATATCACACACCCAACTCATCGATTTAAACCAATAATTTACTCTCCTCGACTTAAGATGATCATGCCGTCCTGAAGGCATCTGTTCAGTGGCTTTGGATCCAGCTCCGTACCTTAAAGGCCTGGTTTCGACTCATAGAAGTTAATGAACTACTTAAAAACTCTCTCTTAATCCGTATATCATGTTAAAGACCTCATGTGCAGCAAATATATCGTCTTATCGGACGCATTGCGTTGTGAAACTAGGACGCTATTACATATTTATATATGTTTGCGTTATAATATTGTGTTATAATATATATATATATATATTGCGTTATAATATTTGGATCCTTGTCGAAGAAACCAAATTGCAGGCTTGGGATCCTCAAACAAGAATCCTGAATTTTCTGCAAGTAGGTCACTCTTACAGTTATTGTTATTATTTCATTTAATAGAGCGCATAATGTTGTACAAGATAGCCAATACATGTTTCTCTCAGCCAAATATCCACGGAGATACTATGCCTCAAAATTACCGAAATCTCATAGTCATACTGAAGAAGGCTGCGACACGGGGTCAAACAAAGTACTATATCTCGGATAGTATACCATCGGCGTACGTAAAAATTTACGAATGTTCATCGGAGGCATATGTGAATCCGCTTGGCTCGGGATACTTGTCGAAGAAACCAAATTGCAGATCCTCAAACAAGAAACCCAACCATGGCTGGTATTGCACGGCTATCGGATGTGACCCCTGACGGCGATGGGGTTACTGGTTCAAATGTCTGAACTGGTAGTGAGAATGTCACCATGGACCAACGCAATATATACTAAAAATGTCTACATAAAACAAACAGGACGACAAAAAACAGAATATTTATTACAATAAAGTGTTGTACTTTTCTACACAGGTTATTTATTTAAGGTAGAACCTCTACTAGGAAGGACCTTCGATAACATGCCCTGATATTTTAATATATTGCAGAGAAATTATGCCTTAGTCGATCTGTGAAAAAATAATTGGGGGTAATCGGCCATTTAGCGCTGATAACAGGATTTGAAAATCGCCATTTTCAGCCTCAAATTACATTACTCTTATGGCGGAATGGTGTCGTCCCTCACTTCTATATTTTATTTCTCGAGATTTTTCTCGACAAGGCTACCTCAAAAACGACCATATGGTGAATAAATAATCAACGGATACAATGAATTTTTTTCAGGTTACCTTATCGGCCATTTAATGCATATATTTATGCTTGAAAAGCGATGAAGAGTCTTACTTTCGTTCCGTAGCCGCCATATTGAAACAGACTTGGCAACCATGTTCGAGGAGTAAACAAAAACATTGGAGTGAAACTATGCAAACAAACAAAGGTGCCAGACCGGAGTGAAACTATGATACGTTGACCAGCTATGCAGTGTTGTCGAGTACATAGTCAGCAATTATATATAATACATTTGTTTTAATTACGTTTACATCAAAACAGCAAAAGTACTCACAAGGCCTGTTGTTTAAATTCATCCCGAATTGTATAATTATGCAGCTTTACTGCAGTTCTAGAGAAAGCTTTTAAATTCCTCTGAGAATTGGCGTCAATATGAAAGCCATTCTTCATACGACAGGATTACTTCATTTTGAAGAAAACTCATGTACTGTACAGCCATGTTGATTGATTGAAAATTATTTTCAATTATTATTAATAACATTTTGTGCCATTTTATCTTGTTTCTGTCGATTTAATCTGTGTTATGAAAGCAGTATTTCTAAGTGCAGGTTCTACCTTAAACACACTATGCGTTTCACAAATTGTATGGCATCGTCCGGTGTAGTAGTTTGTTTACATGTATTATATTGTTGTCACTGTTAGATACAGAACATTAAACCTGTTGAGATGTTTGAGATGAGAAAAGAGATGTTTACACTTAAAAAACTGTCAAAAGGAAATTAAACAAAAATGAAAAATAGATTAAATTTTTGTTTCATTTCATTTTTGTAAGTTTTTTTAATGTAAACTTTTCTTTAAAATCAAATTTAGTGTTCTGTATCTAACAAAGACAACAATATAATATATGTGTAAACAAACTACTACAACTGACGGTGCCATAAAATTGGTGAAACGCGTAGTGTGTTTATAAAAAATAAAATTGTATTAAAGTACAAAACCTTATTATTGTAATGAATATTAAATGTTTCTACAAAGTAGAGCATGAATCTGTGAATTGTATACACAACAGAATGCATATGGCGCCACCATTGCAATGTTCTCAGCGTTGTTTATATTTTTAGGGCCGTATGTTCTCGCTATGAAAAACCAAGTCTACTTTTTTAAGGGATTTTAAACATGCTCTTTCAAATGAAAATTATTCAGAAGAGTATCCAGAAGGTCTCTTCTTTTTGTAAGCGCGGACAGAAAATAAACTATTTATGTCCTTTTTACAAATGCCGTCCTCTAAGTTGTTCCTATTTTTAGGGCCTTATATGCCCGCGATGAAAAACCAGATATACTTTTTAAGAGGGTTGAAGTCATTCTCTTTTCCTAATGAAAATGATCCTATAGAAATTCCATAGTGTTTTTTTGTAAAACGGGTTGAAAATACACTATTTTTGACGTCTTTTCAAAAATTGTCGAATTTTAACTCCATTTTCAAAACTAATGAAAAGCACTAGTAAGATGAATTTTTATATTAAAAAACCATGCGTTGATACCGCACAAAGTTTCACGTTGATTGTACCCATTCTTTCTGAAACGTAAAAAGCCAAAAATTTTGCTTATTTTTTGCTCCGCAATTTTTCGGGCCAGTTTCGACCTGAATTTCCTGCAAGTAGGTCAACCCTTACGGTTATATTTTTAAAATTATTTCATTAAACAGAACGCGTAATGTTGTACAAGATAGCCAATATATGTATCTCTCATCAAAATATCCCCTGAGATACTATGCCTCAAATTTACCGAAATCTCATAGTCATACTGAAGAAGGCTACGGGGTCAAACAAAATAATATGTCTCAGCAAGTATACCATCGGCGTACGTAAATATTTACAAGTGTTTTTTGGAGGTATATGTAAAATTTCCATACAAAATTTCATTGAAATCAGTGATGGTTGAGCGTGGACCACCAGACCACTTGTCATGGAATGACCCATATACCGTGTCTACTAATTTTGCTATGTCCTTTTTGCGGAGCAACATGTTATATTGAAGCGAGGCCTGTATCTTGGGGGAGAGGAAGATATTGCAGCACAAAAAAATATCACGCAATGATAACACTATTTCTTTTCCCACCTCATGTTTATTCCAAGTGAAGGAATTTGACTTTTCATTCATGGCGTGTAATTGCATACTTTTGGATGACAAATTTTATTACTCGAGCGCGGCTCCTATGAAATTTTAACTGGGTACATCGTTGCTAATTATAAAGTAATAATCCGTATCAAATATGCTTCAAGTTCATCTTCACCTCCTAAGTGGAGTAGCTGGCTCTTGGTAGACGCCTATCCTGGTATGATTGCCATCTTTGCTCTGCTCATAATACACTCATTTTCAATATTCCATCCCTTATCAATTCTGTTTCAAATCCCAGATTGCAAAATTTCAAAGGAGTTATTCATAGCTCTGAAATGAACACAGCGATAATCTTAAGAATATGCATGTTGGCGTGCTCAGACAGGGGGTTATTTCATTGTCTATTTAAGGTTAACCGTAAGATAAATTGGCTCATTCGTTAACTTTATGCTAACAGAACTTTAGGGTCCGGTATATTATACATCAGAATGTCGGTTATTGAAGAGAGCGTTTATTTCGTTGTGACAAACGTGTTAACTTCCGTAAACCAAATGTAATATATTTAACCAGAGGTTATGTAGCCGGGACCCATTGTGGTATTGCATGCATAACATTAAATCGAAAAACATTCATTGAAATTCGCTTCGGCAGCTTCTCATTCATGATGATGACGTCGTGATTACGTCATGACTTCCTCACCGAAAGACCTTATCAATACGGTACCCTATTGGTCGTACGTTTGAATGCACAACTGCACTATTATCTTGGACGGGCTATATCAGACAAAAGATCTTGATCAAGTTCAGCTTCTGGGGAGATACACCTTTGCATTTACAGCCTAATTTCTTTAATTAATCAACATATTACTATTAAAAAGTGATTATGAACCTTCAAATATATTCTTCGTAGCCCTTAAGATAAAATTATAACATACCAAAACGTCGGCAAAGATTATTTTTTTATGTTGACCTGCCATCGAGAAATATGTTTCCATAATATTACGAACGGCCAAGATGTGTTGGTAACGAGAGATGTTTAGCAGTCAGCAAAGTAGTGACCACAAAAGTTTCTTCGCCTGTTTTCGACAGCGGCTTTTCTAAATCACTCGTTTGAAGTACGAGACCGCATATCACCAAAGTTTAGGCGTAGTCGGACAGAAGACAACTCTACTATACAAGATGGTTGAAGGGTTGACTTTGTGGAATTTTGACGTGATGTAATAATTAAAACTTTGCAATATTCCACGCTGTTTTATTATTAGTACAAGCCTGACCGGTTTCAATGTAAACACATCATCATCAGAGGCCAAAATTGCTATATATATTTGCATTTCATTCAGATATTACTAGGAAAATGCATGAATTGCTTGGGATAATTATAAAAATTACTGCAGTGGAAAAGACCTTTAAGTTATCTCCTGATATCATTCAAGCTATATATTTGTTGATAAATTACTCTAGTTGTTATGTCTCTGCTTCCAAAACTACAAAGGACTATATGTGGAAGTTTAACTTACGGTTCAAGAGTTAATTGTGGGATGAGATAATCTTTTAAATATTTAATAATATATGGAAGGATAACTTACATTCTGTATTTGAAAAAAAAAAAAACAATTTTGATGCAACTATTTTCACAGTGGTATCCTTTTGATGTTGGCAACTAGAAGTGTCATGATTTAGTCCTTCATAAATGTAAAATGTCCTGACCGGTTAACATTGAAACCGGTCAGGCTTGTATTGATAATAAAACAGTGTGGTACATTCCAAGGTTTTAATTATTACATCAGCAGACAACTCGTTCCAAATAGTGGACTCGCCTTATAATTCTTAGACAACACTACTCCTAAAAAAGATCTTCGGCTTTCCCGGCGAATAATATTAGTAAAATATTCTCGGGTTTGCCACCGGGCAAGGGTTTTAAAGGCCAACGTTTCGACGAGTGACTCCCTCGTCGTCATCAGGGCTGAGACTGATTGCCGAGTTGGTCCATTCCGGGGTTTTAATAGCTGGTCAACTGCGGTTGAAAAAACCCATTGTTGACCGGCTCGTTCAAGGCGGTTTGAATTTAAATTGTAACCGCTACCGTTTGATTTTATTCAGTAGCGGTCTCCATATTTGGCTGATGTACTGCCCAGAGTCACGATTTAACTTCTTCTCCTCCAAACTTATCTCGATAGCCTCTTTCGTCAAACGATCCCAGTATCCATTTGAACGGCAAAGGATTTTGGTGCCGTTAAAATTGATGGAGTGCGCATTATCTAAACTATGCTCTGCCAGGGCCAATTTTCCGGGTTGAAAAAGTCTTATATGCCTCTTGTGTTCCTTGATCCTGGTTTCCACCGTGCGTGCAGTCTCTCCAATGTAGGCGAGGCCACACTCACAAGGGACGCTAAACACTCCAGGCACTCTGAAGCCGAGGTCGTCTTTTACTCTTACGAGCCGATCTCTAATTTTCCCTGGAGGTCTATGGATCGTCTGGATGTTATATTTTTGTAAAATTCTCCCTATTTTTCCCGAGACAGTGGAGATATAGGGTATGTAGGCTCTTCCTAACGGCTTTTCACGATCTTCTTTCGGCCGCATACTTATTCTATCGGTTCTTTTCAAGGCCAAGAGAAAATATCTGTCCTTATATCCATTACGTTTGAACGTAGTTTTCAAATTTTCCAATTCAGAGGGAAGACTTCTGCATCTGAAACAATTTTCGCGCGATGTATCAAGGTGGTCAGGATTCCCTGAGAAGATTTTACTAAACACTACTCCTACTTTTCCTTTGGAGGTTTTACTTCATTCAAAGAGCACTGTGTTCTCAGAAAAACCTTTTTGCATTGAATTCTTACGTTAATTAACACCCATCTCCCGATGGATTTCTTGGAAAAAAAGAAAGAAAATACCTATATGGAAAAGCGTTTCATGAATATGAAAAATCATTCTCTTTCCTTTCAAACCTCTACCCCCTAACCCAGTGGTTCCCAAACCTTTTCTTTCCGCGACCCATTTTAGCCCATACATTTTAGCCGCGACCCCCTAAAAATAACAATGTGTACATTCAAATTATATTGTTTTTAAAGTAATTACAATCCTCACTTGCATAGTTCACCATATTATTTGTATACATCTCGCGACCCCTTAACGAACGGCCCGCGACCCCCAGTTAGGGAACCGCTGCCCTAACCTAATGCTCTAATCATTAGTGGATTGGTCGGTGCAAAAAGGTATTTTTTCGGAGAAAGTTGTCCAGACTTGGCTTTCAAACCATAATTTCAGGTACTTATATTGATCAATTAAATAATAGCTTATATTAGTGTAATTTGAGTGAAAACTCACTTCAACTAGAATTTGATGAATTTAACCTCATTTTAATAAAAATAAAACTCCCATCTGTCCAAAGATGTCAAAATATATCAACCCCTTCCCGAAATACTGTTCGAGCTATTTGCCTGAAAATATAAACTGTTTTACAAGCGATAGATTATGGCTGTGCACTCCAGAGGGATAGAATATTGAAGGAAATAGGAATTTATATAACACCTAGATTTCGTCAAAAAACTGTGTGAAGATAGCATGTTTTCTCAACTATTTTTAAAAATTAGTCCCTTACTCACCAAAATAATGTTTACAGAATCGCAAATTGAAAAACCTGTTGTTTTGAAGGGTTTTCAGCCGTACGGCGGGAAAAAATGAGTCAAGTTAGAGACTTATGCGGCTATATTTATTTAATTACTGCGAATTTTGGACATATATAACTATATATTTGCGCCATTAATATTACAATATTTATTTCGTACCTCTTACAGACGTTGAAATAAAAAAATTCAAATTTGAATATGGTCTCCAATATGACTATGAGAAATATATCTTGCTGAAACAACCATAAGAGGTTTGACTAAGACATGTCGTAGATTTCTACGTCCAACGCTACACACCGCGGAATATTTTTGCAATTTCCTCTATCGCATATTCATTTAAATACAATGGTTTGATGTTTATTTGTTCACCGCTCAACTAGAGCTAACAAGGAGACATTGATTGACTTATGTTCGGGATTCATGTTTGGCCGAAAAGAGGCTACAATTGCTGACAGACCTAATATGTTTAGATTTTGAAAATACAAGGATACTCCCGTGAACAGGATGGGTTTTCATTAGTCGTGGGTCTTTCTCAAGGCCGTAAACAATGAACGGATTTTTATTTTCTAATTGGCAACGATGTACTCGCTTAAATTTCCAAGGAGCCGCGTTCGAGTCTTCGGTAACTCTATTTCTTGTTCAATAGTGAACATGATAGATATAGTTAAAAATGATATGGTAACTGTTTCCAAGGTTATGTAAAAATATTACGATATGTCCTTTTTGCGGAGCAACATATTGTATTGAAGCGAAGCCTGTATCTTGGGGGAGAGGAAGATATTCCAGCACAAAAAAATATCACGTTATGATAACACCATTTCTTTTCCCACCTCATGTTTATTTCAATTGAAGGAATTTAACTTTTCATTCATAGCATGGAATTGCATACTTTTGGATGACAAATGTTACATTGTTTGAAAATTGGTCAAGTTAATTGTTTTTTTTTCATGGCAAATTTCACACTCTTTGGTATATATAGCTAAGATATTGAAGAAAAAGATCGCATTTTAACAATTTTTTCATAAAAGTGAGTGTAAACCAAAAGTACATCTACATCTACATACTACCCCTCAAGCCGCCTCAATAGGCGTGTGGCGGGGGGTGTTAGGACACCAGCCGTTTACATATAAAAAGGAAAAGCTATAATGAAATTACGCCTAGCATTTATTATTAAAGTCCCTTATTTTTCAGGGGAAAAACGAATTCCCATAACTATCCGTTCGGCTAATTATCTCTCCTAATTTATCGTTTCTGTCGGACCTGGAAATATAGTGGGGTTCCAATATAATGTTCTCCGTGTCGCTCTTAAATATATCTATTCTTAATTGCTCAAGTAATCTAAGCCTAGCGCGCAGCCTCCGAGTCTCTAGCGGCTCCCAGCCTAATTCGTTTAACATCTGTGTAACGCCATCTGTACCCCCGTAGCAGTTTTTGACGAATCGCGCAGCTTTCCTTTGTATTTTATTTTAAGTTCCCGGATTAAGTCTTTCTGCACCGGATCCCATATGCTCGCTGCATATTCAAGGTGTGGCCGGACGAGTGCGAAATAGCACCTCTCTTTTACTTTTTCATTCGAAAATCTTCCCACAATATACGCTTGATGAATCCTTGCTTCTTCAGAGCTCTGCCACATAATATTTCTTATATGTCTTCCCCACGATAGGTTCGAGGTTATCGTAACTCCTAGATAATTCACTTCATCTGTCGTCTTTATGTTAACACCATCCACAGCATATATTTGGGGATAGTTGGACGACTTCCGCAAGAAATGTACCGCCGTGCATTTGCTCAGATTAAGTTCGAGTCCCCACTCTTGAACGTTGTTTAAATCCGATGATAGAATTTAAAAGTCAGAGTGATCACTAATTTCGCGATAGATGACAGCGTCGTCAGCAAATAAACGTATTTTACAGTAAATTCGAGAGCATAGAATTTGTGTATAAAATGAACAAGAGGGGACCGATTACGCTTCCTTGTGGGACACCTGATGTCACTTTAACTACATCAGATCTAATTCCGTCAAGAACTACTTTTTGCTTGCGATCACTCAGAAAGTCGCGTATGCAGTTTACTACTGTTTCGTTTAGCCCGCATGACTGTAATTTGTATAAAAGTTTGTTGTGAGGTACCGTGTCGAAAGCTTTCTTAAAATCCAGAAATAATGCGTCAACTTGTCTATTCGAATCACCAGATTTGAGAACGTCATGAAGAAAGAGCGCGAGTTTTGTTTCACATGATCTACCTTTCGGGAACCGTGCTGACAGCCATGGAGGACGTTACGACTGTCCAGGAACGTCATGATATTGCTAACGACGATATGTTCGAGTATCTTGCCTATAATCGACGTTAATGAAATTGGTCTATAGTTCCCTGGGTCGTGTCGGTTTCCCTTTTTGAATATCGGTGTAACTTTTGCAATTTTCCAGTCTAATGGTATCTTTCCTTCAGACAATGAAAGTAGAAGACAGCTATTTCTTTTAAGTAGGTGTTGTGTTGCTGCTACTTTTCTTCCAATCTTTACCAAATTTGAAAAGCTGCCTACTTTCAAGGGCGTAGCTAAAAAGCAGGTAGCCACGTTGTTTGTGGCATTTCGTCCACCCCTTAACGCCCAACACACCCAACATAAATAATAATGGAAGTATGGAAACATGCATGAGCGACTTCGCCTAAAGATTGATTGACTTGAAAACATTTGTCTTTTTATTGATGAAAAGAAGAAGTTGGTCAATAAATTTTTGCATTAGAATGAAAGAACCTTTACCAAAATAACTCGCCAAATGCATAAGCTAAGTGTATGCAATTAACTACATTTTAAACCCTTGAGTCAAAAATATGACCACTAAAATCTCGTACTAATTCTGTTAAATGTTGATCACTTGAAAAAAACCAGAAGTCTTGGACATAATTTCCCATTTACTTTAAGCTCATGGTGCGGTTAATAAGTAAATAAGACTTTCTCCAACTGAAAGAGTTAAAATATTTACGATTTTTGGGCTATAAACTAAAAATTTTTAAGACAAAAACGTCACGAACACGAAACTCGAATACAAGAATTAAAAACCATATTCTCTCAGCCACAAAAACCCTAAAAATTAAAACTTTATATCATGAGTGCCAGTGATTAACAAAAGGAAACCTCAGTACAAAATCCATTGATTATCTTATAGAAGTAAAATTTATTAAATTGAATGGTCCTCATATGGAACCCTGGGGCAATCCAAACTTTTCAATATAACCTGTGTAACTTTTAAAGTTCAAAAGGAAAGTGTGTGCCTAATTTTGTTATAGTACCTACTACGAGGGATTTGGAAGTGAAAGGCGTTCAAACAAAAACTGTTTCAGTTTTATTGATGAAAAATTAATAGAGTAATTATACCACAAGCTTCAAAGCACAAGCTTTACTGCCATATTAAGAGCATGCTTCAAATATTTGATTCAATTAAGTAATTCCGTGCTTTTAAAATTATGAGCACCTGACATGTTACGATAACCTATTCAGCATGTAGTCTAATACGTAAATTTTAGTTACAGAAAATACGAAATATTTGTTTTATTTCACGGTTCAACATATTCACGAATACATATCCTGCATTTTAAACTCCAAAAATTTGTTCTCTTTTTGGGGATATTTAAAACATCAAATCAAAAGATGAAAAATTCTCTTCAACAAATCCAATGCTAATCATAACGAAGTAAAAGTTGGTATAATAAAATGGTCCACATATGGAACCCTGAGGCACTCCGGATTTTCTTATAAAACCCGTTAAGACTTGTATGTCCTTAAGAAAATGTCTTATTTTGTTATAATCCTCCGAGGGATCCGGATGTGTATATTGTTCAAACTTACATTATTTCAGTTTTATAGATGTGAAAATAACAGAGAAATTATACCTAAAGATTCAAAGCACAAGCTGTAGTGCCATATTAAGAGCATGCTTCAAACAAATGATTCAATGAAGTGCTTCTGTACTTCCAAAATTATGAGCGTCTGAAAAGTTAAGCTTACCTATTCAACAAGAGGTGAACTAATACTTGAATTTCAGTTAAAAAAAAACATGAAACATTTCTTTACTATCACAGTTCGACATATTCATGAATACGCATGTGACATTTAAAACTCCGGATTCCAAAAAACTTGTTCTATTTTCGGTGATATTTTTTACCGAGCTCAAAGACATTTGTTTGGAAAAAAAGGAATACTCAAATATAACTTCACGAAGACCGAACGTAAATTCCAATAAAAGTCTTTCCCCATTTTTTTCCATCTTTTGACACAAATCATCGAATTCCATTTTCTTTTCTCGCTCATCTGACCTTCGCTTTCCCCTTAAGTCTCGACTCTTAGGTTTCTCATACCTCCACCACGATGGCATTTTGATTTTTTTCTCATATAAATAAAATAAAAGAGGAATGCTTTCCGCACGGACAGGTGAACGAGGCGGAGCTATAACTCCTTTTAAATTTCACCTTTTACGGTTGATTCAAACGAGAAGGGGAGACGGAAGTCAAGAAGAAAAAAAGAAAATCGTATCCTGTTGACTGTTTTAAGACGAAGGCAGGAGACACCCACGTTGCCTTGGCGACGGATAAATAAACAACTCTCTTTTTCGCGGCGGGAAATATGCTTTCACGTCAGACATGTCCGTTTTCCGCCATTTCTGCCAATAAACCACAAATCAGGAGATTCTCAGAGACGAAGTTTCGCAAGATGGAATTGATATTTTTGTATTTCCCACCTCCAGACTTGCGTCATTTCTATTTCTTAATATACACATCTTTAAACAATTTTAAGAAACCAATAGATTGGTCCGCATTGGCAGTGTTCACAATTAAAAAACTATGACGTAGATGGATAGATGATGACGTCATCAGTATTTACCGTGACGACCGAAATATCCGCCATATTGTTTCGTCATATCTCCTCCAACCTATCGGAATCCAATTATAAGAAACCAATAGATTGGTCCGCATTGGCAAGGTTCACAATTAGAAAACTATGACGTAAATGGAGAGATGATGACGTAATCAATATTTACCCTGACGACCGAAATATCCACCATATTGTTTCGTCATATCTCCTCCTACCTATCAGAATAGTATCACTGTTATTACATGTCAACCTTTGATATACCTATACATATACCTATACTAGCAACTGATTAGAATTATGGCATATTAAGTAAGTGTTTTAGTATACTAGGTCACTCCAGTAAGTCAGTGTAACTGTGAGAACTAACATTTAAATGTAAATGCCGTGATAGTTTGAGAAAACTCCATCCAATCACGATAACTGCTTTCTGGCATTAATTAATTGAAACCTATGTTACCACGCAGGATGAATATAATGCCAGTATTACGGAGCCAATCAAAACCAAGCAATTTAAGTAAATATAGAAAAAAAGACCACAGGACAATATTCAATTACACACATTAATGCACATTACAGAATCACATACAACACAACTGCCTCCGGAAGTCCAGAGCCGGAAATACGAGTCAAAATAAAATCTATGTTAATATGTTTACATTACCATTTGAGTGTTGTTTAAATTAAACATCAACTACGTTATCCATGTGCAACAAACGAACGATCTTTGAAAAGTCTCAAATGAATAGTTCACCCTTGAACATACAATGAACGTTCTGTGGTTCTATACTCAGGATAATTCTGTCGTGGACTACTTTTGAATTACTTCACAAACGTCTTCTGCATGGTCTATCCCCCCCTGGGTACGAATTACCTGTAATAAAATCTTAGTAGAAACATAAAACACACCTTCCTCAACATGAATGCTAAGAATATGATCAGAAAGCTTATTTTAAGGACATAATCAAATGCCAAACACCGAATAAGACATCCTCTGCCTCTTTCAGGGAAGATACCAAAACCCCTTATTCCACAAGGCAACAGATAGGGTCTTAAACTCTTCAAAAGTACTCCTAACGTATTGAAAGTAATCAGATCTTGACTTGGAAAAGCTAGTTTCCAGGATATCTTCTGATTAATATTGTTTTTTCATTTTTTCCCGTTCCATTTTCAACTTCCACGACGTTCCCTGGTCTTAAAATCCCGTATAAACGGCTGTATTATATTATGTTTCATTTATACGTAACACATCTTACATGGTTCTTATAATTTATTTAATAGAACATGTATTTCTCAAGCATTTATTAATTTTAGTTTTAAGTAGTAATTATCCTATAGTAAATAGGCGTAATATTGAAGCTTCATACCTTAGAGAACATCTGCTTCCACCAATATCCGTTCCATTGTGACATAAGTGTTCATTTTCATGTTTTTCATTGCGTGCATTATGCATTATATCCTTGATAACATGAATAATAAACCATCCCTACATTCTTCTCATTCATTTGTCCAAAATTTCATTCATTCAAGAGTTCATACTCAAGATGCTTTCGCGTAATAGAATGTGTCTTATAAGTTCTGTGGATAGTACAGGGTGATTACGAAAGAATGCGTCTGTTTCAAAGAACTGTATTATTCAAACGGTAAGAGCTACAGCTGTGCGACCTCTTATAATGACCTCTAGTTCTTTCGGTTACAGATTGGAAGCGCTATTTACCAAGATAAGAGCTGTTATCACTCAGTAATTACTTTCGCAACCTTACGATGGCAACAGTTCAACTAAAGTCGTTTATCTACTGCCTAATAACGGCGAGGAATTGAAAGCAGGCATAACTTTGTCTGTGAAGACAGTAACAGCTGACATGCTTTACAGAGTGTGGGAGGAATTTGAATATCGACTTGATATTGTTCGGGTTACTCAAGGAGGACATATTGAACGTTATTATTGTTATTTTTAAACAAACCTAGAGAATGTATCGGTAATTTTAAGAGGTTGCTTAGCTCTGTATCTCTTACCATTTAAAAAATACAGATATTTGAAACCTACGCATTCTTTTGTAATTACCCTGTATATTCCATCATATAAATTATTTAAACGTTGCATATTTTCATCCAAACTTTTCTTGATCAAGAAAGTCTACATTGATGAATACTTCCCATTTCTTGTGTTGTAATCTGCAAATATGTTCAAATTTAAAGCTTTAATCGATGTATATATTTACAAAATTACTGCTAATAAGTTTACCGTCAGAAAAACCTAAATCCGGTGTCAAAACGGTAAATTTCTTCGTTAACTATTTCATAAATAATTCATGAAATAATTTCTGAAATTCGTGAAATAATTTATAAAATTAATGAAATAATTTACTCCGTAAATTTTGGACAAAACACGACCAATGATTGGTTAGTATGCGCGCATGCGCTTCGATCATACCTACACCCTAATTGGAGACTACTTCGACTACTTCGACTACTTGGGAAGAAAACGTATTTGTTATCCGCCATCTTAAATAGATAGGTATCATTAGCATTTAAACGAGGAAGAATTTATATATTTCAAAATCGTAAATTTGAGCGAATTGCTGATGTTATTTTATCGTAGGGTGGATGCTGAATTAAGTATTTCGTGCTAACATTTGTTGTAAAGGAGTTTCTATGTTTTTCACTCAACTTTTGAGAATTCGACGAAACTTGCTGGAAGCATTACTTACGTTGTCTTAAATCTACCTGATTTTTTTCAGAATTGTTTACCGCAGATTACTTGAGATATTTGATCGAGAATTGGACAAAGAATTACATATGAGTTCTTAAATGGGAACACAAGGTACGAGTAGCTTAATTCATAAAAAAGAATCTTTTTATAGTTAAGAATAATAAAAAAAAAATTTAAATTTTTCAAATGATTTTCATACATTGTTCAATTGATGTTTTAAATTAATTTTGTTTTTCTTATTCTTAACTGGAAAACATTCCTATCGATGAACAAATCTAGTCGCACCTCGCGTTCCCATTTCAGAACCTATGTAATTTTTTGACCACTTCTCGATCAAATATCTTTAGTAATCTGCGGTAAAAAATTCTGTAAAAATTCAGGTAACTTTATGAGAACATATTTAATGCTTCCAGCAAATTTCGTCGAATTCCCTTTAGGTTAAGAGTGAAACAAAACGAAAGTCCTTAATCGAACTGTTCTAATTAGATCAATCAATAGCGTATTATTATTAGGGAACTGTTACATTGGTGTGCCTATGAGCGTTATCGTGAGACAGACAATTTTCCATGCAATTCTTTCCGTTGATAGAATACAGGCTACATTTTTTAATAAATTACAAAACTTAGCCTCGTAGACTATGTGGAAAACTCTTCTATATCCACTCCTTTTATACCGATTATGCATCATAGACATTATCACAGAAAAAAACTTCTCGCATGTGCAAAAAACATGAATTTTTCCTGCATTCATGTTTATGAACCTTGCAATTTGATGAAAATAAATTTCATGAACATGTATATCAAGAAAAAAATTACGAAGAAATTTACGGAAACATTTACGAAAAAAAACACTATAATAATTACCGTGAGACAGGGTTAATTACTGATTTATAATGAATTTTCTTCTAGCTTCTTCCGACTGCAGACGTAAGTTTTTTAAAATTAAATAACAGAAAACGGTTTACATCTCTCTTAAATATTACTGGAGAAATATTACGCTCCAATTATAATTATTTTAATAAAAATTTTTTTGAGTATTGAAATTACCTGTAAATCAAATAATCTAGGTCTCCAATAAATGTGTAATTTCAACTAAAAATATTATGGATTTACGTCAAGAACTATCGTACTTTAACCTCCCTCTCAACGAATGACTAACTCCTCCTTCCTTCCAATTGGTTGCCGTCACTCAACCCCCCCCCCCACCCCCGCCCTCGCGTTCCGAAGGCGACGTGGATTGGACCGGTTTTCCCGCCATAATGACATGGCCGCCGCGCGTGATTTACAGCGGACGGGTTGTTTGAGGGGAGGAGGGAGATGGACCATTTTGAGGAGAAGTGTTGTGGGCCGGTGGTTGCTATTGGAGACGAGACTTCTTGGGCGAGGTGACTCGAACTCTTCTAAAAAAGACAACGTTCTCCAAAGGAAAGAAGGGTGAGTTAAAATAAAAATATTTTTGAGAAAACGGTGGAGGCGTTGCCTTTGCGCGACGCGTTGGACAAAGACCATGTCCCATCGACCTTTCTGTTCAATTAAGCATTTGCGATAGATCGATTTTATTACAATTTTAAACCTTTTTCACCAAAAAAATCGATCTATCGATATGCGTACTTCAGTCGGTTTCCGTCTCAACTATATCGATGTAGTGCACAAAAATCTATCAACGTTTTCGTGTCTAGACTTCTATGTTTACTTTGCTATTTTATCTCTTCTTTATCTACGATATCGATTATATCGACTATGATATCGATAATTGATGGATATAAAGGAGGAATGTGAGTTTAAGTCTTATGAAGAAACTGTAGGAGGGTAATGTTGAGAACATTAGTCCAATTGATATTTCTGGTTGTTTTACCAATTGCGATAGATCGATTTTTTTGAAATTTTTATTCTTTTTCGACAAAACAACGATCTATCGATATGCGTACTTCAGTCGGTTTCCGTCTCAACTATATCGATGTAGTGCACAAAAATCTATCAACGTTTTCGTGTCTAGACTTCTATGTTTACTTTGCTATTTTATCTCTTCTTTATCTACGATATCGATTATATCGACTATGATATCGATAATTGATGGATATAAAGGAGGAATGTGAGTTTAAGTCTTATGAAGAAACTGTAGGAGGGTAATGTTGAGAACATTAGTCCAATTGATATTTCTGGTTGTTTTACCAATTGCGATAGATCGATTTTTTTGAAATTTTTATTCTTTTTCGACAAAACAACGATCTATCGATATGCGTACTTCAGTCGGTTTCCGTCTCAACTATATCGATGTAGTGCACAAAAATCTATCAACGTTTTCGTGTCTAGACTTCTATGTTTACTTTGCTATTTTATCTCTTCTTTATCTACGATATCGATTATATCGACTATGATATCGATAATTGATGGATATAAAGGAGGAATGTGAGTTTAAGTCTTATGAAGAAACTGTAGGCGGGTATTGTTGAGAACATTAGTCCAATTGATATTTCTGGTTGTTTTACCAATTGCGATAGATCGATTTTTTTGAAATTTTTATTCTTTTTCGACAAAAAAACGATCTATCGATATGCGTACTTCAGTCGGTTTCCGTCTCAACTATATCGATGTAGTGCACAAAAATCTATCAACGTTTTCGTGTCTAGACTTCTATGTTTACTTTGCTATTTTATCTCTTCTTTATCTACGATATCGATTATATCGACTATGATATCGATAATTGATGGATATAAAGGAGGAATGTGAGTTTAAGTCTTATGAAGAAACTGTAGGAGGGTAATGTTGAGAACATTAGTCCAATTGATATTTCTGGTTGTTTTACCAATTGCGATAGATCGATTTTTTTGAAATTTTTATTCTTTTTCGACAAAACAACGATCTATCGATATGCGTACTTCAGTCGGTTTCCGTCTCAACTATATCGATGTAGTGCACAAAAATCCATCACCGTTTTCGTGTCTAGACTTCTATGTTTACTTTGCTATTTTATCTCTTCTTTATCTACGATATCGATTATATCGACTATGATATCGATAATTGATGGATATAAAGGAGGAAAGTGAGTTTAAGTCTTATGAAGAAACTGTAGGAGGGTAATGTTGAGAACATTAGTCCAATTGATATTTCTGGTTGTTTTACCAATTGCGATAGATCGATTTTTTTGAAATTTTTATTCTTTTTCGACAAAACAACGATCTATCGATATGCGTACTTCAGTCGGTTTCCGTCTCAACTATATCGATGTAGTGCACAAAAATCCATCACCGTTTTCGTGTCTAGACTTCTATGTTTACTTTGCTATTTTATCTCTTCTTTATCTACGATATCGATTATATCGACTATGATATCGATAATTGATGGATATAAAGGAGGAAAGTGAGTTTAAGTCTTATGAAGAAACTGTAGGAGGGTAATGTTGAGAACATTAGTCCAATTGATATTTCTGGTTGTTTTACCAATTGCGATAGATCGATTTTTTTGAAATTTTTATTCTTTTTCGACAAAACAACGATCTATCGATATGCGTACTTCAGTCGGTTTCCGTCTCAACTATATCGATGTAGTGCACAAAAATCCATCACCGTTTTCGTGTCTAGACTTCTATGTTTACTTTGCTATTTTATCTCTTCTTTATCTACGATATCGATTATATCGACTATGATATCGATAATTGATGGATATAAAGGAGGAAAGTGAGTTTAAGTCTTATGAAGAAACTGTAGGAGGGTAATGTTGAGAACATTAGTCCAATTGATATTTCTGGTTGTTTTACCAATTGCGATAGATCGATTTTTTTGAAATTTTTATTCTTTTTCGACAAAACAACGATCTATCGATATGCGTACTTCAGTCGGTTTCCGTCTCAACTATATCAATGTAGTGCACAAAAATCTATCAACGTTTTCGTGTCTAGACTTCTATGTTTACTTTGCTATTTTATCTCTTCTTTATCTACGATATCGATTATATCGACTATGATATCGATAATTGATGGATATAAAGGAGGAAAGTGAGTTTAAGTCTTATGAAGAAACTGTAGGAGGGTAATGTTGAGAACATTAGTCCAATTGATATTTCTGGTTGTTTTACCAATTGCGATAGATCGATTTTTTTGAAATTTTTATTCTTTTTCGACAAAACAACGATCTATCGATATGCGTACTTCAGTCGGTTTCCGTCTCAACTATATCGATGTAGTGCACAAAAATCCATCAACGTTTTCGTGTCTAGACTTCTATGTTTACTTTGCTATTTTATCTCTTCTTTATCTACGATATCGATTATATCGACTATGATATCGATAATTGATGGATATAAAGGAGGAAAGTGAGTTTAAGTCTTATGAAGAAACTGTAGGAGGGTAATGTTGAGAACATTAGTCCAATTGATATTTCTGGTTGTTTTACCAATTGCGATAGATCGATTTTTTTGAAATTTTTATCCTTTTTGGAAAAAAAACGATCTATCGATATGCTTACTTCAGCCGGTTTCCGTCTCAACTATATCGATGTACACGCAAATCGATCTACGTCTTCGTATTGAGACTTCTATGTTTACTTTGCTATTTTATATCTTCTTTACCTACGATATCGATTATTTCGACTATGATATCGATAATTGATGTATATGAAGA
This sequence comes from Pyrrhosoma nymphula, assembly GCA_963573305.1. NCBI lineage: Eukaryota > Metazoa > Arthropoda > Insecta > Odonata > Coenagrionidae > Pyrrhosoma > Pyrrhosoma nymphula. Next base: position 30,385,983 of record OY754340.1, read on the forward strand.
GGAATGTGAGTTTAATTCTTAGGAAGAAACTGTAGGTGGGTAATGTTGAGAACGTGTTAGTCCAATTGATATTTCTGGTTGTTTTACCAATTGCGATAGATCGATTTTTTTAGCGATAGCGATATATTCATCGTATTGGGTTCCTACAAGCTGCCATGGTAACTTCTCTTACACTTATAGTTCACTAAAACATGTCGCAAAATTGACATTTTTTTGTTTTTCCACTGTATCTTCTAAACTAAAAGTTGGAGCTCAAATCTGTTTACAGTTTCTTGTAGATCTAAGAAATGCCTACGTTTTTATGCCTAGCCTTATCTATCTTATATAGTGTCTTAGCAACATGGTGCCAAACTGAAATTTTTTTATTCTCCCTTGACGTTGGGGGCGAAGCCCCCTACATAGGGGTTCTAGAGGGCGGAGCCCCCTAGCGAGCGCAGCGAGTGTATTTATTACAGCATGCGTAGCGTACTGCATGGCTCGGTAGCCATTAAACAATTCCATGGCAACGGAAGTGCAAAAATTTCTAATATATTTGCTTAAATTTTACGTTCAATGTACAACATTATTCAGATCACAGATACATTAACATTGAAAAAGTTAAATATTGCAATGCATTGGCTTCATTTTGGTCCAGAAACCAAACTTCTATCCTCAACTACTTCATGTTTTAGTGAGTGAAAATCGATGTTTATTTTTCGTTTCATAACATAATTTCTAAAAATAAATAATCTCTGGACTTTCGACCTTACAAAGACTTGATAGTTAAATATAAAACTTTGCTGCAAAAAAAAACCCTCCAATAAAAAATATCAACCTTAACCAACCATAATCTTATAAATCAACCTTTATATGACTCTTTCACAAAAAACAAATACAGTTTTTATGTAAATTTCATGCGCAGCATATATGGATCTATATCGTTAGATACGAAAGTTTGCAGGCGACTACATTGAAAACCTTGAATAATTCAAAATGTTTGGTCGAAAGGTATTTAAATGAATACAAAAATGAAGAAAAAATATAATAAAAAACAGAAGAAAGTTAACCATTATGGAGGGAAACGTATAAAAAATCTTCGTATAAGTTTAAACTTAATACTGTGAACCGTTTGTCTGCTACTGGGAGAGGGACTTTAAATCATAAGCGCTCCATTACTAAGAGAATTTCAAAGAAAAATGTATTATAACATTTATTAAAGCTAAATCTATTTAGTATTGCAACCACTAAATGTAGCATATTTATCTGCTTCAAAAAATGTTTTTTTATATTGCATAACATCAAGATCATCTTCCTGCTGTCATTGGAAACGTCGCACCTCCAGCCTTATGGAGGTTTACATGGGAATTGAATCTCCATAAGAGCCCATACTGCCAACTAAATGTGAAACAATCTATCGCGCGATTAGAAATTGTAATTGGATCTCCATAAGAGCCCATTTTGCCAACTAAATGTGGGGCACTCTATACACCGATTAAAAATGGGAATTGGATCTCCATAAGAGTCCATACTGCCAACTAAATGTGAAACAATCTGTAGCTCGATTATAAATGGGAATTGGATCTCCATAAGAGCCCATACTGCCAACTAAATGTGGAACACTCTATACACCGATTAAAAATAAGTTTTGGATCTCCATAAGAGTCCATACTGCCAACTAAATGTGGAACACTCTATAGCTCGATTAAAATGGGAATTAGATCTCCATAAGAGCCCATACTGCCAACTAAATGTGGAACACTCTACAGCTTGATTAGAAATGGGAATTGGATCTCCATAAGAGCCCATACTGCCAACTAAATGTGGAACAATCTATTGCTCGATTAGAAATGGGAATTGGATCTCCATAAGAGCCCATACTGCCAACTAAATGTGGAACACTCTATAGCTCGATTAGAAATAGGAATTAGATCTCCATAAGAGCCCATACTGCCAGCTAAATGTGGAACACTCTATAGCTCGATTAGAAATGGGAATTAGATCTCCATAAGAGCCCATACTGCCAACTAAATGTGGAACACTCTATAGCTCGATTAGAAATGGGAATTGGATCTCCATAAGAGTCCATACTGCCAACTAAATGTGGAACACTCTATAGCTCGATTAAATGGGAATTGGATCTCCATAAGAGCCCATACTGCCAACTAAATGTGGAACACTCTACAGCTTGATTAGAAATGGGAATTGGATCTCCATAAGAGCCCATACTGCCAACTAAATGTGGAACAATCTATTGCTCGATTAGAAATGGGAATTGGATCTCCATAAGAGCCCATACTGCCAACTAAATGTGGAACACTCTATAGCTCGATTAGAAATAGGAATTAGATCTCCATAAGAGCCCATACTGCCAACTAAATGTGGAACACTCTATAGCTCGATTAGAAATGGGAATTAGATCTCCATAAGAGCCCATACTGCCAACTAAATGTGGAAAACTCTATAGCTCGATTAGAAATGGGAATTGGATCTCCATAAGAGCCCATACTGCCAACTAAATGTGGCACACTCTATTGCTCGATTAGAAATGGGAATTGGATCTTCATAAGAGCCCATACTGCCAACTAAATGTGGAACACTCTATAGCTTGATTAGAAATGGGAATTGGATCTCCATAAGAGCCCATACTGCCAACTAAATGTGGAACAATCTATTGCTCGATTAGAAATGGGAATTAGATCTCCATAAGAGCCCATACTGCCAACTAAATTTGGAACACTCTATAGCTCGATTAGAAATGGGAATTTGATCTCCATAAGAGCCCATACTGCCAACTAAATGTGGAACACTCTATAGCTCGATTAGAAATAGGAATTTGATCTCCATAAGAGCCCATACTGCCAACTAAATGTGGCACACTCTATTGCTCGATTAGAAATGGGAATTGGATCTCCATAAGAGCCCATACTGCCAACTAAATGTGGAACACTCTATAGCTCGATTGAAATGGGAATTGGATCTCCATAAGAGCACATAAAGCCAACTAAATGTGGAACACTCTATAGCTCAATTAGAAATAGAAATTGGATCTCCATAAGAGCCCATACTGCCAAATAAATGTGGAACACTCTATAGCTCGATTAGAAATGGGAATTGGATCTCCATAAGAGCCCATACTGCCAACTAAATGTGGAACAATCTATTGCTCGATTAGAAATGGGAATTGGATCTCCATAATAGCCCATACTGCCAACTAAATGTGGAACAATCTATTGCTCGATTAGAAATGGGAATTGGATCTCCATAAGAGCCCATACTGCCAACTAAATGTGGAACACTCTATAGCTCGATTAGAAATAGGAATTAGATCTCCATAAGAGCCCATACTGCCAACTAAATGTGGAACACTCTATAGCTCGATTAGAAATGGGAATTAGATCTCCATAAGAGCCCATACTGCCAACAAAATGTGGAACACTCTATAGCTCGATTAGAAATGGGAATTGGATCTCCATAAGAGTCCATACTGCCAACTAAATGTGGAACACTCTATAGCTCGATTAAAATGGGAATTGGATCTCCATAAGAGCCCATACTGCCAACTAAATGTTGAACACTCTACAGCTTGATTATAAATGGGAATTGGATCTCCATAAGAGCCCATACTGCCAACTAAATGTGGAACAATCTATTGCTCGATTAGAAATGGGAATTGGATCTCCATAAGAGCCCATACTGCCAACTAAATGTGGAACACTCTATAGCTCGATTAGAAATAGGAATTAGATCTCCATAAGAGCCCATACTGCCAACTAAATGTGGAACACTCTATAGCTCGATTAGAAATGGGAATTAGATCTCCATAAGAGCCCATACTGCCAACTAAATGTGGAACACTCTATAGCTCGATTAGAAATGGGAATTGGATCTCCATAAGAGCCCATACTGCCAACTAAATGTGGCACACTCTATTGCTCGATTAGAAATGGGAATTGGATCTCCATAAGAGCCCATACTGCCAACTTAATGTGGCACACTCTATTGCTCGATTAGAAATGGGAATTGGATCTCCATAAGAGCCCATACTGCCAACTTAATGTGGAACACTCTATAGCTTGATTAGAAATGGGAATTAGATCTCCATAAGAGCCCATACTGCCAACTAAATGTGGAACAATCTATTGCTCGATTAGAAATGGGAATTAGATCTCCATAAGAGCCCATACTGCCAACTAAATTTGGAACACTCTATAGCTCGATTAGAAATGGGAATTGGATCTCCATAAGAGCCCATACTGCCAACTAAATGTGGAACACTCTATAGCTCGATTGAAATGGGAATTGGATCTCCATAAGAGCACATACAGCCAACTAAATGTGGAACACTCTATAGCTCGATTAGAAATAGGAATTGGATCTCCATAAGAGCCCATACTGCCAAATAAATGTGGAACACTCTATAGCTCGATTAGAAATGGGAATTGGATCTCCATAAGAGCCCATACTGCCAACTTAATGTGGAACACTCTATAGATCGACTAGAAATGTGAATTGGATCTCCATAAGAGCCCATACTGTCAACTAAATGTGGAACACTCTATAGCTCGATTAGGAATGGCAAGTGACGTGTATCAATGAGTTAATCAGTCCGTAAGCCAGTTTTGAAGCGCTATGCATATATTAATATTTATTTCTATGTTCTAGACGAATATGAAATTAAATGCTTCTATGGTAGAGGAAATGAATTCTTTTAGTACGATCGGCTATCTTACTCCTGCTATACATATAGACAAGAAAAAGCTCATTCACATTATTTATCCGTATTATCTCGTCTATTCTACCTTAAAATCATTGACAACACTATGGAAAAAGTTTCAACTTGGATGAAAAAAGCACTTTTTTTTTGTTCACCTCAAAACGACAATTTTTGGTTTTCCCAACATTTTATCCGTTCTTAGCTGTGTTAAATAATAATTGAAAATTCATGTAAATAATATCAAAATAACGGTTTCTGTAAGAAATGACGAAGACACGGTCATCATCAAATTAGCGCAGAAAAAACTTGCAAACTAAAAACTATCACAGTTAGTTTTAACGCCCAATTGAGGGCCTGAGAGTCAAAGTAATGCAAGTGACATCAACACGAAAAATGATATAAGTGCATATTTTCTAAGTTGGTACCGTCAGAATACTCGTATAACATAAGCTGTATTCAGCAGCAGGTTTCACTTTGTAAATGAGTAGTTTAGTAGTACTAAGTAGTTTAAAGATTAACATTTTCTATACCTGACGATACCGTATATATTGGTGAATTGCGTCTTACAAATAAAATTTTGAACGTAAGTTCTGAGTTAATTACTTAATAATGAATACAAATACTCCTTCAGAGCAACTAAACTCAGCGTAAATTATCTAAAATTGTGACAAGTCTTAAGCTGACGCCTAAAATAGCCCATAATGCACCACAACAAGGTTTTTACCAAGGGCCTGACGGAATTGCGATATCTTATACTATGGATTACTACTAGATCGCCTATTGTTTCAACGGCGCAAATGGGAAAATACGTATGCGTGAAAAAAGTTAAAAGATTGTTTGGTTTTGACATAAATCTTATATTTTTTGTGATAAAATGCAGTATTATTATTCCTATTGTTTTAGAAGACGTTTTTCAGCGTCCATTTAAAATACGCCTGGGATCACACGAGAGACATCGCCATGGCAACCGTAAGTAAAGTAAACACAGAAGATGGCCGAGTACAAAGTACATACTGCGAATACGCCAAGAGTGTAGGACTAATGGACGGCATTATTATTATCGAATACTGCAATCTGGTTCCAGAATTATATATCAGGATGCAGAATTGATTATACAATTACCTTTTTAAGATTCTCCTGAGAAATAAATAAGGAATACTTCCCAATTAATTCTTCCAAGATATTCAATTAAAGAGTATACATGTCGCGCTGATAGTTAGCGCCTGACCGCTAGAGTGCTCTAGACGAAATGTATAAACATTTGGAGTAATGTCAGTGTCAAACCCTTGATGTTGCCTCTTCTTTGGCACTACTGAATTTGTTTTCAGATAATACTAACAAGCATTTGAGAGCATTCCGAACAGCCGAATACCGTCTTTCACTACGTCATCCCCGTTTTCTCACTTTTTCCTTAGGTTAATTAATCTTAACCCTGGAGTGGTCGCTAAGCAACCTACTTATCACGCGAGCGGTCGCGTGTGAGACTTTTTCTCACACTCAGATGTATGTACCATTGATTATATCAATCATAGAGCGTTTATTGGCAATATATATCACTCTATATTTAGTTATAATTTATCTCTTAATGTTCATTTGAAACTGATTCCCACAGATACAAAATTACTGATGCAATTAAGTAATCATTGCTAATTTTACTGGCGATGATACCATTGGGTATCAATGAAAAAAATTACCATTCTCAAGAAGAAATATGTATATTATATGAGGGCATACATTCTTATTAATCATTAAATTTGAATTAAAATATCTGCTCTCCACGAAATGAATCAACTTTGCCTGCAATGTTGCGAAAGTGTAACGCAACTGAGTGATTATATACAAAAACACTTAACGTCAGTGGTCGCGCGATGAGGAAAAGTCTCACACCTAATTGTAGCCATGACGGTATCATAGACATATGTCATCATTTAGACACAGCTGCTAAACGCTTCATTTATACTTTTATATGAGACGGCAAGGTCAATAGGACAAGAGATATTAAAAGTCAGCTTAAAAGGAAAGGGAACTTATTCTTATAACTCAATGATTACAAAGTGAGCACAAGTTTAAATTTGGTATGTGAGAGAAAAACTCATTGCGCGACCAATGGTGGGTTAAAAATTTGATTAAACCTATGGATAATATTTTAGGAATATTACGAACGAAATTGAAACCGAGTTTACGTTTCTGAGCTATACCCGGGTACTAAGGTTTCCAATTATTACCTGAATACCCAGGTTTCCCAGCTCATGCACCCGGGTTTAACTATGGCTAGTAAACCAAGTACCCGGGGAGACCAGGTTTCTGGTATTAACCTTCTGAGTATATGTTGAATCTTTAATGTTTTTCAGTCAAAAGTTCGATTTTAAGAGAAAATTGCCCTCATTATGCTTAAGACGATCGGGACTAGATAATTATAACTACTGATTACTCTTGGACTTTCATTCGGGGGCCCAGAACGCCAAGCTTAAACGGAATACTCCGTAATCATAGCTCAACCCGAGTACCCAGGTTTCCGATCTTTAACGAGGCATCCCAGTTTTCGAGCTTTACTCGGGTACCGAGGCTTCCGAGTTACAACCATACTCCCGAGTTTCCGAGCTTAACTCGGGTATCTAGGTTTCCGAATTTCACTCGAGTACCCAGGTTTCCGAGCTATACCAGGGCTGGCAGACCGGGTATTTAGGTGGACCAAGTTACCGGCATAGATATCCATAAAATAAAAGCGTTGTTTTTTTTCTGTTTTTGAGTGGAAAAAAGGCGTTTGAGAGGTATATTGAGAGACACACCCGGTTGGTCGGAACCAGACGTTTGTCCACTTCTATCTTCGGACTCACCCTAAGCTTCCCACACCCGGGAATGTCTGGTGGTGGTGGCACCACCGTAAAATGACTTAAATGTCATATTATTTATATTATGTCTACTTATAGAAAAGGTTGTCCTCTATCTGATATGAACAACAAAATAACACCTTTCCACGCTATTTTATTCTATAATAATTGAACTTGAAATTACAAATTGTGTTCATAATGGAGGAATGAGAGAAACACGGGGAATAAACATAGTATAATTTTCCATAAAATACAAATGCCATTATTGCGGAAAACTATTTATAAGAAGGAACTTATCCAGAGAAATTGAATAAAAACAAAATATAGGCATCTTACCACCTTATTTTTATAGTTATTCAAGAATTAATGCCGTAATTGAAGTCAAAATGCGGTAATTCGTAAAATATTCGTGGGTTTCTATAGGTAACGCATATTGCATCAGCGAAAGCAGTATTTTTTTGACAAAATAACAAAAATTTGGAGTTTAGTATTTGTTTTGACTCATACAGTCGCGGTGGAACCACCTTAAAGAATTGCTTCCTTTCCGTCTGAACACTCCCATCATTCCCCTCCTTCCGCTCCCTTCCCCCCCCCTCCACCCCTCCCCTACATTACCCACAATTCCTTCGTTGGGAGGGGAAGGTTTTTTGACGTTTAAAACTCTCCTCCGAGAACACGTCCGTTGTCCATCAATGTGTCAGCCAAAGCATCTTACTTCCCCCTACTCCTTACCATCCTTCCTTCCTTCTCTATCCATCTATCTATCGCTTCTACTGCCTGCTGCTGTTGCTATCTGCTTCGTACATAAAACCAGCCCCTTCCAACAAGTCACCCCAACTCTGCCTCCTCCAATGACCACGCCTACAACCCTGGCTCTTCGAGACAAAACTCAGGGCAATGCATTCTCACGAAGACACCGGACACCTTCCATTTGCTTTCTGCGCAATGCTCACTGCGCATTACGAGACTAGAAATTATAAAAATTCATTCTATCATTTTCACGAATTTCTAGGTTAACTCCTTAAGCTAGTTTGAGCGAAAATTCACTTCACCTATAATTTGATGAATTTTGCCTCATTTTAAAAGATAAAACTCTCATCTTTTCAATTATTTAAAAATATATCAACCCCTTTGCCGAACTACTTTTCGAGCAATTTGATTATAAATATAAGCTGTTTTACGGATGGGATAGATTATGGCTGTGCGCTCCAGAGTAGGAGAATATTGAAGGAAATAGGAATTTATATAACACCTATATTTCGTCAAAAAACTAACGGTATTTAGATTGCATGTTTTCTCAACTATTTGTAAAAAGTAATGTATTACTCACCGAAGTAATTTTCACAGAATCGCAAAAAACCTACTGTTTTGAAGGGTTTTCAGCCGTATGGCGGTAAAGAATGAGTCAAGTTAGAGACTAACGTGGCTGCATTTATTTAATAACTGAGACTTTTTGGTCATTTATAACTATATCTTTGCGCCATTAATATTACAATATTTATTTCATACTTCTTACAGACGCTGAAATAAAAAAATAAAATTTGAATATGGTCTCCATTATGACTAGTCGGGAACTATCTTTCTCAAACCACCTTAAACAGAAGGATTTGATTCGAAAAATAAAGAAAATTCAAAGGGTAGCTGTGCTCTTCATTAAAAACTGCTGCGAAGGAAAACAAAAGAGTATTTCGCTGCTTTGAGAGGGATTAGTTTGGGAGCCACTAGATGAGACTCCTGAGGCTACACATTAAGGCTTCTAAATTGTTTGAGATATTCAGAACATTTGTGCTTCAGTGTGATACAGAGAATATCATTTTGAGGCCGCACAACACATCTAGATCCGACACGAAAGATAAAATAAGATCGAGTGATTATATTGCCGAACAGATTAAGGCAATTCAAGTTAAGGGTCATACTATCATTTTCACGAATTTCTAGGTTATTTTATTAATTGTTTATCTCCATTTGTTGGTGCCGGTGCACCAAGGTTCTATGATGGGTCCATTTCACCTGCTGTGTTCGCCTACTAATGTGATGGCAGAAGCCCAACGGGAAACTGAAGAAGGCGGCGCTGACAAAAATGGAGTGGGGAACGATTACATCTTTTGGGTGGTAATGGAAAATGTCTACTCCGTTGTCAATGCAGGCTTGAACTCTTAACATTGCTATAGACTTAATACGAAAACAGCATCAGCGGTTGTTGCATAAATGAAAGATGGTTCTTTGATTTAAGTGGGCTGAAAATCCTCATTTCGGAATAGAGCCTTCGCAACGTGCCCCGGAATTTAACCAAAATAATTCATAAAAACCAGAGTTTTGCTATTTTTTGTAAAAAAAAACACAACCACTTAATGATAAAGTTACTCCACTTAAATCAACAAATGACTCTTCATCTACAGGAGATAAAAATTTCAAGTCCCCAGCTGTCACGGCAAAGCCGTTACTGGGTTAAGAGGGATACGTCTTAGAAGGGCTTCTTAGCCCCGGTATAGAACCACCTTAAAACTAAACATGGAACTCAGTAAGGTGTTTGCTCTATTTGTAAGATGTTGAGGATATCGGGACTGTTCCTGTTAAGCTACTTAAGATACCATGGAGATGGTATTAAGATGGAGACACCTTAATACAAAAGTTCATTAAAATGCCTCGCTCAATAAGTGACCGTAATTAAAACTGATTTCCACTTAAAACACTGCCGGAATACACTTAATCTTTCTTTTTAGCATCCTTCTTGACACTTATACACCTAACCTAACACCCCCTTCTGCCACAAGTCCATGCGGTGACTCGCAAGGGGTAGCATGTAGGATGTAAATGAAGAAATTCATGGATTAATTTCGCGTCACGGCCATGTTGAAATGATACCTCTTCGCAAACCAATAACCAGGCTTCTTTCTCGTGCGGCCAGACGCCATATTCCTCCCTTATTCTTCAGTCAACGGGCAGCAACATTGAAACCATCCACGTACATTTTAAACTAATACTTACCTCTGTAATAGAGTATTAGCGTAAGTGAGGTATTTTGTTGAAATTTATTATAGCGAGTAGTGTTTGGTTTCGAAATGCCACGTACGAAATACCAAGGTATAATTCCAAACTAATTAATTTAATAAATAGCTTTTAATATGCATTGTTTTAGCATCGAAATTGCCTAGGTCTAAACGCCCAAACATTGGTTCTTCGTAGTTTGACGTCATCTCCCATATTAGCAGAAGCGAAATAGCCATTCTTCCATTGCAATATATTTCACACAGCAACAGAAATCGTCCCAATACTGTGAGAAGGAGAAATAGCAAACGTTTCGTCCGCAAGATAAGACTACACAGTAACACAATCTCCAAATCAACAAATGGTCGATATGGGAGATGACGTCAGAGCCTACAAAACATGGCGGACGAGTGTTTCGGCGCAATAATAATTTATTAGATTTTATTAGCTAATAATAAAAAATTAACGAAAAGCCTCTCGAGCGTCAGAATGAAAATTTAGTGTCTGAAGTATCGATAGATTTTTTAGATGTCACTTCCCAAAAGTGTGCAAATACTCTATTGAAACCATTCTCAGTCCTTTCAAACCCAAATTAGAATGAACTAAAACAAGAGTATCAACAGTGTTAACTTTGTTTATCAAGCACAACATTTTCATTTCGTTAAAGGAAAAGTGTGCCCGTAAAATTGTTTTCAATTTTTTTAAAATTTAATATGGAAATAAATTACTTATGTACAATGGAGAGCTTATCATATTAAGCTTCAGCTTTTTTCAATAATTCAACCATGAAACTTCCATTCAATTTTCTTGAAAAAGTAGTTAAACTACCATTTTTTCGATTCATATTTTCGAAGCAACCGATACTTTAGTATTGTTGTTGTTGTTTATTATGGACCTAAAAACAGTTGAAAAAGGAAGTTAACTTATACATGATCAAAACAAACCTGTTGGAATCGTTTTAAATTTAAAAAACTTCTCGAAATTAAGGTCAACTTTAGTTATAAAAAAGAAAAATTGATTTTTTAAAGTAAACAATTTAAAAGAAAAACCTAAATGACCATCGAAATGTCGTTACCAAGCAACACGCCTGGTTGCCAAGCGACAGAGTAAACATAGGCCGCAATTTTGAGAAACTAGTGTGACGTCATTTTGATTATGAGAACAGATTGAACCGAAAGCAATGAAATAATTCAAGAACAACGGAAAATTATTATTGCCATATTACCCTCTTAGTTAAAATAATTAATGTATGAATGCTTAAGAAACCCGCAATATTTCTGTTATGTTCTACTTATCAGGGTACATATAAAAACGTAGAATATTGCCAACATATTTGATGTTTTTGGTCAAAAAATTCAACTTATATGAACTTCTACGAAGAGTATCCTAAAACAGCTACATTCACACTATATTATTTAAGCATCCCTATGTTCTGAATCTTTGGTTTTAAATGGCGACAGTTCCTTTTATATTCAAATTTATATTAGGTGCCCGTTTCTCAAAGCTACAAGTTACAAGTCTATTCACTTGTAACTTGTGAAATTCTTTTTTTTCAAACATACAAGTCTACTAATTACAAGTCCATTTCACAAGTTACAAGAACTTTACACAAGTTCACTCACAAGTGTTTTCACATTTATATCAGGATTCATAATGTTTGAAAACATTACTGTGAAACTCGTTTTTATAACTATATTTTAAGTGGCTCCACCTTAAAATTACTTAAATGTCATTTTATTCATATCCTGTCTCCTTATAGAGTAAGTTGTACTCTATATAATTTGAACAACAAAATAACACCTTTCCACGCTATTTTATTCTATAATAATTGAACTTGAAATTACATATTGTGTTCATAATGGGGGAATGAGAGAAACACGGGGAATAAAATAGTATTTCTCCATAAAATACAAATGCCATGTTCGTGGAAAACTGTCTCTAAGAAGGAAATAATTCAGAGAAACTGAATAAATATGTAATACAGGCATCTTACCACCTTAAGTTTTTTAGTTATTGAAGAATTATAACCGTAATTGAAGTCAATATGCGGAAATTCGTAGGAAATGGTACTGCAGTCGGCTCCTATGGTTGGAAAAAAGTTCACAACACATGAAATCAATGACAGAAACATTTTTTTTAATTTTAAATACAAAGGAAGCTTATTTATTTTCTTAATTCAATTGTTTATTACATGATTTGGATATGATGCGAAGATCACGGCGTTTTAATTAATTACAAACCACAATCAATTCATAACACGTCCACACTGATGGCGCTCTTTTGGGCGACCAATGGCCGAGATTCTAGAAACGGCCCTTGCAAGGACCATAAGGGACTCCATTTGACCAAAGGGACCAATAGCCCCATTTGACTCCAAACACACAAAAACATCAGACGTCATCTTTTATAATATTTCTTTTAATTTTTCTGAAAGATCAGTTTTTTGAGTGAGCAATTCTTATACGTTGAGATTTATCAGGCGTACACATGCGACAGCCGATTGGAATACCGAGCTGGACATCCTTATCGTTGAAAAACGCACATAATCAACAATTCAACAACAATGGCGACGGTGATCGGAACGATTGTTGCAGCTTGAAACGATTGTTGAAGACTCAAAGCGATTGTTTAAAGCGCATTTTTGGTTCGAAAGATAAAGCCCAAGTTTACGTTCGGGAAACAGAAAAACATTGCGAAGAGCTTTATCTAAAACAATACTCAAAATATATGGATATCTAAAAAAATATGAAATTATCTATGCCATGAAAGTCGTACCGTAATTATATTAAGTACAAAACAAAAGAATTTAAATAAATAAATAATTCTTTAGACATATATATGGTTCAAAGAGTGATTTTGTCCAAAAAATATTTAAAAGGAATCCATAAGATACTTCTCAACGCATTTGATATCTAAGCAGAATAAATAATTAAAAATTGAGCGTTGAAGAAATACCGAAAGCATAGTTAGGGAATATAAGTATATTTTTCCTTTTCCGTACAATAGATCACTCTTTAAGTTTTATTTTGATACAAAATACATGAATAACTTAATAGAATTAACTTATGTTGGCTATAAAGGCGAATACAATCAATAACGATAGATTTGTTAATCATTGTTTTTCAGAAAATTAATAGTTAACCGACTATCATATTTTGATTTCAGCCATTTTGTTTTCGGATCGTCGGCCATTTGGTTCAGTGTCGTCATCAAAATGGCCGACAAGCTGGAAAGAAGTCCAACGCAGTGATTCGTTCGGTTTTTTTCGCTGCGTACGCCATTCAAACACACATGCATTCACAAAAGAAAATTACCTCGTTTCAGAACAATCACAGCATTGAAATGGATACAATATGTTTCACACAACTTTCATAATTTTCTCACAAGGTTTTTTAGGTATACTTTTTTAGTTTCTTTTCATCAAACTTGATTGATTGTTTGTCATTTTGCTCAAAAAAAACTTTGTTTGCCTGTTAGAACATCTGTTTCTCCCACATTTCATTGTAATATTAAAAAACTTGAATAAACTACGTCGTAACCATTACTTTTTTTAACTTATCTCGATTTAAAATTTTCCTCCAATATTTCATTCAAGTTTTCCTCCAATATTTCATTCAAGTTTTCGTCCAACATTTCATTCAACCCGCGATCGATGCTAACTATTACATCATCAACATTTTCATCTTCCCTATGCGAATTTTGATATTTTTAAAAATGTCGAAAATGTCCAACATTACGTGTTCAATTGATTTTTCTTTCGCCCTCCATTTTCTAATACGCGAGTATTTTCAAATACCTTATTAAGCCTAGAATATTTACAGTAGGTATTAAGGTTTTTAATGAAATGCCTTGTGTGGGTATCTTGTTTAACGCCCGTTTAAAAGGCAACTTTGTTTATCAAGCACAACATTTTCATTTCGTTAAAAGAAAAGTGTGCCCGTAAAATTGTTTTCAATTTTTTTAAAATTTAATGTAGAAATAAATTACTTATGTACAATGGAGAGCTTTTCATATTAAGCTTGAGTTTTTTTCAATAATTCAACCATCAAACTTCCATTCAAATTTTCTTAAAAAAGTAGTTAAACTACCATTTTTTCGATTCATATTTTCGACGCAACCGATACTTTTGTATTGTTGTTGTTGTTTTGTATGGACCAAGAAACAGTTGAACAAGGAAGTTAACTTATACATGATCAAAATAAACCTGTTGGAATCGTTTTAATTTAAAAAACGTCTCGAAATTAAGGTCAACAGATATAAAAAAAGAAAAATTGATTTCTTTAAGTAAACAATTTAGAAGCAAAACCTAAATGACCATCAAAATGTCGTTTCCAAGCAACACGCCTGGTTGCCAAGCGACAGAATAAACATAGGCCGCCATTTTGAGAAACTAGTGTGACGTCATCAATCAGCAAAGGAGGATAACATACGGCACAAAGAAGAAAAGGATCCTCAATAGCTTATCACGTCCTTATTTTGATTTGATATTCTTTTCAAATGTACGTCGAAGTTGATCAGGTTACCGTCGCTTACGTATTTAAAGTTAAGCCTTTCTTGTAAAAACTTTCTCATTCAAGTTTTCCTTTTTTAAAGTGAACAGTCTATACACACACAATTACTCAACATACACTATCACGCACGCAATTGCACACAGATTTCTCATATCACACAAAGATCTCATAGTAAAACAAATGTAACCACTTAAAAAAATTAATACTGCCGAATATTGATTGAGGAAGATCATGTTTTAAAACACATAATATGATTCATTCATTCTCTCGGAGGTAAACTGAGTCAGTATGAGCATCAAGTAATCGTCTTCCGTCTGAACCAGACAGTCTGGCCAACCCACAGAACTCGAGACGAATAAGGTACCATTTTCAAGTGAGCAAGGTCCTTTTACGCATATGAGATTCAATTCACCAAGTCAACCATGAGTCCGCCATCTTAGTTTTATTTTTTCGGCCATCTTGTCACTTTCGAGTCATCCCTGCCAACACAACAGTTCCCATTCGGTGACGTCACCAAAATATAACATGTATATATCTCTCTAAATAGTCCAATGTGACACCTGATCACAACCTTGTCACCATGACACTGACTGTCACTTGATTTTTCAGGGTCACAAACCGTTAAAAAGAAAAACAAAATCGCGGCAACAACTTTCCACACAATTGCCAACCTTTAAATGTTTTTTATCTAAGGAACAGGCGCGCTCAATACGGATGGCTTCACGGTTTTCGAGATCTTTGGACCATTGTCACTGAACACAACATTGTCACTGGAAGAAAACTTGCGCAGAGTACGGACCTGTTCATTGTTGAACACGAGACACATTGTTGCTTCAACCAACACTTTGACATTGATGAGTTTTTCAAAACATGATAGCCGTGAACCTCCTTTGCAAACCGTGATTTCATCAACTCATTATCATCACTTCAAACAATAGAATTGGTTCATTGTTCAAAATCCTTCCTCTGCATTCTTGCTTGCCAAGACAATTGAGGAAGATTAGAAGACATAGCTTCCCGTATACTTCAGAATCGCCCGCACAACAATGTGCAGGCATTCAGGCCAGACATCGATTTTCAATCGATTCACAATAATTATATTATTTTAATAGTAATCCTTAAGGTAATTATTGCACTCAGATCACAATTAAATAGAGAAAATTTGTTCTATAACGTCTCCTATACTTTTATCAGCCTTCCTTAGTCGTATATGCCCTCTTTGAATCAATCAGGGCGAGGAACAATTTGCAAATAATAGTTTTGCAACATTGCAGCTTTGTTTTTTTAATTTGAAACGATTTGTCAAAGAATGTAAACGGTGACGCACTTCTGAAGTCCGTGACGCAATAATATCATTCATGACGTCACAAAAACGTTCATGACGACATCCATGAAACAAGGGGTGGTTGCCTAAAATTTTGATCCCCCCATTTAGCATCTCAGTGAACCACAAACACTTCCGAAGAGTGGGGCCAGGGCTCATGCCACAGATGAAGCCGCACAGAGCACAACCTATTTTTTTAAGCAACCCACATCCTCGGCCATTTTGTAGTATCCGAGCTGTCAGTTAATAATGGTGAACCCAAGTATCCGACCAAGATTATATGCTACAGGCAATCACTTTTCACTGTGGTCAAACTCGCTGAGACACCCCTAACGGCACACCAGGAGGTGTTAAAGAGATGAACACTGCAAAAATATTGCGATAGAGATCAAATTGAGATTAAAACATTTGATGAGAGATCCACTATTCAAAATAGCTGGCACTGGAGAGGTTTTTAGGGCTAATAGGTCCAATGAGGAACTGTTTTTTGGAGGTTTTCACAATTTCACACGGTCTAACCTGTTAGTTGACTCGTCAATGACATGATGACATCAGCTTCAGAATGGCGGCTAGCACTGAACATGTGCCTACAACTCAAACCACCAAGCACTGGACATATCAGACCTCACACTGGTTCACCCATTTCTCAAAACCACCAATTCCAGCAGGCCAATTCATGACCAAATGGCCAACAAGCCTAATGAATACTTTCAAAACAAGATTTTCAGAGATCCAACTTAGAAAGGGATATAGTTCAAACGTACTTGCTGGAAAGCTGCTTTGCCAGCTCCGTATACTTGAGAAACTTAGAGTGGGGGCTCTCGTCGGATGAGCTAGTTCCAGGTGGCGTCGTGGATACCTGGGGACTTCTGGCTTCCTGGCCTGAACTGCCACCGGCAGATCCCTGGGTCTTCGGAGACGAAACTTCGTTCCTCCCACTGGCATTGCCACTGCCAGATTCCTGACCTCCCTGACTGCTACCGCCTGAACCTGCCGGGGATGGCTCAGGCAACTGACCGTCTTTGACAAAGTGCATCTTAGACAGGTGGTGCCTGTATGCACCCTTAGAGACAAAGGGTGTCTCGCAAAATGCACACTTTAACAGGGAATCGCTGACGACCGCGTCGTTGCAGGCCCAGCTGAAAGCAAGGATCGCACCAGGATTGCTTGGAGAAGTGTTGGAGGATGATGGATAATTTGCGTTTAGAGTTGAGCTGGTAGATCCGACACTGGGTGACCGGGCTAGGACTGACTGGTGCCCGCCAGAGCCGGAGTGGTTGTGATGAGATTCTGTCTTGTCGCAGAGCTTCTGCAACGCGGCCAAAGGATGGGAAGTCGTGACACCGGTGGATGAACCAGAGGAAGCAGCCTGACTGCCTCCAGGATTTTCGCCAGACAGACTGTCAAACATTGAGGATAGTGCGCCCAGACTGCCAGCCGTCTGTGCCTTAGGGCTGCCCTTGGAGGATTCCCCGTCCTTCTCGCCATCTTCTTCTACCTTGACCTCCTGGCTGACCTCCTGTTTTACCTCGCTCTTTGACCTCTCCTCAGTCTTGGAAGACTTCGACGTCCTGAGGTCCTCCTTGTCTTCAGATGTACTCTTCTCAGAGCGCTCTTCAACTTCCCCGTCAGCCTCACCGTCTTCTGGGTCGCGGTCGCTCGTGCCTTCATCGTCTTCCTCCTTCTTGATCTCTGGGTCAACTTCCCTTTCGGTATCCCTACCGTCAACCTTCGCTGCTTCCTTGCCCTCTTCATGACCTTCCTCTGCGTCGCCAATTCCGTCCACCTCCGCTGAAGGATTCCCCGTACTCTCCTTATCCGGTTCGTCCTCACTGCTTACAGCCTCGTCTTTCTTTTCCCGTTCCCTCTTCTCCTCCACACCCATTGGCGTGGCCGGTTGTGACGTAGGAGGAGTAGAATTGGCTAGGTTGACTGCGGATGGGGTCGAAGCTGGAGGGGACTGAAGTGCTTCAGGGGTCGATCTTGGGGTCAGACTTTTCTGTCTTCTGTCTGGCGGGGTAACAGAACCACCGCCTCCACAGCGATCTGAAACTGAACTGCTCTCGCTTCCGCTCCTTTCCCGCTTTCCAGCACCGCCCGGCTGTGAAACAGGATTCAGCAATCCGCCAAACTGTCCGTATGCGTGGTAACCCCTTAGGAGATTCATGGTGTGAGGATCGACTAGAGGCTTGGTATAGTCTACTGTCTCATCAATCCCAAGCCTCTTCAGGATACTGGACCCGATTGGCTGGGAACCGGCTGCAACGTTGCCGCCTTGGCTGCCGGCCATTCCGCCTGCGTACCCCTGCCTCATCCTTGAATCGAAACTCTTCTCTATGAGCTTTTCTATAGCGTTGAGCACGGACGGTGAAGAACCTGGAAGGCCCGAACCCAATGGGGTGTCGCCCTTCGCGGCGTTGTCAGATTTATCAGGAGTGGACATCTTCAAGTTGCTTCTCTGTGGGGGCGGAAGGGCGTTACCGTCAGGGGTCCTGGCTCTAGCGGCCGCCGCAGCTGCCGCTGCTGTAGCAGCTTCCTGAACTTCGCTCATTAGAGCGCTCTTCAGTAGATTTCTCTGCTGGTTCAAACTGGCAACGCTGCCCCCGACGCACTGCCTGATGTGTTCAACGAACATGGCCGTCTCTATCCGCTCTCCACACTTCTCGCATGTGATCCTGCCGCCCCCAGGGTTGGCCAGCATGGCCATGTTGCCAGCTTTACCATCCGCACCTCCGTTCTTCAGTTCGTTCTGCGCTCGCTCTAGTTCCAAAAGCTTTCTGACCGGCAAGGACTTCTTCCTCTTCTCCCTGGCAGCTATGGCGGAGGCGCTGTTGCCAGTTCCACTTCCTGCCCTACGCCTCGCCTGTGCGCTGTTGCCAAGTTGACCAGGGGCTCCGCCTTCCGTTATGCTCCTCATTATATGTTCTTTGTAGTGAGCGTTCTTTACCATGTGGTTTGAGAGCTCCTTGAGGCTTCCGAAGGCTTCATCGCACACTTTGCAAGTTAAAACCGCCGTTACGTGGCCTCCCTGAGTTCCAGCGTTGCCAGATGAGCCGCCCGTGGTGGTCGTGTTTGAGTTCCCACCTGTGCCGGCTCCAGCTGCCCCACCTCCAGTACCGCCTGTACCTCCTCCACCCCCTCTATCGTCAGCTGACTTCCACGAGATGATCTGTTCCTGAGAGACAATGTTGGTGTAATGCTGAGTCTGCTGCATATGTGACGTCATTTCCGCCAGAGACCGGAAGCTCTGGCCGCACCACATGCACTTGAGGATCTGCCTAGTCTGCTCGGCACCTTTACCCAACCAAACGTCCTGACCTCTGACCAGCTTCCTGGGCAGTGGCATGGTCTCCTTGATCAGCAGACTGAGATCTTTGCCCCCTTGCTGGTTACCGGAAGAGGTGTTGCCAGATCCACCAGGGTTGCCACCTCCGGGGTTGCCGGACATGTTGGACGTGGACTGAATGGTTGAAGGCTGTTGCTGCTGCATTGACTGGGACGTAGATATGGCAACGCTGACTGGAACCTGACCCTGAGGCATTCCTTGAACGCCGCAGTGTTTTGCTTCCTTCATGTGCACAGTGAGGGCTGAGAGTGACTGGAAGCTCTGACGGCACCAGACGCACTTCAGCACGTCTCTTGCCTGCTCTGCACCTTTAGAGAGCCAGTGTGATTGCCACGCGCTCTGCCTGGAGGACACGGAACCTCCACCCCCTCCTCCAGCCGAGCTTTGGTGCTGACGGAGGTATGACAATGCTGCGGCATCTTCCCTGACAGAATCGCTCCCTAACTTGCTCAGTTCGCTCATCTTCTCGAGGGCTTTGGTCGCATCACTTGGGGCTACGGATGAGGACAAGCTGTATCCTGGAGAACCCCCCATGTTGCCTTTGACCTTTCCATTCCAAGGGTCAGGAGAGGACTGTCTCAGAGAATTGGACTGGTGCTGGGTCGTGGGTGGAGTGTGATGATGGTGATGAGTCTGCGCAGCCTTTGAACTCTGATAAAAGGGGTACGGAAGATTCTGACCGGGTGGGACAGGTGTTGCACCAGCTGACCAGGGAGTTGGGGGCTGTTTGAAGCCTTCTGACCTACCCTGCTGGGATGATCTCCTGTGCGGGAGCAGGTGACTGGCAATGGAAGAGGCTAGGGAAGCCAAGGGGGACATCGAAGTGGTAGGGGTGCTGACCCCTACATGGAGATTCTGCGGGGTCTGACTAGCTGTGCCAGGAACGGATGATATAGAGACGTCCTCGGAACTGGCCAACCTCTGCCTCTTCCTCCTGTTCACGCTGAGGTCCAGGGGACTGCTGAGATCCAGCGTGGTGACCTGAGGTGTCGTGGGCTTGCTCAGGTTGAGCACACCTCCCTCTTCTTCGATGGAATCGTCCTGGTCCATGTCTGATTCAGCATCTTCCTCGCTATCCCCATCCTCTCCGCTATCCCTACCGCCCTCTCTCCTCCTACCACGCTTCCTTCCTTTAGTGCTGAAGTCTAAGATCTCCGCGTTCCCGCTGTTGCCTGGTTCAGCCTGCAGGACAGGCCTTGCGGCAGACAGGGCGCCAGGTGATGACCCTAGGAGGGCCGCGGCCGTAGTTGGATTGAGCATCACCGCCGCCGGTGGGGTGGACAAGATGGCCGCCGAGGGGGGCAAGATGGCCGCCGCGGGGCCCAACATAGCCGCCGTAGGGTGGAGCGGGATTGGCTGGTGGTGTCCGGGGGGTAAGACGTGTGGGGTTCGGTGGAGGTCGATGATTGGCTGGATCTGCGGCGCCAGAAGGGGCGTGGCCAAGCTGGGCGAAGACGAGGGCGGCGAGGGTGTCGGAGTTGTCGGCTGCGACGCTGCGGTGGCTCCTCCACGCGGACTGTTCGGGTCCCTGCGCGATGAAGAACGGAAATCCTTGGCTTTAGACAAACGGCTGAAGGACGAATGTCGTCCACATCCTTCACCGGCATGCTCAAAAAACGAAACAGCACCCAAAGTTCTTCAACATGTTCAAGCAGCTTCGCCATGCAGGATATTCTCTCATAAGATCATGCAAGAAAGGCGCTCAAAGGTGTACATTCTTAGCGTATTGAAAACAGCTGAAGAACGAATTGCGTCCTCGACCTTCGCCGGCATGCAAAGAAACATCTTCCAAACGCTTGAACAATCGAAACGTGCTTCGTCAGTAAGCCATGCGTACAATTGCCTCATAGTCATGCAACGTTTACTTTAATGAGCGTTCATTAAGCGGTGTTTTGAAAGCAATTGAAGCACTAAATAAGCACCAATTACCAAGATACATGCAGTTATAAGCGTTTTAACACTGATAATTTCAACGTGCTTCGTCAGCTAAGCCAAAAAATGGTATCTCTCAAAGAATTTGGAAGATATATTAGCTGAAGAGTTGGTTTTCACCGTTGTGATAGCAGCAGAATGATTGAATGAGTATAATCTCCCACCAGCATGCCATACTTAAGCAACCAAAACATCGATGCGTTAAAGATTATTCACCAGTTAGACCAGAAATTCATTTTCTCCCACACCAAAGAAGATTTGCTCTGAACAACGTTAATAGTTGTCTTTACGAAAGCATATAAAGAAATGAAGGGGTAATAATCTTCTATCGGCATAAAGAAAACAGCGCCTTTTAAATACTTGTAATTTCAACATGCTTTGCTATTGTAAGAAACCATTCACTATTCCCACGGGCATTGCAGGTATTGCGCTGAGAGTCAAAGTAAACAGTTCAATAACTAATTACATCCACATGATTCACCAGAATGCAAAGTTCATCATTGATACAATGATATATATTCATACTGCTGTGTCGCTAAGCCAAGTGGTCAATTCCTTCACAGGTCATTCAAGATGGCCGCTGAAGAGAGTTATTTCTTTCCGTTAAGAAGGAAATGTACATCTGAATACGATTTCAATTCTTTTACCGGCATGCAAATTGCAACATATCAACATTTCTAAATTTAATCTTGCTATAAAGTTCAATGTAAGCTAAGATATCAGTTTTAACCTTAGTTCCTGCAAGATTTTCACCGAGGTGAGTTAACTACAAGCGTTTCAAACGCAGCTGAAGAACTGAAGGAGAACTAATGTTACAAGGCATGCATAAATCGATTTTTAAACACTCGTGCAATGTGAAAAATGATTAAATGCTTAGCGTTAAGTCTTCTCGAGAATTCCACTGGTTAAGATTGGCGAAAAGAACTGATGTGTCGAAATAAATCTATTTTATTGTCTTCATGTTAAGGTGGTTCCACTTATGACTTACATGTTATTTTATTCATATGCTGTCTACTTGTAGAAAAAGTTGTCCTCTATGTCACACGAAAAACAAAATAATACCTTTCCACGCTATTTTATTCTGTAATTGAACTTGAAATTACAAATTGTGTTCATAATGGGGGAATGAGAGAAACACGGGGAATAAATTAGTATTTTTCCATAAAATACAAGTGCCATTTTTACAGAAAACTGTTTATAAGAAGGAAATAATCCAGAGAAATTGAATAAAAATAAAATATAGGCATCTTACCACCTTATTTTTCTAGTTATTGAAGAAATAATGCCGTAATTGAAGTCAAAATGTGGTAATTCGTAGGAAATGGCACTGCAGTCGGCTCTTATGGCTGGAATAGAGTGCTCATTTGAAATACATTCGTGGAATAATAATCTGCATTTTTTCTATTTTAATTTTGGGTTTCTATAGGTAACGCATTGCATCAGTGAAAAAGCAGTATTTTTTGGACAAAATATAAAAAATGTGGAATTAATTACTTGTTTTGACTCACACAGTCGCGGTGGAACCTCGTTAAATGTGGCTGAGTTGAAGTACGCCAGGCTTATAATATTGGTGCAACAATTAATATCCAAATACACTGATATGTTTCTGGGAAAGAGATAAATCCTAACGCTGGTTTTCATCTCAACTTACAACTAGTTGTATATCATTTTAAGCGACAAAGTTGGATGATTCCTAAGAGGAAAATTCACCAACTTCAACCGGGATATGTCGAGATTGTGACGTGTGTATCCTTACGCTCGAGACGGTCACGCTAAATTTCCTTCACCCCTGTAAAACCTTCTTCAAGACAAATTGATACTGTCTTCAGAAATGTCAAAATCTGCCTTGATGTTCAACAAAATTGGCAAAATTAAATGCCACAAATATGCATTTGAATTTTCCACTGAGCAGATGCAAATTTCAGCGTTCAAACGTTCGCTTTACGCGAAATTACATCAAAGTAAGCGATAACTTTGCCATAGTTTCTTGTCCTGCGTGCATCAACTTCAAAATCAAGCGACACATTCTTCAAAACGCACCAAAACGTGACTTATCGAGCATAATATGTTGGCATTTAAATAAAGGCTAAATAATGTTACGACCAAATCATCCACCTGGATGCATATAATCAAGTGTTACACAAAGTTCAGTTTCCGTGCAAAATGTAAAAGCTGTTAAAAGTTAATTGTAATGTTATACCCCAGGACAGGACAGCAGCCAATTTGTAATTGTAGTTAATTGGCTTAAATGTAAATGACTGGGTTAAAAATTGTAATTAATTGGCTTTAAATTCCAAAATGTGGGTTGAAAGGTGTTATTAAGTTGGCGTAGTGAAAACAGCTACGGCTAAATTGCGTCTAAATTCTTCCAATTTGGATGGAAAATTCAACGTTCAGAACGTTAGTTCAGCAGGAATTACCATCGTGGTAAACTATTAACGTTCTCAATATCCTTCTACCAATTGGCTGTTCTTCAAAATCAACAGATAAAGTCTTCAAAACGTGAACAATTGCCGGTTCAAGAGCGTGAAATTAGTGCTATCATACAGATATGGCTTGAATTATATAAAAGTAATCCACCACTATGCATTATTCAGCAACCAAACATTCTCAAAACGTGCATTCTTATCAAGGTAAGCTATACATTTGTTAAAAGCTGATGTTAGGACAAGCTTTGGCGTGAAAATAGCACAAATATGAAAGCTAGATTTGTGCTGATTCCACTCAGTTCAGAAAACGTGCACATTTAACATTGGATAGTATTTGGGCGTAGTAAAACTAGACAGACAACAGAATCAGTACAAGCCTTAACTGTAGATTGTAGCAGTTATGTTACCATCCAAGAGTTGATAATCCATGCAGAAGCAGGAAATTAAGACTAAATGTCGGCTAAGGCTCGTTCAGAAAAACTTAACTTGGCGTAACTTAACTTATTCTCTCGTCGAAGGCAAACCAGTGCGCGAAATTTCTAACCAATCACAACCCACCACTGCCAAATTCGATCTTACAATCGATTGATGAGGCCTATCGATAGTGTGAGTTTCGATAGTTGTAGTAAGCTCCCCCGAAACAGCTCAGTTGATATGTTGAGTAGATATTAATTGTAAATAGTGAGTTGAACTATGTTTAAGTATTAAAATGGGAGGTTTATTGAACATGTGAAGGATTAATTTCGCACTGACTCGATCAACTTATCAAACATCAATTTTCGCTTAAAAACGTATCCACATACGAATTCACAACAAAATCACGTTTTCAATATGGCTGCTCGAGGAGATATCGAGAGTAGCAATCGATTGCTGCCCGGCTATCGAGAGTGGAACATGCCATGCTATTGGCTGGAATTAAGAGAAAGTCGAGCTGAGCACAACTCCAGGCTACGCCAAGTCGAGTTACGCTGATTTTAGTCGTTGTGAACTAGTAGACGCTATTCTCAAGGTCTCATCTCTGTCCTTGCGTCGAGTCAAGCCAAGTTACGCCAAGTTAAGTTGTTGTTAACGAGCCTTTACGTCTTCAGCACACTGCCATCATCAATCAAAGTGAAATATATCACCATTCGTGCCCATTTCCAGAATGGAAAAAAGTTACGTACTAGCAAGCAAAGCCAAAGGTTTGGGTATAGATAGCTTAACGCCCAAATTGCACGATAAGGATTATAGAATAACACTTGATAGCAAGTGATTAACTTGGTTAAGAACCGTTTTATCTTCCACTCCAAACTTTTGTCTGATTCAGACAGCCGAAATAGGGAGGTTTGAAATAATATAGGTAGGTACTGAATGGTTCACGTAGAACGTAAAGTACACCGTATTGTATACTAGCCGGTACTATATATATCTACTTAGGATGGAATTCAGTATGATTGGTGACGTCACGTATTGTTTCAAACGATAATTGACCTGGTGCTGGCTAGAGGAAGAGGTATTTTCAACCATATCTTAACCAACCCATTTATACTAAAATATTTAAACTAACCAACCAAACTAACCGCTGGTGACCAAAACAGCAGTTAGGAATGTAAAGTTTTAAATTTTACTATCATGTCTGTTTTGAATTTGTTTTCATTTGGTGTAGTTTTTGTTTGAATGTTTAAATTTATTTTATTGTGGAAACGTTATATCGATTGACGAAATGGTTTGGTTGTCAAGTGGTTGTTGACAAAATTAGGTTGTTGGGACAATGCTTTGGTTGTCAAGTGGTTGTTGACAAAATTAGGTTGTTGGGACAATGCTTTGGTTGTCAAGTGGTTGTTGACAAAATTAGGTTGTTGGAAAAACGGTTTGGTTGGCAAGTGGTTGTTGACAAAATTAGGTTGTTGGAACAATGGTTTGGTTGTCAAGTGGTTGTTGACAAAATTAGGTTGTTGGAACAATGGTTTGGTTGTCAAGTGGTTGTGGACAAAATTAGGTTGTTGGGACAATGGTTTGGTTGTCAAGTGGTTGTTGACAAAATTAGGTTGTTGGGACAATGCTTTGGTTGTCAAGTGGTTGTTGACAAAATTAGGTTGTTGGGACATTGCTTTGGTTGTCAAGTGGTTGTTGACAAAATTAGGTTGTTGGAAAAACGGTTTGGTTGGCAAGTGGTTGTTGACAAAATTAGGTTGTTGGAACAGTGGTTTGGTTGTCAAGTGGTTGTTGACAAAATTAGGTTGTTGGAACAATGCTTTGGTTGTCAAGTGGTTGTTGACAAAATTAGGTTGTTGGAACAATGGTTTGGTTGTCAAGTGGTTGTTGACAAAATTAGGTTGTTGGGACAATGCTTTGGTTGTCAAGTGGTTGTTGACAAAATTAGGTTGTTGGAAAAACGGTTTGGTTGGCAAGTGGTTGTTGACAAAATTAGGTTGTTGGAAAAACGGTTTGGTTGGCAAGTGGTTGTTGACATAATTAGGTTGTTGGAACAATGGTTTGGTTGTCAAGTGGTTGTTGGCGAGAATAGGTTGTTGGGACAATGGTTTGGTTGTCAAGTGGTTGTTGACAAAATTAGGTTGTTGGGACAATGCTTTGGTTGTCAAGTGGTTGTTGACAAAATTAGGTTGTTGGAACAATGCTTTGGTTGTCAAGTGGTTGTTGACAAAATTAGGTTGTTGGAAAAACGGTTTGGTTGGCAAGTGGTTGTTGACAAAATTAGGTTGTTGGAACAATGGTTTGGTTGTCAAGTGGTTGTTGACAAAATTAGGTTGTTGGAACAATGCTTTGGTTGTCAAGTGGTTGTTGACAAAATTAGGTTGTTGGAACAATGGTTTGGTTGTCAAGTGGTTGTTGACAAAATTAGGTTGTTGGAACAATGCTTTGGTTATCAAGTGGTTGTTGACAAAATTAGGTTGTTGAAACAATGGTTTTTTTTTTGCTGATTTCGCAGCTTAAAAAATTGGTGATAGTCAAAAGGATGTATAGATGGCACTGATTACAGAAATTGAAGATCGCACAGCGTCTGTAAAACCTTACGTGATTGGTTGAAGGCTAATATGTCCGAATGGGAGCTAGGTTGCAGGCAAACTATAGTACCACATTGATTATGAAATCAATAGCTCATCCAGTACGATACGACACTATGCTTGCTGGCCAGCATGCAGTTACTATATCACTGGAAATCACTGGATATATTACTGCAAAGATATCATGCTATAGCGAGTATTCTCGAACTTTAGACGGAGCAGCTGTCATGAGACATGTTTTTCAGGATTTGTTTACTCAAGAAATAACTCCTTAGTTACAGAACTATGGTAGAGAAAACACAACATCGGAAGCGTTGTCCAGTTACCATGAAAACGCCAAACAATAGCTTGCGTGAACTGATGGTAATGAAGTAAAACACGTCTTGAGAATTACTTAATTGTTGTACATTTCTTTGAAGGTAGAAGAAAATGCTTATTGTTGTACTTTCTCTAAGATGTTAATTTTGGGTCTAAACTCATGAAATTAAACATTTTATTCGATATGTTATCACTATTTTGAATCACTACTTCGTTGTTAGGAAATGAAGAAATTGCAAATTTAATCCTCTTTCTATTATAGCCAAAACATTTTTCCTCTTCATCAAAGATATTGCATATTCTTTTGCGTGTTCAACTAAATGTTTTGCGGTTTTGAAGCGTAAGCCGTCATTGCTAAAGATCCAGTAGGCATCATCTGTCCTATTTATGTGAAAGACTAGTAGGAATATTTTTAGCTCTATTTTGTTTACTAAGACAGATGAGTTTTATAGCACCCGTTGCTTGGTATTCCAGAACAATGAAATAGTTTTCTTGGATCAACAGCTTATAGCATAACGTATGAACAAAATGGCGTGGGGTGGAAACAAAATGGCGGAGGATGGAAACAAAATGGCGGAGGATGGAAACAAAATGGCGGAGGCTGGAAACAAAATGGCGGAGGGTGGAAACAATAGGCGGAGGATGGAAACAAAATGGCGGAGGATGGAAACAATATGACGAAGGGTGAAACCAAAAATAGTACAGCATGCACACCGTAGCAGATAGCATGTAATGGAAGCAACAAGCTGGAGGATGGAAACAAAATGGCATGCCATGCACACAAAATGGCGGATCATACAAAATAAATGGCGGATGTTTAATTACAAAAATGGCCGCCCTACCTTGTGATGAGAGCTTCCGGTCCCAGCATCCTCTCCCCCTCCAAACTCTTGTTAAGGTTCAGCACCTTCTCAACTTCCGGTTTTGACTCCTCCGCGGCGGAAACCTTGGCGTCAGCGACACCCGCGGCGGACTCCGCAATCTCCGAGACGACCTCGTCACCCTGGACGACCGTCTCCTCCCGCTCGTTGTCGCTCTCGCCGTCCCTGGGCGCCACCGTCGCCGCGGCGTGTCCCGATTGGCCGGCCTCCTCAGCCTCGTCCTGTGATTGGTCGGATGCTTCTCCCTCGTCCTCCTCGTTAGACGAGCCCGTGTCTAGTCCGCTCTGCTGCTCCTGCTGTGACGGCGACCGTGGCGGCCCCTCGCCCTCACCGCCTTCCCCTGCGGAAAAACAAAAGAGGAACGAAAGTCAGCAGGGAAACAGGTGAAGAGCGAAATAAAAAAATGCGCGCATTGAAAGCGGAATAAAATAATTTTTTTAAGCTTTAAATTCGCTTTCGCGTGAGCTGATCCCTTGCAAATCAAAGCACTCGCTTTACGTTTGTACATCATATCCTGCACAACAATAGAGACCGAGGAAGCATTGTTAAAACAGTCTTGTAATCTTTTCTTTTACTTTTAAGTGCATTGCTCACAATTAACATAAAAGCACCCTCTAACTGATGTAGACATTTTTCACTCTTTGCTTTGCTATAAGGTATCTCCATACAATAGATAATGTAACTTAATTTTTGAATGTATTACTTATGTTACGTGCAATATTGACCTAATTAGTGCAATATTTGATTTTGTATTAGATTTTTTCTTTTACATTATAAATATAGTATAAATATAGTTTGATTCTGTATTTGTAAAAAGGACTACTGTCCGTAAATCAATGAATACTAAATACTACATACTTGACAGCAATACAGATCACTAGCTTTCCATTGGTTTATAAGTTCCTGCGCATTAGGAACTGCGCACTTCAACAATATAGACAGTGAGAGCATTCTTGAAATGATCTTCGGAAGTTTTTCATTCGCTATATAGAGCGATTCTCACTTGCACCTGATCCCTCTAATTGCCGGTGAGGACCACCAAGCCATCTTAATTCAGGACGAATTTCAAGGCAAGGGTTTTATACGAACAAATATATATATATGTCCAACCATGTGGACTTTGGACGAGAACAATTTGAACCCCAGCTGACATTCGCATCGAATTAATGGTGTTATGAGCGAGATAGTTCTCATAGTCATATTGGAGACCATATTCAAATTTTAATTTTTTTATTTCATCGTCTGTAACAAGTAGGGAATAAATATTGTAATATTAATGGCGCAAATATATAGTTATATATACGACCAAAATTCTCAGTAATTAAAAAAATAATGCAATATAAGTCTCTAACTTGACTCATTTTTTCCCGCCGTACGGCTGAAAACAATTCAAAACAGCAGGTTTTTTTTATTGCGACTATGTAAAAGTTACTGTGGTGAGTAATAGATTATTTTTTTATAAATGGTTGAGAAAACATTCAATCTATGCACCGTTAGTTTTTTGACGAAATAAAGGTGTTGTAAATTCCTATTTCCTTCAATATTCTCCTAATCTGGAGCGCACAGCCGTAATCTTTCCCATACGTAAAACAGCTTACATTTTAAGACAAATTGCTCGATAAGTAGTTCGGCAAGGGGTTGATATATTTTGATATCATTAAAAAGATGAGTTTTTTCTTTAAAATGAGGCCAAATTCATCAAATTCTAGGTTTAAGTGACTTTTCGCCCAAACTAGCTTAATAAGGAGACGGA
Organism: Pyrrhosoma nymphula; assembly: GCA_963573305.1. Classification (NCBI taxonomy): domain Eukaryota; kingdom Metazoa; phylum Arthropoda; class Insecta; order Odonata; family Coenagrionidae; genus Pyrrhosoma; species Pyrrhosoma nymphula. Next base: position 30,415,994 of record OY754340.1, read on the forward strand.
CAAAATATGAGTGAGAACTATCATTCCATAGTATACTCAACTTTCAACTCATCGTTGAAAACGTCATAATTATTCATTAAACGAGTCCATTTGATCGTAAAGCAACACGAGGTTTCGAATGCCTCTAATCTATCTGGTCTGCATTCCCAGTGGTCCACGTTTCTGAGCCATAGAGTGGCACGCTCCACACGAATGTTTTCACGTACTGCTTCCTTGTTTCTAGTCCTCCGTCGTTGAACACAGTAGCTGCCTTTCCATCGACGAACGCTTTCTTAACGTGAAGTATTTTATTTTATCAACATTGTTCCAATTCCTCTCATTTCAGTGCGACTTCCGCAAGTGATATATTGTTGATCAAGAATATGAAATAGACGTTTTCTATTCCTACATCCCCATTATACGGTTGTGTCTGAAATAGACAAATGTGGGTCAGGTGCATTGCGTCAGTTTCAAGGTATCTTAAAAATTGTGAATCTATGAGTCCTATCTAATCACTGCTAGTTTAAACTAACGCCATTTTAATTGTATATCCTCACGAAGCACCCTAGCGAGTAATATAGTATTTATCAGCAATAAGGACCTAGATAATGGACGCGTAACTAGACTATTCCTGTAGCTAGAATAGATACGTATAGATTCAGAAAATGAATATTCAACCATTAAATGAAATGGTAAATCAATAACGAAAATAAATTCAAAATCTTTTTTTTTAATGAAAACCTAGCCTCCTCCATGTTGTTTCTATCCTCCGCCATTTTGTTTCCATCCCACGTCACACGCAGGCTTCGACATTTTAATGTCCGAATCCACGGTAATAAAAGGAAGCTTCAAAAAAAAAACAAAAACGTAATTCAAACGTAATGACGCGAAATTGAAAACCCTTATTACATACTTCGCATCCGTATATCGTCATGTCAGTAAATAAAAACGGTAGCCAGACATTTTATCGCCGACGCCATTTTGCAAAGGCGGTGAGGTTGAACGGAAAGTTGAAAAAAAAAGAAGAGCAAAATTCGAAAAATAAAAATGGAATTACGAAATTAGATGAAATAACGAAAAACAAAATATCGAGTTACAACTAGCACCATTTTATGAAGCGTGGGCGTGATGAACTAAAAACCAAATACTAACATAAAACATAAAAAACATAAATGACGAAATAAAAACCATAAAATAACTATAGAAAAAACATTGCTATATGCTTTGAACTTATGGTGTGTTAAAATTAATACTAAATATTTAACAAACATAAGTAAACTGAACACGTGTGAAAATCGGCGCCATTTTTTTGAAGCGGTGGCGTTACGAACTGAAACCCAGTTTAATAAAAAGAAAGACGAAAATAAAAAAATAGCCTTTTCCTCTCACTACGGACTAAAAAAGATATTGATAAAAAAGATATATGAAAAAAAAGAATTAATAAAATAGAGTTACGGCATTCTTAAGCAGTGGCGAGGGATAAGAACAGAAGATAAATAATACGAAATAAAACATTATAAATAAGAATAAATACAGTGATGAACGGCATCATTTTTAGAAACGGAGGCGTTATGAACAAAAGACTAAACATGGAGACAAATGGAAATACGTAAAGAAAGCAGTAGAAAAAGAATGACTGAGAAAATAGACGTGGCAAAGTGGTGGCGAGAGGAACTATAAACAAAATACAGACGAAAATAACGTTTTTTAAACAAAAATCCAAAATAACAAACACAAATACCAACCAAAAACAAAACTACATAACAAACCAAAGGCCTGCAAAACTTTGAGGCGGAGGAGAGATGAACTCAATTAAAAAAAAAATAAAAATAAAAAATGAAAGTAACATGATAAAACACCTACGCCTTTTTTTGTAACGGCGGCGCGACAAATTGACAAAAAAATATTTTTTTAAAGACGCAAACAAAAAAATAATGACTGAAAGAAATAAAAAAACCGTTGCCACTTCTTGACATGAGGAACTAAAAAACAATGTAAAAAAGAAAAAAAAACAACAAAAATTAAAAATGTCGATTATAAGAAAAACACAACGGTCAGCGCCAGCTTTCTACGGTCAACTGAATACGAAACATTTAGAAAAACAGAAAAAATAGACAAAACATTTTGTTTATTTTTTCTGTTTTTCATTTAGAAAGTTTTGTCACAAAATTATTACAATAATTAAACAAACGAATCCTAAGTCATTCTAAACTGTGGCGTGGAGATAATAAGACGAACTAATTAGTCAAAAACAGGCGAAGAAAGAGACGAACATACAAAAAAAATTATTAAAAAAACGCTTTCGCGCCTTTCAACGATTGACTGTTAACCACCGCGAACTCACACAACTGCAGCGCCGCGGGGCGGGAGTAATTTAAAACAAAAAACACGTAGTAACTATAGAATATATGCACGCTAGCATTTGCGAGAGTCGGAGAGGGATTTTAAAACAAGCACGGCGACAAAACGGACCCAAAAAAAACAACGGACGAACGCTTTTAATTCATTTCCGTCAATTATAACCATTGCATTAATGTTTATGCTGCCATAACTACGGCGTAATAGCTGTTTCGGGGTCTCTCCCGCCAGGTGGAGGGGGTATTCGGCGTCGGGTGGGGAAGAGCAGGCAGCGAATCATAATTCACATTAAAGTTTTCCCGCATCGAAATTCAGCAGTAAACTAGCGCCGGAGTGCACCCCTGGTGGCGGTTTCCAGAAAGAATGTTAGCCGTTAATTCCGCAAGCGCGCTGTTGTTCCTAATTACTCGATAAATATACTGCCCTGATAATCTTCTCTCTCCTGCCCCTCCCACAGGGCCGTTAGCCCTTTCGCAGGGGCGGCGTAGTCTGACTGCCGTTCATATATATATATACATCCCCGCTATCGCCATTTCCATATCCCCTTAGTTCCTTTCCGTTTACCGCCATTCGCCGTGAAAAAGCGGAAGAAAGAAAAACACACGAAGATTTCGATTCGATATATCGAATGAGAAAACCTCGATAAGTCGAATTGATTCCGGTCGATATCTTATAGATCGACAACGAACCCTCACTCAAAATGTCACATTTATGACTCTCTACTTTTCCAGAGAGACAAATAAATGGTACGAGATAGGTATGACTGCTGATCGATAGATCGCATGAGTCAAGATCTACCAGTCGAAATATTTTCGATAAAAATCAGAGAAAAATTAATATATCCGATCGATATCTCGAATCAATAATTCGCATAAAATCCGATCGATAACTTACAGTACTACAACGAGTTCTTACTCAAAAATATTCACATCCATGTCACTCTTCGATAGAGACAGACAATGGTACGAAAAAAGTATGACGACTGCTCGACGTCTCGACCGAGGATAGACCAGTCGAAAGAATCGATGGGTCGACTTGCTTACGATACATTAAGCATGGTTTAAAAATCCACATTTTGATTCTCCTTCTCCCTCATAACGAAATAGTGCGACAAATTTTCACATCCATGTCACTCCGCGAGATAGACACTTCCGAAAAGGTATGACGGCTGATCGATATCTACCATGCGTTACGATTCACCAATCGAAAGAATCGATGGGTCGAATCGTTGACGATACGTTAAGCACGGATTAAAAATAAATCTTTCTAGATTTTTATTTCCTTCTCTCATTACGAAAGGGGTATGCCTTTAATTAAATAGGCGATTACATACAGGAGTCGACTTCTATCTGATCGATTTATATCGAGTCGGCTACACTTGGAACCACAACTAGTCGGCGGTTGGCGGCTACTCCGTCCAAGTATCGAATTCCGCCACTATCGATGGCGAACTCCTAATAAGAGTAGGTATGATACACGTCCAAGTTCACCTTCCAAGTGGACTCGTATAGGAGTCAACATCTGTGAGTAATCGCCGCTTAAGATCGATAGAAGATCGATATATCTAATTCAAAAGAATCGATATGTAAAATCGATTTCTATCGATACCACACTTTAGCCACATTTCCTTGCTGCTTATTGCCTTGGTTTTGATTTCCATAACCTTAATAATCAAAGGGAAATATATCGAAAAGAAGAAAATAATAATTCAATGTCTCGAATTTGGAGGTATCGATAAGTCGAATCAACTTTGTTCGATGCTTATACATAATTCTAATCATCCTGGAAGTTCTCTGCAAATCAATTCGATATCTCTCTTTACGAATGAAGATGAACGGACGTCGATGACGGATCGATATCTCGGACACGTAAGATTACGATCGATACCATTCATTGGATCATACTTTAACGTAAATTTTCTATACTTTGATTTATATCGTCTTCTGGATGAAGAGAGAAATCTATCGAAATATGATTATGAGGGATCGATACCTCGCATCCATCTCGATAGTGTGTTTTACAGGTATTAATGCAAATATATATTTTTATGATTTCCGAAATTTAATCTACGCCGAGGAGAGATTCAGTTGAGCGGACTGCTTGTCGGGCACTGTTATGCATCATAGGAAACATAGGAACTCAATGGCAGTGAATTGAAAATAAATATAGATTGAAAAGGCAAAAATCAACGCGCTTGTACGATCCCAGAAATGTGAAAGAACATATATTCTGGTTTTCGTCATATTTCTCCAAACCGGACTTGGTCCAATACGAATTAATGGAGTAAAAAATCGACAAACAGAAAGAAAAAACAAAATAAAAACGAAATTCGGCGAAACAAGAGACTGCAGAACAGAAAGAGATTAACTAATTAATTCTCCCGAAAAGAAATACCATTGGGAATAAAAAAATTGATTGAAAAAGAATCGGTCTCTTTCCAGTTTCAATAAAAAAAGAATTTTAAGGAAGAAACAGCGATGCATACATAAAAAACAACGCTTCCCGTTGCCGGGACAACGCTCAACATACCGTCCCTCCTTACCCCCCTCCTCCCGTCACCATAGCAACGTGAAAGAAAGGAGGGACGTAAATATAATAAAGGGTTTCCCGCCAAAACAAGATGGCGTGGGGGCGTGTGACGAAAAAATCTGTCCCTTCCCACCCTTTCCTCACAATATGTATCCGAGGATCCTTCATTACTCGCATCCTCGAGTTACAATCGGGACACGTTAGCGGTAAATCTTCGCAAAATCGGCTGTTTTCGAATCTCAATTTGTTCCCGCATTGGCGTAAAAGCGAGTGGTTTTCCCCCGCTTAACGGCTCCGAGACAAAGATACATGTCCCGAGATGAGATCAAGAGAGGAACAATGAACACCTTTAGTGAATCGACTATATATCGCACGCGTATTGAGATAGACATATATCGCAGAGGGAGAAAAATAATCGAAGCTAGCACCGCGACGCGGAACATTTTTTTTTCGGAAATACGAAAGGCTTTCCGTTAATGAGGCGCGTTAACACATACTCTCACCAATACGAAAACACGAATGGTAAATGCTCGAATCTGATTTGTTCGATCCCTCGTCTCCATGGAAACGGGCTCGGCCAATCAGAGGGGGCTTCGCCGATTGAAAATAATCATATCTTCGGTCCATTTTATTACCTCTCGATAACTCAATAAGTCGAAACTTTACAATCGCTCTCGAAAATTGGGACGAGGTAAAACAAAAATGTTTTTATCACTCTCCCAGTTAGGTTCGCGGAGTTAATAACAAATGAGAATTAATTAGCGTTTTGAATTCACGAGAGTTAACGCTCCATGTTACTTCGAGAGTGAAATAAGTGATACGTTAAACCAATTTAAAATTATATTAATTACTACTGCATTATGATGTGTAAAGTGTAAAGGTAAGGTATTCAATTTAGGACTGACCTGAATTTTACACGTTTTTAAAAGAAAAGTAAATATATTTTACCCTTACGCATTTAAATATGAGTTTATGAGAAATGTAAAAATATATATTAAGGTACGAAGACAAAGTACCTTGAAAATACCGGTTATAATTGAGGCTTAAAAATCGTGATTACGTGTAAATACGGCATTACCGCCATTAGGTCAACTACCCACGCCGTATATATACGGCACACTCAAGACAGGAGGTTGTCAAAAAAGGAAAAACTTTGGAGATAGTCTATATAGACATGGAGCAACTCTTAATTAATTACTACCGATTCAAAAACAAATGAATTTCAATGTTTCTTCCAATTTAAAGAACAGACTTCGAGAAGATGTCCCAGATAAGATGAAGAAATCATCAATATCTTCTAGTTTACCCTCATTTGGCTGACAAGAACTAAGTGAATATGTTTTTCCACATATCAAGTTCTCATTATAAACAACTGGCAGTTAGGTTTTGCATAAGATCACCTTCTTACGTGGATGAGAAGTACAGTAATCATTGAGATGTCCCTGACAAGATTAAAAATATCTGTAACAGTTTAAAAATCACAGTGTGTTTAAAAGTGAGAAGCATGACAGGAATATGTCGTCCAACAAATCTACCATCCTCATTTTTAGGTAAACAGACACAAAACTTGCAGCAAAACTTTCATTAAAAAAATTGCATCAAAAGCCTTTTAAAAAATGAACAGACGACTTTGAGAGCAGTTAAGAGGCAGTTTTCAATAAAAAATAAAGCAATGTTTTCTTATCAACGAAACAAACAGAACGTATGCACGTTGTGGGATGTTTTGGAGCAAATTGAAAAACGTAGCTTTTGGGAAAATACGAAGTCCTTCTGAATATCAGGCTAGATGATTTAAAAAGATGATTCTTTTAAGGTTTCTCTGAGTCAAAGTGTCATCCATTTACCTTGAGAGGAAGTATATTTTTAAAACAAATAAAAAAACTCCTGCAAAACTCTGCAAGGTTTCTTATAGTGTAAGGGGTAATCGTTAACAACAATTGGGGTGAAAAATACCTCTACCTGCTTCTTCCTCGCAACTTTTACCACTCTCTTATTTTTAATTAACTACTATCGATTATAATCAATTTTTAATTAACTACTTTCGATTATAAAAGATTTTTAATTAACTACTATCGATTATAATCGATTTTTAATTAACTACTATCGATTATAAAAGATTTTTAATTAACTACTATCGATTATAAAAGATTTTTAATTAACTACTATCGATTATAATCGATTTTTAATTAACTACTATCGATTATAATCGATTTTTAAGTAACAACTATTGATTATAATCGATTTTGAATTAACTACAATCGATTATAATCGATTGTTCATTCGCAAAATATCGATAAATTATATCGAAGTTGTAGAATTTGTGGAGAGGAATCAACCCCAGGCATACATTTTGTGGTCGCGAGTTATCGATGGGTCGAATATCGATATATTCCGCACAATTTAACGCAAACTTTTTAAAGAAATGGAGTACATACGATGACTAGAAGCCATGATAGTGTTTTATTTTGCAAAAAAATCTAATCTTAGACAAACACCATGCCCGACTCGGCCGCTCATGTTGGGCATGGGGTGTGACATAAAACCCCGTCGAATTCAGCAGTTAATTGAGTAGCCTTGCTGGTGTAACTGGTAGCATACCTGACCGGCAATTGGGAGATCCGGGCTCGAATCCGGAAGAAGGTGAAGTTTTTTCTGTCTGGATTCGACTCATTTTCATCTTCCCCACCAAACCTTGTGTTCGTCCTTTTATGTGTTCCTGTTCCTTTCCATTTCCTATGCATGTATGAATTTATTCGCGCCTTTGAGCGTCAAGTATTCGTAAGACTGAGTATATACATCTTATATAGAATCTTTCACTCGAAGCCTCGATTAACGTTCCACTCGATACGAAAGGTGCAGTTTTATCTCGAAGCTGGAGGGAAATCTCACTCAATTGGAGCGATACTTCACTCTAAGATGTTTAGAGAGTAGGTCACTTGGATGTCCTCCTCAAAACAGGCGATACTCTCAGAAACACATAGTAACATCAGGATATCAGTAGGTTTTATGTACAGAAGGAATTATGACTGATAAACTGATCTTTTTTACTCAGCTGCTTTTACTGCTACTGAGCTTTTATCTCATTTGTATCTCTTAAAAGCAACACAGGTGTTCGACAATATCTCATGTCGTCGGAATTCGACGTAAAACCGAGAGAAAACAGTTGAGCGCCGTTACTTTCTTACAGTTAACACACAAAGAAAAAAAACACATATCGAATGAGTAAAGAAACGATCAACGTAATCGAAAAATGAAAAATTATCCCCAGCGCAAACAAATGAGACAAAAAAATAAATATCACACACCCTCTCGTCGGTCCGGGAATATTGTCGCAATCAAATCCAATGTATAGAGGTTTTTTTTACGATTTTATTTTTGATCATCCGTAAAAAAGCAGGAGAGAAAAAAAAGAAGATAGGTATTCATCGCATCATCGAGAGAAGTGTGTGTGTTTTCAGTTTGCGCGTGTGCGGTGAAACGGGGGAATCGAGGGGAGGTACCAGTTATTCCCGATCCGACAAAATCGCTATCCAACATTTTTCCGTCGTTATTCAATTTATTTGAGAATATAAAGAGCCATAAATTGCGGATTAATTCCGTATGGACTGAGTAATTGCTCGGTGGTTGCCATGGAGGGAGGGAGGGGAAAAGCCATGGGAACAGAGTCCGCTATTTTTCCCCACCCCCGATTATCCGGAACCTCGCTATAACGGCGGCACATTACCCACCTATCCGATGAAACGAAAAAAAAAGTATTCATTCCCTGGATATCTCTCTCTCTTCCTCATCCTACCACTAACTCTACCCTTCCCTCATATTGCCGGGGTGCTAATAACATCGACAATGAGCCCCTAAAAGGTTTCGCGGATGGCGAATAATGACTTTTGATGGCCGTGTTTGGTCGAGGTGAAACTACGGTCCTCTGAATGTGTGTGTACGTATTAAAAAACTTCGCATCCCTCCCTTCCCTCGTTCTGCGTCCCACCCACAGAGACGGAAAACGCCCGGCCAATCGTATAAACATATCCGCGAGCAATGTTTCGCCTCGCGGAATCCGAAATTAAATGGTATTCCGGATTAAACACAGAAAAAATATTGCGCCAACATTTTCTCAAGCGTTGACCAACATTGCGAACGAGCACTAAGCATGAAAAAAATTGTACATACGTATAAACGAACATTAACCAACCTTATAAACGGATTATAAGTTATGTTCCTTTATTTTTTTCTAATTGGAACAACAAAGAAACAGGCAGGATGTTACAAAAATATGTTGGCCAACATTTTTGTTAAGAACTCCACCGAAAAAAAAATGTTGTACCAACATTTGCAAAAAGGGTGACCAAGCCAATAAATGCTCATGCGTTGACCAACATTGCGAACGAACCCTACGCTGGAAATTAAATTGAAACTACGTATCATCGAACGTAAGCCAACATTAAAATTGTGTTATAGGTTGTGTTCCTTTATTATTTAACAATTAAAAGAACAACTCATCAGGCAGCATGTTAGAAAAAAGTGTTGGCCAACATAAACTTAGATTAAACTTGAAAAATTTTAAAGGGGCCCAAAAATGTTTGTGCAAGTTTAGCGGTAAAATCTTGCGCTGCAGACGACAAGAAAAAATTACACCTTTACACCAGGTCACCGTAAATAACTATAGTATCATGTCATACAGTAAATTATAGCTCCGCTGAAGAAGCCAGCGGACCTGAAGAAAACAGCTGAAAGGTGGGCGAAACATTGTCCAGAAAGATAATGAGACACAGACAAAGACCCGAAAGTCAAGTATCTTCTACCTCAAAACTATTTCGGCAATATTTGAACAATAATTGTATCCGAAACTGCTCAAATGTTGTCCAACATAGCGTATGCCTCTCGCAAGACAAGGTTTTTTTACCTTTTGACATATCAAATGTTCAACAACGGGTAGAAGCTTGCCTATAAAAACATTGTAACAATTTCTTCCAAGGTTTAAGAAGCAAATTAGCATAAAACTTTGCTCTAAAAATTGAAACTCCTGACAAAAATATGAATAAAGAAAAAGCTTTTGTCAATCCAAGAAAAAAACAAAACCTTGGCAAGCATCACCAAGTGTTCAAAAAGAAACATTATCCCAAAAGAAAATTGATGAACCCACTGAATAAAATGGATATTAATTAAACCCAATCGCCATTACAGCGAAAGACATTTAGAACTTAAAATTCATAGCGAGGTATTAAGAATATGTGACTTTTTTTGCAATAACCGACATCAGTATATCACCTGTGAATTTCGCACTAATAACTCATTTTCGCAGACCAATGGCAACAATGCGAAGACAAATGATTCACATCGATTAGCAGGGATGCCAAATCTATGTGATTTACACTGAATTTCGCAAGGGGAATGGGAAAATTATATATCGCCGAAACTAATGACTGATAATGCGAGCTCGACCACATAATTTGCTGTACTGATAAATAATATTACATACTTGTTCATCTGCAGTAAGGCAACTGGACATATTTATGCCGAAAGTGATATATCCATTGCATTCTCTGATGTTTTAAGCGTTTATCTCCGAAGTTAAAATCATCCATTGGTTATAATATTATCCATAATAGTTTGGATAGCAAAAATATTGAGTTCAACCATTTTTAATGTCTGTAGAATTAGTCTAATGGAGGATTTTATTGAAATAACTCCTGGGTGAACCATTACTTCGTTGGGAAAGCTATAGAAAGCATCATATCGAATGTGATCAAGAATGACAGCAACGATGCAAATATATCAAATGGCATTCTACAAATATGTATTTAAAAAACGATCAGTTTCGTACCAGGTGGGCGGTCCTTTGTTGGACTTTTTCCTTCTACCTGTCTTGTGTCCAGGTGGCCTTTTGACAAGAGAAATTTTTTGTACAGCCTATTACTTTAAAAAAACTTTTTATTTAACTTTTCCTACCCCGAGATACAGAAACGTCATAGATTCTCATTCATATTTGTACTTGTAAGGTACACCTGTTTTCCTAAATAAGGCTTTTTTGCCTTCCCAAGCATATACATAATATATATTTTTTTAATTTTTGTTGTATTTTTTAATGGAATCACTACAGACCAAAATGGCACCCTTCACACAATGGAATGTCCCCCGAAAAAAATATAATAATAGTTCAATTTTTTTAATACATCGGCCGTTCGCTGATTCAATTGGCAATTACGACTTGTTCCCGAAGGTACCTTGATCATTTGTTTTTTTTTATTTTCCCAGCATTCATTTCTCTCGCCAAAAAATTTATGTCTCCCATCTGCGCTCAAGTAATAATAAAAGGAATTAATTCATTTCCAAGTCGCCCTACGCTCGCGCATATATATCACGAGACGGCGTTCCTCCTCTCCCGATGTTGCCAAACGTCTGTCGATACACGTTTCTCCAATATCTCGCCAAAGATTTACTCCCAAGAGCAGGTGCGACGCTGTGCTATTGATAACCTCTGTGTGTTCATTAACTCCTTCTACCCCGATGAGTTTACGGAATACCAGTTTCTGATTTAGCTTTTGAAAGGCTTAGCGTTTGAAGTTGACGTGCGGTGTTTAATCTTAAATTACTGCTATGGGTTTCTCTCAAAACCTCACCACGTTAGTCCATAGCGGAACTTTGATGGTTATACGATATGCAGCACAGCGTTGCCAACTTTGAACATTACTACGAATAACCGTTGAATGGCCACGTGATTCCGACATAAATGTGGCAACATCGGGAGCAATATCACTCGTGGGGGTGGTTGTTACTCCTCTTGGTGTACATGACGCAACTTGTTCCATTGACGCAACAATTGTTCCGTACAGAATTGGCATCAAATCCACTGTTGCCACGTTTCACCAACTTCAGCTCGAAGGCATTGTCGTCGAAAACTTGGCAACATCGGGAGCAATATTACTCGTGGGAGTGGTTGTTACTCCTCTTTGTGTATATGACGCAACTTAACCATTGTTCCGTATGGATTGGTATCAATTCAACTGTTGCCACATCTCACCAACTTCCGCTCATGAGCATTGCAGTCGTAAAATTGGCAACTTCGAGATCAACATCACTGTTAACCAATCTATCACATAATTCCACAATAACTGGTATGTGTATATCATGAAATGTTTCCACTGCTAATTGTAGATTGATATAAGTTCAAAATACGCAATAAATAAATCCAAGGTTGCCACTTCTCCCACCTCGAGTAAAGGACTTTGTTATGATAGCCGTATAAAATTGACAACATCGGGTGCAATATCAAGTTCCACTGCAGGGTTTACTGCACATTCTACTGAATTATATGCTACACGTTTTACTGCATATTCAATTGCACGTCAGCTATCCTTGCGGATCACAAATCCTTCTAAAGAATTGCACTTCACCCTATCCCTTCCGGGAATAAAAAAACAACTTGATTGGCGAGTTTCGAAGTCTCCCCGCTTCACACTGTGTAAACTGATACTCGATTGGTTTTCATATTATACCCAACAACCCTTCTGTGAACGTCAATAGAGTTCGCAACCCCCTCCCCATGTATCCGAGCGACGAAGCAGTTATCGCATTAACAAGCTCGCTTTTATAAACCACAGGCGGAAGAGTTACAGAGAGATTGGTACGTTCTGCTCCTGTTTTTACGGCTGTTAGAGGCCATTAATTCACAAGTGCGATTTCCATAAAAAGGTGTTTTCCCCCAATTTACGGATTGCTTTCGACTCACTTGAACTGTTCTTTTTTGTGCGTATTATCGTCGTTCATAAGTTCCGATTCTCAGACTCTCTTTCCTTGATTAACTCTTCGAACGGAACATTAGCTACGATTGGTTGATAAAATCAACTTTTTCCAAGGTGTTTTTCCCCCAATTTACGGATTGTTTTCGGCTCACTTGAACTGTTCTTTTTTATGCGTATTTTCGTCGTTCATATGTTACGATTCCCCAACTCTTTTTCCTTGATTAACTCTTCAAACGGAACATTAATTACGATTGGTTTATAAAATCAACTTTTTCCAAGGTGTTTTCCCCCAATTTACGGATTGCATTCGACTCACTTGAACTGTTCTTTTTTATGCGTATTTTCGTCGTTCATATGTTACGATTCTCCAACTCTTTTTCCTTGATTAACTCTTCAAACGGAACATTAATTACGATTGGTTTATAAAATCAACTTTTTCCAGGGTGTTTTTCCCCCAATTTACGGATTGCTTTCGGCTCACTTGAACTGTTCTTTTTTATGCGTATTTTCGTCGTTCATATGTTCAGATTCTCCAATTCATTTTCCTTGATTAACTCTTCGAACGGAACATTAGCTACGATTGTTCGATAAAATCAACTTTTTCCATTACGTAAAGATGATTACATTGTAAATTTAAAAACTCATTCGGAAGTCACGGTGAAGATGAAAGTATATTTCATTCAATTATTTCCAATAACCTTAGTCTTCTTGTTATTCTAATTGGCTAGTTTTACGTCACCCACTAGAGAGCGTGGTAAACCTAAGGGCAGTTACAAGACAGGAGTCTACCACACTCATAAACATCTTTACGAATTTTGCTAGTCTATTTATTTTTCTAGCTGGTCAAACATAATTGTATCAATTTCTATGTTCAAGGTGCTTCCCATTCGATCCAAGGGCCATGTTAACTTCACGACAAAACTGCGTTAACACTTCCCATTCGTTTTTCAGACCCCAAGCTCCACTACCATTTCATTTTACGTTTTGGGCTCTGCTTACGAAATTATTCTCGAGATGCGAACTGCGATACTTACCTGTCCGAACTACGATACTTTCCTTTCTGAACTACGATACTTCCCTTTCTGAACTGCGATACTTTCCTTTTTAATCTGCGATACTTTCCTTTCAGAACTGCGGTACTTTCCTTTCCAAACTGCGGTACTTTCCTTTTTAATCTGCGATACTTTCCTTTCTGAACTGCGACACTTTCCTTTCAGAACTACGATACTTTCCTTTCTGAACTGCGATACTTTCCTTTCTGAACTGCGATACTTTCCTTTTTAATCTGCGATACTTACCATTCTGAACTGCGATACTTTCCTTTCCAAACTGCGATACTTTTCTTTTTAATCAGCGATACTTTCCTTTCTGAACTGCGACACTTTCCTTTCTGAACTGCGATACTTTCCTTTCTGAACTGCGATACTTTCCCTTCAGAACTGCGACACTTTCCTTTCTGAACTGCGATACTTTCCTTTCCGAATTGCGATACTTTCCTTTCCGAATTGCATTACTTTCCTTTCTGAACTGCGATACTTTCCTTTCCAAACTGCGACACCTGTGTTTGATTTTGCGTAATTTGAATGGTTAACTTAGTTTCGAGAAACCAACTTTTCGAGATACATAACTTGGACATGAACCACCCAATTTGGAGTGCAAACCACTATATTGGTCTTCACAAACGCAGTCACTGAGAAAGGTCATTTAATACGAACAGCGATACATCGCGATTGCAAGAGTCGAAGTTCTAGGGAACAATTTATGTCAAAGCGTTTTAAATTTGAAGGAAATTTTCTGAATCTATGATTAGATGGAATTTCCATAATTTGAATAAAAACTTGGTAACCTGATAGGATGTATTCGACGTACGAACTATTCAATGTAAGAAATGCTCGAGGTATAGGTATAGCGAAACTTGGTGGCACTCACCAGCGGAGGATAAGAGGACACTGAGCGCAAACCAAGATTTGATGAGGGGGGAATTTATCAAGGGAGTCCCGCAGGGTCCTCTGGAAAGAGGTTCGGCCGCTTCATCTCACATTTCATGTATGCTTTCCTTTGCGTCATGCTCATCACAAGCGAGTGCCACCAAGTTTCGCTATACCTATACGAACTATTCGAGATACGAACTATTCGAGAGACGAAATATTCAATATACGAAATACTCGAAGAGCGAACTACTCGGGAAGCGAACTATTCGAGGTACAAACTATTCGAGATACGAACTATTCGAGATACGAACTATTCGAGATAAGAACTATTCGAGATACGAAAGTCGGAAAAGAACTAATTAAGTTCGCAGTTCGAGGTATAACACTCTATTTGTTTTGACAATCACAGTCGCTTTGGAAACCATTTAAAATGAACACAGGGATGCGTCGTCATTACAAGAGTCGATTGTGTTCGAGTTCACGGGAACGATTTACGTTAACGCGTTTTAAATTTGAAGGGTAACATGTTACGTCAACCGAGTTTATCGAAAGGTTCGATGGCTCGAAACACACGTTGTCGTCGTGATTTGCTCTTCGTTTACGAATCGATCTCGCGGGGTGACGCCCTCGTTTTGCGTGTTTCGCATTTCTTTTTTTTTTATTCAACTTCCTCCCCACCCCGCTGTTACCAGCATTGGCGGTGTCATCGCTGTGTGTTTTCGATGCTCTTATGGATTGCTCCAGGGCTGAAAGAGTATTTTTCCCCAGCGGACATTATTGGGAGGCGATAAATAAAAAGATTTTTTCCGAGGGGGGTTTCCGCAGGGGTACGGAAAGGGGTACGAGCAGGGGTGCGGGCAAGGGTTCGAGTAGATATAGTGCGCGGAAATCGACAGAATAAGATGTCAACCTCACCGTTCATTACGCGTTACGCCGGGGGGCAGTTAAACATCCACACGCACACGTCATTATGCGATGCGCGGAGTCAATTTCAATGCGGATTGCCGTTATTGTTTTGTTTTTTTTCGCACGCGATTGGCGGGAAAATCGAAGAAAAATGCGCAAATCGTCGTTCAAGTTTTTTATTTATTTTCCCGCGCGCGCGCGGGCGGGATGGAGGGGGGGGGGGAGGAGAAAAAAAATTGAAGGCTCGGGAGCGCAAGTCGTCATTCAAGTTTTTTTTCCCCGCACCCCGCGTCTCATTTTGTAACGGACGTACCTAACTGCGCCAGTGTTTTGTTATTCGTTCGTTAGATATGGGGGAGACGCGTCGAAGTTTAAATTTACGTCGACGAGCGGAAACCGTTCCTCATTTTATATCATCAATTAAAAAAAACTTTAATCGGTTACGGATTCGTCGTCATTTTTGTCTGTTTTACTCTGATTTACTCGAATCTAACGCGAGAGAGAGGTGTGAGAGGTAATTTTCCGAATCCGTGATGCATTGTGACGCAGCCCTTTTTCATCAACCGCTATCTCAACGGCTTAAAAAAACATGTTGAAATGCTTTTTTCGTCTGTTTCAGCGCTTTCCTACCAATCGTCCAACTTATATTCAGCGTATTGTGCAAATTGTGTTTTAAAAATAAATTAATATAGTAATAAAAGAGCTCATCGCACCGGTGTGAAGAGTAATTTTTCAAATCCGTGATGTATTGTGACGTAGCTGTATTTCATCAACCGCTCTCTCAACGGCTTAAAAAACATGTTGAAATGCTGTTTCCGCTTCTTTCAGCGCTTTCGAACAGACTGATACAAAACATATTGTGCCAATATTTTGCTAATATTGAACGAATACTGTAGGTACTCAGTATTAGTATGCTGATACACCATTAAATATCAATACTACCACATCAAAGTGGTTGAATCTTCTCAGCCACTCAGCGGCTTGAAAAAATGGCGTACCATCCACCTTTTCCACTGTGGTCGTACCTAATTTTCCGCTGAATTCTCAGTTCCATAATTAATGCTGTACTCTCACGTATCGAAGAATTATTGTGCTGATGCACATCAATGGGCAATTTACCGCAAAATATATAAAAAAAACTTTAAATTCACTACGTAATCCAATATTACATAACTTTAGGTATATTTCTTACCTATCGCATCTAGGGGCAGGACATGAGAGATGAGAGTTGCTAGCACATATCATGTAAACATCGATAATTAGAGCCCGATAGTCGATATTTTCCCCGTCGATTAACTGCTGAAACAAAAAGGTAGGTATAGAAATTATTTATCCGAAATTTTCGTATTAACGATCTTTTCAGAATTTATCTAGAATTTGATGAATATGGCTTCATTTCAAAGAAAAAACTCTTATCTTTCCAATTATATCAAAATATTAACCCCTTACCGAACTACTTTTCGAGATATTTGCATGTAAATATAAACTAATTTACATGGAATTATGGCTGTGCGCTCCAGAGTAGGAGAATATTGAAGGAAATAGGAATTTATAACACCTAGATATCGTCAACAAACTAACAGTGTGTAGATTGCAATGTTTTTTCACCTATTTACAAAGAATAATAATCTATTACTCACCGAAGTAACTTCTACAGATTGGCAAATAAAACCTGCTGTTTTTTAAGGGTTTTCAGCCGTTTAGGCGGGAAAAAATGAGTCAAGTTAGAGACTTATGTAGCTTTATTAATTTAATTACTGAGAATTGTGGGCATATATAACTATATATTTGCGCCATTAATATTACAATATTTATTTCATACTTTTTACAGTCGCTGAAATCAAAGAATAAAATTTGAATATGGTCTCCATTATGATTAGGGAACTATGTGTCGCTGAAATCACCTTAACACGACTATAGATATGATTTTAGGTCCTAAACTCCTCGGTTGAATTCTTCTGAGAGTTTTGCAAGTATTCCTCAGCTTCTCGACAGGCAGTGGGAATACATTGTTGCCAGGTTACAATTCTTCAGCGCACTGAAAAACATACCAACAGCGTAATGTCCTCTATGACGGCGACAACATTCCACTTGCAGAGACCGTAATGTCACCCACGAAAAGCAGCACTTTTGACCATTACTGTGTGTGTGAATACCCATACCTTCGCCAAAACCTTCGGTCTCACTCAAAACTCACAAAACGAAACCCTCGAAAACCCGGATAGTCGTAACGTCGGCGTTCAAAAAGTGGTTTTGTGACCCGTGAGCGCTAAATTCTCCGTTAATAGCGCCGAAGGGATGGGTGCAGCGAAAGGGGACTGTTTTAGCTCTAACACACTTGGGTGAAAAGGCAAGTAACGTCGGTGGGAGGAGGGTGCAGGGTGGTCGATAATACTGCTCACAATTAGGTTTTCCTCGTTTATACGGCATGACGCCAAAGGACCGGACCGTAACGAACTCTCCCTCTCTCGAAAATACAGACACTCGGTACACGAACGATGAATATCGCCGAGCGCTACGTACTTTCAGAATTACGAAGAAACCGTTCGGGGAAGAGAGATGGGTGTGTCTGTCGAGTGGAGGGGGAAGAGACGTTGTCCCGCGGTTTTGCGTCGAAGCCCGTCCATAAACTTTCAACGGGGCGTTATTACGATCGCCGACGTTAATACCGGAAGAATCTTCCGCAAGAACGAATTCCAGCACCTCGCTTATACGTACAACGGCTCACCAATTCTATGAACGATCACGTAGTGAAGTAATCGGAGAAATAAAGGACAATAAGTTCATTTTTTTAACCCTTCAAATGCATGGACCTAATGAAGACGTTAAAAACAGGAAGACGTTTTTGTAAAAAGGAAATACACCGGCTCGTTACAATACCACAACAATTGCACCAACCAATGAGCAGGTTAATTAATCTGAGAAAAGTTGTCTGGCATTGTCAAGGTAAGCTATGTAACCTAGGAACCAACCTCAATAACAAAGAGAATTATAGAGTATTTTATTAAAAAATTATTTCATTACACACGATAATAAAACTCAGGAGGGAAGTTATCTAAGATGAAAAATAGAATGACATAGTTTCTTAGATCATTCAATGTACAATCATCCAGTGAAGACCCTTTAAAAAATAACAATATCGCATATACCTAATGCATAACTTCACCTCGATTCTATAAAACATGCTTCGGTAACTCTATAATGTAAATAGGTTTTAAACAGTGGTTTTTCATTGTTATTTTCCGGCTGTCATGGGGGATGACATAATATTTTTTATGGAAAAACCTGCTAAAAAATACTATACAAGCAACTTGAATGCGATGTTGGAAAGATATTTGGAAGAAGGTAATTGCAGATGGAAGACGAAAGACGGGATTCAACAACAAATTGATGGAGACTAGGTAACCCGTGTTAAAACTTTGCACTTTCACGCTATTGAGGGAATAAGTTTGTCAAGGAAACTGTGTAATTGGATTATAAATAGAGAAGGTGTATATCATAAAGTACTTTCTTTAAAACTTGTATTCTTGCAAAAATATACAAAAAATATGTATACAATACATGAAAGAGAGTTTATCGAAACTTTTAAGTCAAATTAATGGGTAAATAGTGAAGTTTGAGAATGATATTGTATTTTTCGTCAGAAGCCGGTGATTCAACGTTTAAAATGATACCTCATTTATCACTGTAGGTGCAGTATTAACGGAGCTTATACGGAATGACAGAAAGAGACCTTTCTGTAATGATATATATGATGATTAAGGTTAAAGTGAAGTTTTGTTGAAGGGATAATGAAGATGTAGTTGCTTTAGAGGACATTGAAATAGACAGTCTTATAAAACAGGACAGTCTACGCACGTAAAGATCGCTATATAAAGACGACTTCCCTAAATCGTCGAAAGACAAAAATATCAATGCAACAGTAAATCTATTTCTTTTCAATAAAATTCTCAAAAGTAATTTGGAAAAAATGCATTTTAAATAGATTTATTAAAAGTTCAGATGAAGTAAGTTCAGTAAGGAGAAGTTTCACAGAGTACATCTCTAGAACGTGTTTAAATGCATTTCGAATATTACGTTTCCGATTTATCAAATGCACATCAACTTTAGACTTCATTCAGTGAATGTTGGATAGCAGTTTACAGTGAGGTAGCCCTCTGTAGGTAGGTCTGTACCGTAAAATAATACAGGCATGTCACTAAACGTATTCTTTTCTATGTTTATTCTAATTTAAGTCTATGTTTATTGTCATTTAAGTGAGCACTCGTCTTGCAATAAAAAAAATAATTCGTGTAACATCCTCCACAAATTCTTTAAAAAATTAATTTCCGTTGTTCGTGGCCCTCAAATTGTTGCCACTTATAGGAATTCGTATTTATTTTAAGTCTTAAAATTTGTATTAATGCCAGAAGTGGAAATATGCCGAGTGTGTCTGATAAATGTAGATATAATTTAAGGAATGAGTCAAACATTGTGACAAACAGACCAAGATTAACTTTATATACAAACGTTGCTTTCTCTATATTGGGCCAAAGATTTTGAATTTACTGCCCGCGGAAATTAAAAAAAAAATTAAAATCTCAAAAAAAATGTTAAAACTTGCCAAAGACTTTTTTTCCTCAAGAAAAAAATGAACATTTATTTTGATGGAATTTTCATTATTACAATACTTAAGTTACAATTACTGCATTTAATTTTATGGAATACATTATTGTAATTTGCTGTGGGCTCAATTCTGGTCCTATGACCTTGGAGAACACCTAAAGCTCCCGCTCTTTTGTTTTTTACCATTTTGTGCAACAGACATTTTTGGGAGTAAATTAATGATCATTATATTATTA
Source organism: Pyrrhosoma nymphula (assembly GCA_963573305.1). NCBI lineage: Eukaryota > Metazoa > Arthropoda > Insecta > Odonata > Coenagrionidae > Pyrrhosoma > Pyrrhosoma nymphula. The sequence continues at coordinate 30,436,277 of OY754340.1, forward strand.
TGAAAATACTTGAAGTATGTGCAGGTGTACAGTGTACAACAGCCTTTTTGTAAGTACCTTTAATTTGCCTTATTATCGGAAACTATTCAACGGAAGAGTTATAATTCGGACAGGTCAGGTGAAATGAGCAATTAGTCCTGTACCAGCCTATTTTCGCCTTCTTGGCCCTAATTCCACCCACACCTTGTAGCTCAATCAGTATTGTATGCGGAGGCACTGTTCAAGAGCAATATATCTTAAGGAGGTTCCGTTTTTTTCACTCTTAACTTAAGAGAATTCGACAAAACATGCTGTGGAAGCATTACTTATGTTGTCTTAAATCCACATGATTTTTTTCAGAATTATTTACCGCAGATTACTTGAGATATTTGATAGGGAAGTGGACAAATAAATTACATATGGGTTCTTTAATGGGAACACAAGGAACGAGTAGCCTACCTCATCAAAAAAAACCATTTTATAGTTAAAAATAAAAAGAAAAACTAAAATAATAAAATAAAGTACATCAAATGATTTACATACATTATTCTATTGATGATTTCAATTATTTTTGTTTTTCTTATTATTCTTAACTATATAAAACGTTCTTTTATAATGAATAAAGCTAGTCGCACCTCGCGTTCCCATTTAAGAACCCATATGTAATTTCACATGCCCACTTCCACTTCAAATATCCTAATAAATCTACGGTAAATAATTCTGAAAAAAATTCAGGTAGATTTAGGAAAACATAATTAATGCTTCCAGCAAGTTTCGTCGAATTCCCATTAAGTTAAGAGTGAAACAAACCGAACGTCCTTAACAAAAAGTTGTAATTTTAAAAGATTTGAATAAGAGTTATCCAGCTGTATAAACCTTCACACCAAGTCCATGTTCCTGTTCGTAAATTGTTTATGCAGGCGTCCCTAATTTCGCCACCGATAGCAATAATGTCACCGACTATTCTAGCAGTTTCTCCAACCCAAAAGTTGGCTGTATTTGGTTCTGCTCCGACGTAACTACCATTTTCATACATAGTATTGTGCTCCTAGAAGTAATACTATTTGAGAAAAGCTATTTAAGGTGGTTTTCGCGAGATATAATTCCCTAGTCATAATGGTGACCATATTCAAATTTTATTCTTTGATTTGATTGATTTCAGCGTCTGTAAGAAGTATGGTATATATATATATTCAATCGACGAAGTTCACACGTGGTGAAAATATACCCAATAAGGTGTCACAGGCGTGACAAGTAAAAACATAGTGACACAAACAAAAGAAACTCACACGAATGGTTGTTTAATTTTCGACAGCAATCAACTGTCATGCTGTTTTGAAGGGTTTTCAGCCGTACGGCGGGAAAAAATGAGTCAAGTTAGAGACTTATATGTAGCTTTATTTATTTAATTACTGAGAATTTTGATCATATACAACTATATCTCTATGCTATTAATATTACAATATTTAATTCATACATCTTACAGACGCTGAAATCAAAAAATAAAATTTGAATATAGTCTCCATTATGACTAAGGAACTATCTCGCGCAAACTACCTTAAAAGGCGAATTACAATGAAAAAATTATTTAAGAAATGAATAAATGATAAATTAATCGTCATATTAAATAAAACGAGGGGAGCGTGGTAGCCTAGTGGGTAGAGCGCTTGGCTACCGATCGAAGGGTCCAGGGTTAAAATCCGTGTGAAGCCTTTGGACGCATCAAAAAGTCCTCGGAGTGCGAGTTCGCCAAGGGTAACGAATAGGCCCCCCTTCCTTCAATGTGTGAAATTCCCACACGCCTGTGGCTTAGTCCGGGGTGAGCTCTACCCTCAACTATCCATAAACACACCTTCGGGTTTAATTAATAAGTGAGGTGAAATTAAACGAAATATACTAACATATTTCTACACATAATTTCGCCTTAAAGTCCCTAATTTCACCCCCCTATGGCACTTATACCGCCCAACATTCATAACATGCGGAAAAATTGAGGTTATCAGACAGGATGCGATAAAATGATTATTATAAAATAAATCAAGGATAGCGTAAGCTTCCCACCATCCTCAATCAGGTATATCTGCTTCATTTATTAAAACATACTCCACCTGTAAGTCCCTAATTTCGCCCTCTATGGTGATAATTCCGCCATGATTCATAGTGTCGGGAAAATATTGAGATTATCGAACAAGTGGCGATAAAATAGTGATTTGAAAATTAATAAAAGATAATTTAAGCTTCACATTCTCCTCAATCAGAAAGATCTGCTTCTTTTTTACAACTTATTCCGCGCTAAAAGCCCTAATTTCGCCTTCTGTGATGTTCAAACCACCCAAAAATGATAATTTTGGGAAGATGTTGAGGTTATCAGACAACTTGCGATAAAATTATGATTTGAAAATGAATAAAAGATAACGTAAGATTCACATAAACCTCAATCAGAAAGATCTGCATCTGTTTTACACCTTATTTCGTCTATAAGTCCCCAATTTCGCCCTCTAGTGTAATAATACCGTCCAGCATTCATAGTACTGGGAAAATGTTGAGATAATCAGACAAGTTGCATTAAATAATGATTTGAAAAAGAATAAAGTATTGCCAAAGCTTTGCATAAACCTCAATCAGAAATATCTGCTCCATTTTTACAGATTCATCCGCCTTCTAGTCCTTAATTTCGCCTCTTTTGGGCGTTAATACCGCCCAGCATTGATTATTTTGGGAAGATGTTGAGGTTACCAGACAAGTTGCGATAAAATAATTATTTAAAAATGAATCAAGGATAATGTAAGCTTCACATAAACCTCAATCAGAAAGATCTGCATCTTTTTTACACCTTATTTCGCTTATAGGTCCCTAATTACGCCCTCTATGGTAGTTATACCGCCCAGCATTCACAGTACTGGGAAAATGTTGAGATAATCAGACAAGTTGCGATGAAATAATGATTTAAAAATGAATCAAGGATAATGTAAGCTTTGCATTAACCTCAATCAGAAAGATCTGCTTCTTTTTTACACATTCTTCCGCCCGCTGGTCCCTAATTTCGCCCCTGTTGGGCGTTAATAACTCCCACCATTGATAGTTTAAGGAAGATGTTGAGGTTATCAGACAAGTTGCGATAAAATAATGATTTTAAAATGAATAAAAGATAGCGTAAGCTTCACATAAACCTCAATCAGAAAGATATACTTCATTTTTACACATTCTTCCGTCCGCTGGTCCCTAATTTCGCCCTCTATGGTGATAATTCCGCCCACCATTCCTTACAGTCCTTCCCACCCGTGAGCCGGGCATATTAAAACGCATGTTTTAGCCTGTTTTATTGCTCGTTAGGGCTATTTCGCCGGCGGCCTCCGGGCTACGCTTAATCAACTCAGGTGGAGAGGTGTTCGTTGCCGGGGAAGGGCCACCCCTGAAGCCATTATCGGCGCATATGTGCCCATATGAGGGGCGGCGGGGTAAAGGGTTTTTCCGCCACGGTACGACACCCACCCCTTCCCCACTTTCCAGGGCCGGCTGGCGTTAAAACTACCGCGGCCGAGGGGTGGATAGTGAGGCAGGTAGTTAGACAAAACTTATTGTCACCACAATGAACAAGCGTATGGGCCCTATGAGTGCACCCTGTGTTACCTCGGCGGGATTCCCTTTCCATAAAGGGTCGGAAGAAGTCCCCTAGGAAATAGGATAAAAAAAGGGAACGTCAGGGATATACGAGGATGACCCCATAATGCTTCGGCGAGTCGTTTCTGCGGCTGGGAAAGTAGTAGTCTGCGTTTCGATGGGTCGATATATATTGGTCGAGAGATTGGCGAATCGAAAGATTAAAAAATTCTCCTCCGTTTCGGTCGAAAATTCGAGTTATCGAGCGACCAATAAGCCATGCTGTTGAAACTAAAACCTTGTTTACAGTGAAAGTGACATGATTAATAGCATTCAAAATATTTAGGACAAAAAGTGTGCACTTTTTTGTGCATATTTAAGCATTTGGACGTCGAGGTATCGAATCAATCAATACGTACCCACTTCGATGCATTCTATTTATACCACAAGATGTTATTAAAGAACAACTGAACACTGTAGTATATTGCAATATATTTCTGTATTAATTTTTATGTAAAGAAAATGTCTGTCGTACGTAATGAGGGAAATTTTTCTTTTCGATGGATCGATATATATTGGTCAATAGATTATCGAAATGGAAATAAAAAATCCTCCATGTTGGCTAAAAAATTCAAATTCTCGATCGACAAGTCAAGTATATTGCTGGAAGTAATCTCTTTTTAAAAGTTAAACTGATTTGACAAATAGTATTTGAAATATTAGAGAAAAAAAGCTTAGATCTTCTATCTATTTTTAAACATTTCGACATCGAGAGATCGATGAATATCGAAATCGAGGCATTCGATGTGTACCCTGGTATTCTATTAAATAACTAAGTCACAATCTCAAAAATAGAAGTATCATCCTAATTTCTTTTCTATGTCTTGAATAACTAAGCCTACGCAATTATTCTTCGTTTCGATGGATCGAATATTTCGATATATTGGTCGAGAGATTTTCGATTATAAAATGTAAAAAATACGGCGCTGTCATCATACGATGTGATTACATTGTCAAATCCATAACTTTTACGTCACGCTACACGTCAGCGTCAGCCAATCAGAAGAGAGCTTTCTTTTTTTTAACAACACTAAATTAAATTTATTTCTTCACTGTCCAACTTTTTATTATTTTTTTTTACTTTTTATTAAAATCCTTCGGCATTAAAAGTTATTTAGACCTTTTTAACCTTTTTTATAAGAACAATATAGACTTCCTTTTCTAATTAAATGCCAAAAATACAATTTAAAGATCGTTAAAAAATAAAACAAAAGAGCTTCGATATTGCTGATAGCGCAATCGGACATTCGCGTATGTTAAGTTGCTAATATTTGTCAAGTTGCCTCAATTTCAGCACTTTTTAACACTGCAGTGAAATGTAACTTATCATTTTAAATACATCAATTTCAATATTTCACGCGTATTGTTTATATTTTTAACAATAAATACAAAAATAATGAGCTTTGCTAGCCTTCAGAAATCTGAATGAAAAAACTGCCAGCGGTAGGCGATGTTAAGGTGGTTCCACCTTAAAAAGACTTAAATGTCAATTTATTTATATTGTCTACTTGTAGAAAAATGTGTCCTCTATCAGATAAAAACAACAAAATAATATCTTTCCACGCTATTTGAATTCTATAATAATTGAACTTGAAATTCTACATTGTGTTCATAATGGGGGAACGAGAGAAACACGGGGAATAAAATAGTATTTTTACATAAAATACAAATGCCATTTTTGCGGAAAACTATTTATAAGAAGGAAATAATCTAGATTAATTGAACAAAAATAAAATATAAGTATCTTATCACCTTATTTTTCTAGCTATTTAAGAATTAATGCCGTAATTGAAGTCAAAATGCGGTAATTTGTAGGAAATGGCACTGCAGTCGGCTCCTATGGCTGGAATAAAAGTGCTCAGTTTAAAATACATTCGTGGAATAATATCTGCATATTTTGTACTTTACTTTTGGGTTTCCATAGGCAACGCAATTAATCAGTGAAAGCAGGATTTTTTGGACAAAATATAAAAACTTTGGAATTTAGTACTTGTTTTGACTCAGGCAGTCGCGGCAGTAAACTCCTAATCTCGTCAATCAGTATAATCTTATCCTTTGACGGGGATACGACGTTAAGAACTGAACGCTACTGTCCCTTTCCGTCACATCTACGTATGTCTGACGTAATCCAGCCCTTAACCTGACCCCCGAACGAGAATCGAACCCGATACAGGCTTGAGAGAAAGCCAATTGAACTGGACACCGCGGTCACAAGTTGCTCACGATTGCCAACGTGCCGATGTGAAGATTAATTTTTTTCTCAACACACTCTCCAATCGCAAGTAGGACACGACGTGTCAGCTGGAAATGGTTTATGACTTCGTTCGGGTTTGAGAGTCAACCTTTCCCACTTCGGTTCCTTCGTGGGATACGAAATAAAACAACGCGGGCGAGGATTACATTTCCCGACTACCGTCCGTGACGTAGGCATTAATCTCTCGAGGCGAACGCGTGGGAAAAGCCTCATTTGGAGAACCGCCCTGACTTCTAAAGTCAACTGACAAGTTGTGCAAAGAGATATTGAAAGAACTTACTTCTTAAGAGCGTAAACAGGCTAGAGACGACCTCTTGGAAGACAATAGTCGTCTCCGCTGCAACTATTAAGCGTGTAACGTCAGACTAGGTACAGATGGCCGATATAGTCCGGGTAACCGAAGAAAAGTTAATAATGATCTGAGCATAAGCTGGCTAGAGACGACCTCACGACAAACAATAGCAGTCTCCGCTGCAACTATTAAGAGTGTGACGTCAGATTAGGTATAGATGGCCGATATAGTCCGGATAGCCGATGAAAAGTAAAAAAAGATCTGAACAAAAGCTGGCTAGAGAAGACTTCACGACAAAAATACCTAATTGTCACCGCTGCCACTATTAAGAGTGTGACGTCAGACTAGGTACAGATGGCCGATATAGTCCGGATAGCCGATGAAAAGTAAAAAAAGATCTGAGCATAAACTGGCTAGAGACGACCTCACCACAAACATTAGTCGTCTCCGCTGCAACTATTAAGAGGGTGACGTCAGACTAGGTACAGATGGCCGATATAGTCCGGATAACCGAAGAATAGTAAAGAAAGATCTGAGCATAAACTGCCTAGAGACGACCTCACGAAAAACAACAGTCGTCTCCGCTGCAATCATTAAGAGGGTGACGTCAGACTAGGTACAGATGACCGATATAGACCAGATAACCGAAGAAAAGTACATAAGGATCTGAGCATAAGCTTGCTAGAGACGACCTCACGACATACAATAGTCGTCTTCGCTCCAGTATTAAGAGAATGACGTTATAGTAGGTACATATTGCACAACTTGTCAGTTGACTTTAGAAGTCAGGGCGGTTCTCCAAATGAGGCTTTTCCCACGCGTTCGCCTCGAAAGATTAATGCCTATGTTAGGTTATTCCCAATGTTTTAGGTTATTGTTGATTTCGGAGAGAAATGTGCGTTTTTGTTGATAAAAACCCGATTTACATACAAATACTAATTGTAAAAGATAATTGGTTGAAAGAATAATAAACTTTATTCTTTCAGCTATATGATAATAAAACCCCAACCCCATATCTTGACCAGAAGTAATTTTAAAAAGCAAAAAATGAAAACACTGCGTAAAACCCAATACATAGCATAAACCACCAAAGGGCCCATTTTTTTGGGACCTTTTAGGGCCCTGAGATATTTTTAAGATAACCTATAATTTTTCTCCTGTCTTGAGCAATAAGTCTGCAAAATTTCAGCATGGTCGGAGTTAAACTGTAGATTTGTATAAAAGACAAACATTCTTCATTTATATCTATAGATTTTCCTTCTTCTGTTCTTTCGAGGAGCATAAAACACCCTAGAGTGGGTTGATCGTGGGGTCAGAGCGCAATACCGATTTGTCGTGACGTCATAAACGGTATCATTCTCACAGATGTTCTCACAGATTTTATATTTGGAGAGGCCACATTGAATGATCCGTATGCTCTTCTGTGCTACAATTGTTGCGCTTATTCGCCATATTCTCTTAGCAAGTTACTGTGGCGTCAAGAGCGCCACAGTAACTTGCTAAGTAACTTTACTTTAATTTTCTTCGGTTATCCTGACCTAGACTGACGTCACCCTGTTAATAGTTGGAACGGAGATGGCTATTGTCTGCCGTGAGGTCGTCTCTAGCCTGATTCTCCATCCAGAACGTGTTTATCGTCAATTTTCTAGGCCGTGTCGGTTGTCCGTACCAAAGTTGACGTCACTGCTTCAGTGCTTGCAGCGGAGACTACTGTGTCTACCTTGAGGGACACTACTGTGTCTCTGGCTAGCTTATTCTATTGAGATATTTTATTTTAGTATCGCCATACAGAACTGGATTTTATTTAGTTTTCCAGGCTCTATCGGCTATCTGTACCGAGTCTGACATCACTCAATCAGGTGCATGTCAGCATTGTCTTGTGTGAAAGCGTGTCTAGCCTGCTTATACTCAGATTTTACTTTACTTTTCTTCGATTATCCGGACTATATCGGCTATAGGCCCTTTGGTGGTTTATGCTATGTATTGGGTTTTACGCAGTGTTTTCATTTTTTGCTTTTTAAAATTACTTCTGGTCAAGATATGGGGTTGGGGTTTTATTATCATATAGCTGAAAGAATAAAGTTTATTATTCTTTCAACCAATTATCTTTTACAATTAGTATTTGTATGTAAATCGGGTTTTATCAACAAAAACGCACATTTCTCTCCGAAATCAACAATAACCTAAAACATTGGCAACCAGATTTTGGTCTTTAAAACGTATTTAAAACGTATTTTGCTTAGTTAAGCTGCTTAGGAATGCTTAGCAATGGGTTTATATGCAGAGGTTTATTTTATTTCCTTTTATAACTAAGTGATACTAATTGATAAGGGTTCAGGGATGTTACTTATGGAAACAAAGGTTTTTCACTGATCGCAAAAGATCTATTTATGCAATATGAATATTATGAATATTAAATGTAACTGATCTTCATAAATATGTATTGGTGATATTTAATAATTTCAACAAGGAACTTAAGATCCATAATAATTATAAAGACTATATGGAAAAGAGAAAATTCACAAATTACTATGTACCTAGATATTTTAATATCTATGGAAAAAATAAAATGAACGTTAAGGTACCAATGATTCTCAATGGTTTACCCAACAACTTAAAATATGTAGAATCGATTATAAAATTAAAGGTTAAATTTAAAAGAACACCTATTGGAGAGATCTGTCAATTCATGTTTTATAAACTATGTTAAATTATCTGATAATATTATAATAATACAAATATGTAAACTTAAAGGTAGAATGCTCCTTGTAAATAAATTTATCAAATATTACAATAAAATATTAGTATTCTAATACTACAACATGTACGATTCCTTGAAATAAATGTATGAATTCAAATATTTGTGTAACTTGCCGCTCTGTTATTAAATAAGGAACCTTCTGATAAGCCATGTGACATAGAAGAACCTATAGTATGAATATGACCAAAAGGCACTTTAATAAAATTAATAATATTAATAAATTAATGAAAGAAAAATTGGGCTATACAATTCGAAGCAAAATTTAGTTCTCAATTCTTTCGTCTACCTTATTAAAAAAATATATTTTATGTATTTAATATACCCAACGTTTCCTTAATTATTATCGCGTTATAATAAAATGCCAACCCACAAAACACTTATGTATCTAAACATAAGTTATTAATATTTCAGGTGGGTTTTCTAAAAAAAATTGCTCAATCATATTTTAGGGTTGTTACGTCATTGTGATAAAAGTATAAGTGTAAAAACACAGTAACCTTTAGGCATTGTCAGTGAACGTACATTGCAAGGTTAGCGTACGACTTGAACACGATTAGGAAACTTAATAATAATTTAAATAAAAAAATATAAAAAAATACTTTCACTCAAGATGGAGAGTAAAAAATGATTTCATCATGTACATAAAAGAATGAAGTTTCTCCTGTTTTTTATCAATTGATTGTCCTCTTCTTCTTTTATATGATATGAGTTATGAAGGAAGTGTTATCCCCCGAGAGCAATTCAGCTTGTTGTTTAAAGAATGAAGTCTTAACGGATCCGAACGGCTGAGCGACTGCGTAAATCGAACACATTTCCAACTTTCACCATTCTGTTCTCCGTGAGATATATTTACGAGCGTCGTCACGGAGACGAGTTTTCACCCGAGACGTGCCCTTTTAATTACCGCCGACGACGGGGAGTGGCGCGCACTCTCCTCTCATGTCCTCTCCCCCCGCGGCGACTTTTCTTTTCCGATGCGCACTTCGTCAGTCATTTGTTTTTTTTTTTTCGTTTTCCGCGTTTCGTTACTCGACTCTCGTTTATACGTACGAAACGGTTTATGTTTTCGTCCGCAAGGAGGCACCAGAGTCACGCTAGTCGAGGGAATAATTGATAATCTTCTAGATAATACTTTTTTTAATGTAATCAAAACCAAAAACAAAGTCAAAATATATGAAAACAACCCTGTCACCATGGCAACAATAGCAAAACGTTGCCCATCTTTTGTTCCTTCGCTGTGACGTAGTAATTTAACAACCACTGTAGTTGCTTGCAGTCACACATAAACAAAGCGACACACAGATAAACAAAGCTCAAGAAAGCAACTTGTCTCCACTTTAATTTTTTCAAATTTTGATTACTGCTGTCTATTATTTCATGATCTCACAGCAGGACTTAATACTAAGCTTCAGCGCCTAAATGAATTCTTCCGTAAGATTCTTTTATGACTTGCGGAAAGTCACTTCTATGGCTCTGATGTCGATAACCAAGTCGGGCATCGAAACGTCGGCCATATTGGAGGGTGTAACCCAGTTGTAAACCCGAGAAGAATTCATTCATCAATGATTATTTTCACTAAATAAGGTATGAATGGTTTATTACAATGTAATTAGTGTTGATTTGTTTTCCTTCCCTTTGATATTCAATGGACACCTTTTTTAGTATTTGATAATCTTCAAGATAAGGCCTTTTTTAAGGTAGTTTGAGTGAAAAACCACTTCACCTAGAATTTCATGAATTTGACTTCATTTTAAAGAAAAAACTCTCATCTTTCCAATTATATCAAAATATATGAACCCCTTTGCCGAACTACTTTTCGAGCTATTTGCCTGTAAATATAAGCTGTTTTACATGTGATAGATTATGGCTCTGCGCTCCAGAGAAGGAGAATATTGAAGGAAATAAGAATTTATAGAACCTAGATTTCGTCAAAAAACTAACGGTGTGTAGATTGCATGTTTTATCAACTATTTATAAAAAAATAATCTATTACTGACTACAGTATTTTTTACGGAATTGCATTTTAAAAACCTGCTGTTTTGAAGGGTTTTCAGCCGTACGGCGGGAAAAAATGAGTCAAGTTAGAGACTTAAGTAGTTTTATTTATTTAAATACTGAGAATTTTAATCATATATTAATTATATTTTGTGCCAAGAATATAATTTCATAATACTCACGGACGCTGAAATCAAAGAATAAAATTTGAATATGGTCTCCATTATGACTATGGGATATTAAACCACATTAAAGCAATCAAACCGTCAAAATATGTATAAACAACCCTATTACCATGGTGCCACTAACTAAAGGTAACCCATCTTTAGGTAAGAACAATGTGACGTAGTAATTAAACTACTATTTGAAAAAAAAGTATTTGACACTCGTAGTCACTCGTTAACTCGTACGATAGAATTAATATCAGACAAATAGTTTGCTTTCCAATAATAATTGAGAAAAATATAGAGTACTCCCAGCATACTTTCATAAAGTAATATTTGTATACATAAAGCCTATGAAATAATTTTACTAGAATGTTTAAATCAACGTGAAAAATTCAAACCTGCAACTTGGATTTTCAAATTATAACCAAAATGCAGTCCAGATATGAAAATAACAAACTATACCTGGGCGCAGTTAAATATAACCTCTGGTTAATTGTTTTCTTGGCAAAAAAACCAATGCTAAATACATTCTTACTTCAAAAATGCTCCCGTGAACTCCCTGACAGCAGGATGCGTGGTATAAGATACCCGAACATTCAATTTACATCGAGACAACGCAATGGTTACGTCAATTTGTGGTTAACGTTAACCACAAGAAATTAAACCAGGCCTTACGAACTGAAAACCCTTTGACTGAGTTGAAGGAGCGTTGGGAATTACGGGCTGGTAGTATTTTATAATTTAATGTTGCAGTTGCTGACTAATCTAATTTAAAACCTTAGTTACACCGTTTACCTTTTGGAGGTTAACAAAGGCTGTCAGAGAAAATTGTTAACTTACGATAAACGACAGAAATATACAAATATAGCTTTTCAATAACTCTGTTTCCCACAAGGGCTCCGATTTCTATTGATTGATACTGTCTATATTACATTCAACGTGCAGGCTTACATTTCATTTACATCTACTTAAATACTAGACAAGTAAAATATTAAAATGTTGAGCGTTTTCAATCAGTTAAAACGTGTTTAAGTTTTTTTCTGAAACGATTGTAGCCTTTGAGCAGCAACAGAGCAGAATACGAAATACTTTATCGAATGAAGGCATCTTCTTTCAGCAAACCCAAAAACGCTAAAGGTGAACTCGAATGACTAATCGATTTTTTGGCTCAATTCTCGATACCTCGATAAGTTATCAACATCTAGTTCGACAACTGAGTCGACTGCATTTCCATTTGCAAGTCGGTGTGAGAATGTTACGGATCAGACCTCTTTTCTCGAGCAGAAAACGCTTTAAAAAAAATAATAAAAACGAAATGAAAGTTATTTCGAACACCTTATACAAGGGTCCCCCAAGGGATTATCCTCGAACCACATCATTTCCTTTCCACGCCGCAGAGTGGCGCGCGGGCAGACGTGATTTATTCACGCAGATGAAAGTCGAGTTTCCCATCTGAAATGATACTTTCTTTGTACATTTATATTTTTTTGAATTTACGCCGCCGATAAACGATTTTCCTCTTCCCAAGATTCCAGGAAGGTGGAGCTGTTTCCGAGAGGCCTTCAAGTAGGTACCTATACGTGAGAACGATTGATCTGCATGAAGATTACAATGACAGGCTCAACGAGAGTGCGTTGCCTTTGATATGTGGAAACGTGTTATTTCTCTTCAAGCAAGAATACCTTAGAGAGAGTCGGTGCAATGTGTTTCATATGAAGCCGGATTGAGCCGATTTTTGTGACGTCAGAAACGGTATTGCTTTTTTTCATGGTAGAGTCTCTTTAGCCTCCATTGTGAAATCTACATCTATAAAACTACTACCCTCTTTGTTTGAACGGTAGAGACTTCCAAACACCTTGAAGGATTCAAAACACATTTGGCAAATGTGTTTTTTAGGACCAAAAACGATTTGTAGGCTATGTTTGAAAGGAACGAGTGCCCCAAGGGTCCCTATTGGGGCCACTTTGTTAAAATCAAATTTAGTTCTATAAATAAAGCATTAGATTACATGCAGAGGTTACTTTTTTAGCTTATTTAAACTACTCGCACCCATAACATAGGCTTGAGATATATAGTATCGGATTACTGAAAGAACAGGGTTCCTAACTATTGCATATGATTTTCGTACTCGCTGAGTTTTTTTCCTAAATCTTTAGTTTATTGCTCCAAAACCGTCAATTTTTGCACCACTCCAACAATAGAAACTTTTACTCGCAACGGAAGAACCAGAAGATCAAAACATATACTTATATTAAATGGCAACTTATGATTTGAGCTAAATGATCAATGAATGCTCTTTGGCAACCAGGCGTGAATATCCATTTAATAGCGATTACATGAATGATTATTAATTCCTGCAGCATTTAATGGCCAGGTTCAGAGACTAATTTGATAGTTGTACTCAAACGAATACAGTTCCTCGTTTACCTTGCCTTATCAAATACCATCAACAAGGCAAATCGCTTCAAGTTTGTGGAATAAACATGGAAAATCCATGATTTTCACGTGGTCAATTATATGTTGCATGCTCATGAGTGGAAGACACAACAAATTTGTCTTTGGAAGAGGGTGGCAAGACCAAAAATACTTTGTATCCCAAAGCACTTGAATAAACATTTTCAAATGTATTTTAATACGCAAAAAAACACTGTCTTTCATATATTTATTACATGCAAATGTGTCTGCTTTGTACATGTGTGCCTACTTTGAAAGAAAAAGTGGCATTGCAACCCATTCTGGGCACAGACAGTGGAATATGACGTAATAAAACATAGCATGGACGGTATAGTTGATCGAATTCTTGAGCGGCCATTTTGAGTTCGGAAAACGCGAAACACTCAGCGGTTCGATTCGCGTAACATTTTAGCGTCCTCCCATTTTTTTTAAGCGTCCTTCTGATCGGAGGACGGACTTCGTCTTGTACTACTGAGGGAGAAGGAAGGGAAGCTGTCTCCCTTCTTCTTATCCCCCACCACCAACCCCATACCCGGCGACATAAGGATGCCTTCTTTAAAATTCCAATTTCGTTCTTCTTTTGTTTTCTCCCTTTTGGCGACTCGAAGGGAGACATGTTCCGCGAATCGTATTGTTTTGTCGTCGTTGGGGGAAAGGGAAATGAATCGTGATTGGTTGAGACCGGTTCGGAGAGTCCCCTTTCCAACCAAAGAAACCCGTCCTTCTGCCCTATAAGTCTGGAGTTCGAGCCTCGAGACAAAAAAGTCGAGTACTGAATCCAGACACTATTGAAACTTGTATCGCGTCATAACTAAAATCCTAGAAATGTTTCTCTAAACACCACAAGACGTCATGGAATCCATTTTGAAGGCATTAATCAGGAAAAAATTAAGTTCCAACATTTTACGAGATAATAACCAGCATATAATCTAATCTTGATCATAATACCTAAACGCTAGTAGCGTAACTTATGTCGAACCATAGGGTTTATCGGCATAGGGTTTATATTTTAATTTAATTGGAAAGATTAGAGTGTTTTCTTTGAAATGAGGCCAAATTCATCAAATACTTTAAGCGTTTTTATGTGACTAGATTGTTAAATTCATGTAATAATGAGGGCATTAAAAATTACAAATGAAACATGTCTTTCATTAGACGAGTACAGAAGACAGATAGTGGGTACGGGGTAAAACAAATTTGGGGTAAGGGTCAAGAAGGGGAACGCAGGCTCAAATAGTTTGACAACCGCTTTTCTAAAGATACGTACAATTGCAACAGGATTGCAAAAAGACTAATAAGCGAAACGTTTTTGGTAAGAGCAATTTTTTGATGCATTATGAAGCTTCATGGAGTCCACAGTGAAAACATTTCTCAGTAAGTAGTATTGTAGAAACATCTGATCAAATGTCAGAAAATAGTATGTTAAATGTCAGCCTAAACTTATGAAGGATTGTAGCCCAATTGGGTTTGAATTGACAGTGCCAGTTAAGAAAAACATTTCGACATAATACTAGCAGTAATGGTACCACAATAAAGGCATACGCCTGGAATAATTATTGTCCAGCATCTTATCCCATCCGCATGGGATGAATTGAGAATGATAAGAGCAGTGTTTGAGTACTAAAATTCCTCTTTCCACGCACAAATTAGTGATTTTAACAAGAAAGATAGTTTAACTAGCATATAATACAAATAGTCAAGACATAATTCACTAAATCTATCTCCTCCTCCCTACTTTTCCCCATTCCTTCTTCTTTACATGACATTTGTGTCCTAACACACCCTTGCTTCTTACTTAGCTTCTACGACGGCTTATAGTTTTTTTGTAGATGTATACGATGCGACACGATATTCCCCACGACGTGACGCGATACCCAAAGCGACAATCGATACGATGTGATGCAATTGCAGTATACGCTTTTCCGTGCGATGCCTTCGACGGAAGACTATTTGTTCTAAATGGTGAGATATCGATATAATCGCGATACGCTGCATCGATTGGAAAATGTAAAAAACCCAACATCGTGATGCCCTGTTGAAATTTGGCACAAACACAGTCCAGGGGTCTTTAAAAAGACGGCCACTTTGCAGGGCCGGCGGTTTTTTAAGGTTCTTTGAAGTTATGGGACCCTAAAAGAATTAGTACCCTAACCACTAAGCCCACACCAAAAGGTACACCGTCCCAGGTAGTAATGCCCTAAGCCCATTCATAACCCTCACCACTTTACGGCAGCCGCCAAAGGATCACAAAGGAAGCGGACGGTTGGTCCGCCTCCTGACCGTTTCGGGGCAGACAAAAAAGTTGGGCGTTAATTGCTGACATCATGGAACTTTCTTCTTTCGGTTTCTTCCTCTTTAAATATTGCTCTTTCGGCAGTCTGGTCATTGCGGCATGTTTAAGCAGAAAACGACGTATTTTATGGACTTCCAGGTCAGTGTCCGTGATGATATTACGCAGATATCCTTTAAGTGACAGTGCAGGTAGTCGGCACGGAACAATGTCCGGCAATGATTAGGCACCGGTTTTTCAGCATTTTACAGCCAAACAGAGCGTTGAGAAGAGATATTGTTCGTACATTAAGACAACGGTTGGTAACTGGTCAGTGTCCATGGTGATTATGCGCTCATTGTCTCCACCCTTTACGAAATAAAACAGGTTTTTGGCACGGTAAAATGTCCGGTAGTGGTTTGACACTGGTTTGACAAAACTTTTCAATCAAACTGGGCTTTGACAAGAAAAAATTTCTCGTAATTTAAGACAGTGGTTGTAATTGGTCAGTGTCCGTGATGACATTATATATATATATATATATATATATATATATATATATATATATATATATATATATATATATATTTATTCGTTGGGAATTTTTCGCCAAAAGACTTTTAAAGATGAGGAATGACCAACCGGTCCGAAACGTTCTGTAAGAACAAATCCTTTATATATCTATATATCTTTCTATCACCTCCCGTAAGTTTATTATATATATATATATATATATATATATATATATATATATATATATATATATATATATATATATAATTTATACACATATAGACATTTATATAATCTCAAATTAAAGATAATTTAAAGTTCTTTCAAAATATTTACTCGTAACATTCCTCATAGAAGTAGCAGTTGCTGAGATATTTGGCAAAAATCATCACAGAATTCAAATCTTTCACTTTCCCAAAAAAAGCTGTTTCTGTGAAAAGATATTTTTCAGTATTTATTCATTGTGCAGAGCTTTCTTTGGACTTACATCGTAGCAAACTTACTCTATTTTAAAAAAGGATTGTATAAAATGTTCTGTGGAATACATAATTTAGAACATATTGAGCAAAAACTGAAAAAATTCCCAAATTTTAGGCGTTTTTCTCGAAACAATTGAATTACGATGGCGTGCCGAAGTCGAAAACTAAAATTTAAAACGTCAGTACAAATCATGACAACATGTCTAAAAAAACAGTACTACCCGACCTTTTGCATGTAAAAATTGTTTGTTTCCCTGACTATTAGAGCAAAATTATTTGATGTTATTACTAGAAAACATGTAATCCTAAATGCATGCGATCTTTACACGTGATATTGATCCTTTAATGAGCACGAGAGTAGAGTCGGATTGGTTAAGAATCTCCAAAACGCAGTAAGAGTGAAACATGGTGTTATTACACGGCATAACTACGTACACCGATGCGTTAACAATAGAAATGTCGCCCTTAATTGTAAAATGTACCTCTAACGCTCTCATTAACAGCTCAGACGAGCACATTAGCGCCACAGGCTATAAATATATATGCACGTACGTATGAATGGTCACGGAGCGTCGTGCGGCCGTCCCTAATGGCACTTTTCGCATAAAACAACTCGCACTCATTCCTACCTCCTCATTTACGAACATTAAATAAAACCGGACTTGCAACGCAGTCTGGAATTCGGAAGAAGTGCCTTAATTGGAGGAAAGCGCTGGAGGATATTGCAGCACTGGATACATATATGCACTCATGAACCACACTCTATAAACTATAGAGACCAGAGCCAACAAAAAAAATTGGAAGGGTATTTTCCCAAATAAATTGGACTAATGTTGACCAAAGAAAAAATCGTATGGAAAACTGCGGAGTTTGGAACGTAGATAAAACACTATCAGGAAAGTCCGGGATGATTTTAGACTGTAAAAGATGCACTACTGAACCACATTCCCACTGTCTTTTCCAACAATGCCTGCCTGGGAAAAAGGTATTGGCCGATTAGGTTGTTCAAATGTTGGGAAAGTAAATAAGTTGATGAGAGTTGGTTATTGACCGTAACTAGGATGAACTAACAGTTAACAGATGTACGTAGTTATGCCGTGTAATAACACCATGTTTCACTCTTACTGCGTTTTGGAGATTCTTAACCAATCCGGCTCTACTCTCGTGCTCATTAAAGGATCAATATCACGTGTAAAGATCGCATGCATTTAGGATTACGTGTTTTCTAGTAATAACATCAAATAATTTTGCTCTAATAGTCAGGGAAACAAACAATTTGTACATGCAAAAGATCAGGTAGTACTGAATTTTTAGATATGTTGTCATGATTTGTACTGACATTTTAAAATTTAGTTTTCGACTTCGGCGCGCCATCACACTTCATATGTTTCGAGAAAAACGCCTAAAATTTGGGACTTTTTTCAGTTTTTGCTCATAATTTTCTAAATTATGTATTCCACAGAACATTTTATACAATCCTTTTTTAAAATGAAGTAAGTTTGCGAAGATGTAAGTCCAAAGAAAGCTCTGCACAATGAATAAATACTGAAAAATATGTTTTCACAGTTATTAACTAGGATGTTTTTGGTGAAGTTGTCATCAAAAAATTATTTCATATTAGTACTCTTGCCAACGTTACGAAAATATATAATTCTATCATCAGGGCTGCAACAGAAATATATTTAATATTAGCAGCATTATATTATATAATTATTAACAATTGTTTTCAAATCAAATTATTGAGAAAAATATACATTGCCATGCCTTGAGGTGGAGTAATTAAATTAATAATTCAGAATATGCAGATAGTACCTATTTATATTTACATTTTCTGTGGAAAGAGTAAATAAAAAATTCTTAGTAATTAAAACATGGCGATCAACCAAAATTACATGGAATCTAAATACAAAAAATGTGGTTAATAAATAAACATATCTATGAAATATAGCTGGATGGAGGAGTGCAATGTAACTATGGATATGTAAATAAACAGCACGTTGTTAGATATTGCACTAGAATGGCAATGGATTACAATGGCTTATGTTATTAAGTATTACCCACATATTATTTCGCAATTCCCTAGTCCTGCGTGCTAGGTTCATACATAACTGATAACAATCAACATCGTTAACAAAATAAATAATATGATATAATGTATTGATGACCAACTCTAATAAAAACATCCTGGTTTAATAAATAAGTGTGAATTATAATGCAAAATAGTACAGGGTACTTAATATGTGATTTTAGGGAAGAGTTAGGAGACACAGAAGCTCTAGAGAAAAGCACTACAGATACATGCGTCAACTGTCTCCAAACAATAATGCAAATTTGGGCCAGAAAAGGAAAAATATTCCCCAAATATACTGGACTAATGATGGCCAATGCAATGGCGAGATAGGAAAAAGTTCACATTGTTGAAAACAGGATGAATAGTTGGAGGAACGTAACAGATGATGTTGCATTGGATAGATGCACTCTAGAACCATATTTCCACAGCCTTGCCTAGGAAACGTAAGCCTAGGAAAATAGATATTTCCCGAAAAGTTTGAAAAAATTGTCTGAAAAACGAAAGTTGGACGATGGTAGAAAATTACACAGTATTGAGTTCAGAAGACGTATTCGGAGGGCAATATCAGAGGATATTGCAGCACAGGAGAGAAGCAGTCCTAAACCATAAGTCCATTGTCTATAAAACGACGAAAATCTGGGATAAAATTAGAAGAGTATTGCTTAAGGAGGTACACTGGATTCATTCAACTTATGAGAATTCGACGAAACTTGCTGGAAGCATAAATTATGTTGTCTTAATTCTACCTGATTTCTTAAAAGAATTATTTATCGCAGATTACTTAAGATATTTGATCGAGAAGGGGACATGGAATTACATATGGGTTCAAATATGGGAACACAACATACGAGGTGCTTAATTCATCAAAAAGAACCTTTTAATAGTAAAGAATATTAAGAAAAACAAAAATAATACTAATAAAAATAAAGTATATCAAATTATTTTCAGTCATTCTATTGTTGATTTAAATTATTTTTGTTTTTCTTATTATTCTTAACTATAAAACGTTCTTTTTCTATGAATAAAGCTAGTCGCACCTCGCGTTCCCATTTAAGAACTCATATGTAATTTCACATGCCCACTTCCAGCATCAAATATCCTAAGAAATATGCGGTAATTAATTTTTAAAAAATTCAGGTAGCTTCAAGAAAACATAATTAATGCTTCCAGCAAGTTACGTCCAATTCCCATTAAGTTAAGAGTGAAAACCACAGAACGTCCATAAATATTCTAGAATAATGTTGGCCAAAATCATCTCGAAGAATGAAACTGCACGTTATAGAATGCAAGAGAAATGATTGGAGAAATAAGCCAGGATAATGTACCAAAGATAAGCATTCCTTTACCATACATTCGCAGTGTATAAACAATCCAATTTTTGGCAACAAAAGGAAAACATATTGCCCAAATAAGTTGGACCAAAGTGATAGAAAACCACGCAGAATTGAGTGAAGAAGAAGATATTGGTAAAAGTTGCAGAAATATTTCTCAGGAGATGTATTTCATAAGCTATGAATCACTTGTTATGTCTGCAAAACAATGACGACCTCCAGCATCGAATACGAAATAAGATAGTCAACAAAAGAAGCTCAACCAAGCGCATAAACACACAAAAGGATATATCAAAATGTACTGCAGAGCAGAGGCTTAATATTTGAAGTTATATTTGCAATATATTCAACAGAAGAATCAAAGCCTAATACATGCCAAGTGAATGATTTACAAGAATATGAAGTACGCTAAGACCACAGGACATTTAAGCTCACCCATTCATTCTCAAAGCCAATGGATTGGGATAAGATGAGTTCAAGGCGTTCCTTCATAGTTTTTATAACAAATGATGGAATCAGAATACCGTCCGTGGCATGGACCGTCGAAGTTTGTGACCCGTGTGCACCGAAGAGTGACCAAATGATACTCAAAAATACCAGTAATTGACAAGAGAAAAACATCGATGAAACGATTAAACGGATACTTAATCGTCACATGAACCGTTTTGACATTTATAAGCATCTTTTTACACATTATAACTACATATTGTTCATAATTTTACCCTCATTGTGTATAACCCATACTATTAATACCCAACTGGATGAGTTCAAGGCGTTCTTACAAAGGTTTTATAACAACTGAATGAATCAGAATACCGTCCGTCGCATGGGCCGTCAAAACTTTTGACCCATTTGCGCCGAAGAGACACTGAATGATACGCTAGAGGCCGAGAAATACTACCCCTTCTTCTCACCCAGTTTGACACCGTTCCTTTACAGTTTTTAAAATAACTGATCGAATCAGAACACCGTCCATCGCAAGGGTCGTCGAAATTTCTGACCCTTGGCTGCCGAAGAGCTATCGAATGTTACGCAAGAATACCAGTTTCAACGAAAACAATTTGCGGTTAACAAGAGAGAAACGACGAAAGAAAAATAAGAATATGATTAAACGAAATAGCAATCGTCACTGAAACTTAAACCTCTTTTAAAACTTGTCAAGACATGTTGACCCTAATTTCTCCCTAAGTGTACATACCCCGTTCTATTAACACCCAACAGAATGAGTTCAAGACGTTCTTTTATACTTTTTTATAATAACTGATTGATTCATAACACCGTCCGTCGCAAGAACCGTCGAAACTTCTGACCCTTAGCCGCCGAATAGAGAGCGAGTGACACGACAGTGGTCGAGAAATACTTCCCCCTCTTCACACCAAGTTCAGCTTAGTTCTTTCATAGTTTTATTATAACTGATTGAAACAGAACAACATCCTTCGTATATGACGTCTAAACTTCTGACCCTTGTGCGCTGAAGAGGGAACGAATGATATTAATACCCATTCCATTACCGAACTGAATGAGTTCGAGGCATTCTTTTATAACAACTAATTGATTCATAACACCGTCCGTCGCATGGACCGTCGAAACTTCTGCCCCTTTGCCGATGAAGAGAGAGAGCGAGTGATACGGTAGAGGCTGAGAAACACTTCCCCGTATTCAGCTTAGTTCCTTCATAGTTTTTATAATAACAGATTGAAACAGAAAATCATCCGTCACATGAGCCGTCGAAACTTCTAACCCTTGTGCGCTGAAGAGGGAACGAATGATATAAATACTCATTCCATTATCGAACTGAAATAGTTCGAGGCATTATTTTATAATAACTGATTGATTCATAACACCGTCCGTCGCATGGACCGTCGAAACTTCTGACCCTTAGCCGCCGAAGAGAGAGCGAGTGATACGCTATAGAGGACGATAAACACTTCCCCCTCCTTTCACACCCAGTTCGGCTTCGAAACCGTGGGAGAGCCAAACGGAAAACGTTGAGGATTCTGGGAGATATGCCTGAGGAAGGGGAAGGAGGGGAGGTTGAGGGGAGGAGAAGGAAGGGAGGGGAAGGAGGGGAAGTAGGGGGAGGAGGAGGAACCAAAAGCAGAGAGAGAGAGCCCAGGCAGGCAGAAATACTTCCCTTTAATTATAATAGTTTATTGCTCTATAAATCAGTCAAAAAAGATGTGTGTTGGGAGAAGGAGGGGAGAAGGGGGAGGGTTTGGACGTTAAAAAGGAGGGGAAGGGGTGAAGGATTGCCTTCTGGGAGGGGAAGGGAGGGGAGGGGAAGGAGGCGGAGGAGGGGAATGAGGGGAAGGAGGAGGCGGAGGAGGGGAGGTGAGAGAGCGTACCTATGACGCCATTGCAAGACTTGACACCAGTATGATGGACAGCTCCGCGCTCGTCAGTGGAATGGGTTGGGCGGGCTTTTCAAAGCGCACGGTGGAATGGGGAACGGTGCTTTTGAGACGGGGGGAACGGGGTTCCTGGACTCGGTACACTGGGCTGTAGGAGGGAGGAGAAATGGGGGGAGAAGGGATTTCGTTCCGAGGTCCGTAAAACGCACACACTTCTTGCGAGGAGATGGATGGCTGTGTGATGTGTGAGGGAAGATAGCAAGCAGGAGGAAAAGGAAGGAAGGAATATTATGTGTGTGTTGGGAAGAGGAGGAAGACGAAAATAGAAAGAAAGGGGGACATGGAAAATAAAGAAGAAAAAACTATGGGAGGAGGAACGGATTTCCGCCAAGGTGACCCGGGGAACGTGGAACGAAATGGACCGGAATATAACAAAATAACGGCCGACTAATTCGGAAGTTATCGATCTTATTTTCGCTCAAGAGTTCATCAACAAATACATCGAACAGCAGACATGAAAAAAAAGAGCAAAGAGTAGGGACGAAGGAACGGGTTGAAGGAACGGTTTGAAGGATTTGCACCAAGGTGACCCGGGGAACGTGGAACGAAATGGACCGGAATATAACAAAATAACGGTCGATTACTCCCGGAAGATATCGATCTTATTATCGCTCAAAAGTTCACCAACAATGCGTCGAGCAGCAGATATGAAAAAAAGAGCAAAGTGTAGGGACCAAGGAACGGATTGAGGGATTTCCGAAAGGGTAACCCGGGGAACGAGGAACGAAATAGACCGTGGATGTAAAAAAAACAGGTCGATTACTCCGAAAGATATCGAACTTAGTATCGCTCAAAAGTTCACCAACAATACGTCGAGCAGCAGATATGAAAAAAGAGCAAAAAAGTAGGGACGAAGGAACGGGTTGGAGGATTTCTGAAAAGGTGACCCGGGGAACGAGGAACGAAGCGGACCGGAATGTAACTAAATAACGGTCGATTACTCAAAAATAATATCGATCTTATTATCGCTCAAAAGTTTACTAACAATACGTCTAACAGCATATATGAAAAAAAGAGCATAGAGTAGGGACGAAGGAACGGTCGGAGGATTTACGCAAAGGTAACCCGGGGAACGCGAAACGAAATGGACTGAAATATTGCAACATAACGATCCATTTCTTTGGAAGACCTTAGTATCCCTCAAAGTCCACCATAAAGCATATCGAACAGAGTGGATATAAAAGAAAAGAAAATTAATGGATGGATGAAATGAGTACTGTCAAAGTGATCCAGGGAACGCGGAGGTAAATGGACTGAAACAATAAACATCGCGGAATATTTCTTAGACAATATTCGATCTAATTATTACTCGATGTCCTCTAATAAGAAGAATATGAAACTATGGAAATAAGAACGGATTAAGGAACGCATCAAGGCAAACAAAAGAGGAACGTGGTACAACACGGATCGTTATGCTATAATATCACGGTCGATTAAGAGGTGAAATATCGATAGAATGGTCACTTTCATTCGATCTAAACCATATATTAATGTTTCCAATCGTAGGCAATACCGATATAAAAGTGGATTTCGTCTCAGAGACAATGTGAGTAAAAAACTTGAAAGAAACGTGTTTATACACAGTTTACGTAAAACAGTGTGCTTTTGTTTGACGTATTCCAGCAACAATGGGCCACGAGTATTCATCAAAAGCACCACGAAAATTAACGCTGTGGAGGATATGTATGGAGGACGGAAATAGAAACGATATCTGAACATTTGCGAATCATATTCGATTTTTTAAAGAAAATATAATTTTAATTATGATATCAGGTCGACTAAAAATATATCGAAATGCAATTGAGACGTATTCGTTGGGAAAATCGTTCGAACTCGGAGTTTAGAAGCGATGAAAACGGGAATCCCGGTTAAATATTACGGAGGAAGCGAATTTCTTTCATTCGAGAACAAAATCGCTAAGATGGATCGAGAACAACCGCAGTGTTTCGTGCAGAGATAAATTACGATCAAATTACGATACAGTTACGATCAAGTTACGATTACGATACGAGGAATGAAAAAATTAGTAACGCTTGTTCTTCATAAACCTATATACGATAAGTATGGCTTAATCTGAACTACCATTTTTGTTACATAAATGTTTTAACGATTAAAAAAATTTGCAATCGACTTATATTCGGTGCGTTTTACGCGGAGAAACAAATTTTTCACGAGATTAAAATCGCGTAGTGACGAATAAAATCCGCTAAAAACGAAGTTTTCCGAAGGATTCGTCGATCCGAAGGTCGGATTATATACGGGACTCGTTCCTCCTCGTTGTCTGTAGTTAACCTTCGCATTTACATACGTCCGATTAACGAGTTCGTCATGATGCAGCATAGAGACGGACGATTCAGACATTAATGATCGCAGTTCTCACATCCTTCGACCGGACATCACAATGACTCCGCGAGGATGACGTATGATTAAAGAAGGAAGTTGAATCTTTTCCACGTTGAGACATTTCTAAGAAAGTGGTGAGCTAAACTCTCATTGATCACTCCTTTTAAACCAATACCTGTAAGTTGATTGAGTATGTACGGTGTATAAGGCTTCAATGGCATCTCAATCTGGAGTACCTTGATTTGATTCACTTTTTATTTAATTGGCAACAGTTGGGTCTTTTTAATAACATATTCTGAAAATGAATGACGTGAATTGTTTTCTAAAAAAAACTGTTCGGACGAAATGCGTAGAAATATTTCGATATATATCGAACGAAATATCCAACCACTGAAAAATTATTTGGTAAAGAAAAGCGTTCAACTTTGAAGATCAAAGCTTTTCGCGATTTCAGTATTGAACTAAAAACAAATACGTAAATATCATGTGACATGTATAATGACAAGTATCTGTTATCGACCTTAATACATCGAAATGTTTCGATATATATCGAATGACATCGCACTTCTGGATGACCAATGTTTCAAGATTTGTATTTTAGCTTAAAAACTAACACGTTAACATCGTTCGCCTTTGTCATCATCACGAATTATCAGAACGCGATGATACAATGAGAATGAAAGAGATCACGAGTAGGTATTGAAAGGTTACGGAAACGACCGTATATATCGATATTTTTTGAGTAATCAAATCAACTTTCGCACACCAGAAAGATCTTAGCTTAGCTATTCAATTCAATACGCAAAAACATGTACGTCATGGAACATTGTTTTTAATACGAAGATCTCTTAAGGATGATAAATTAATCTTAGAACAGATAGGTATCCAATTAAATATGTGAAAATTTTCGATTAATCGATCCATGTATCGAATACTTGGAAGAGTTATGCATGTCGCTTTGATTCTTAATGCAGGAAAGAAATCATGAACGTTATTTGACATGATTTGAAAGCGAATGAGAAGTTGAACTGAAAAATGTATGAAACCACGAGCATTGTGAGGATGAGGAAACGATCCAATTAATCGATACTTTGCGGTGAATCGACTCGATGCGACTTTTACCTCATAGATTATCCAATTCCTTGTTAAAAATATCTTAACTATCGAACTTTCGTGATTAATCGAACCAAGTATAACATTACGAAGACTCGTACTAATCGATTCCTTTACTAAACGTAAATATCGAAGTTATAACGTAATTTGACTTCGATTATAACACGAATTCGTTCTTAAGAGTGGGATGTTCATTTTTGCAACCCTTGATCTTTCCTCCCTTGGCTTTGTTGAGTTCGTTTGGACGCTTTGCTGGGAAAAGTTGGCACGGAAGAAGAGGCTGCGGTCCGTTACCAGGGCCGGCTGCAAGGCCCCTCTTGCTTGACGCCCCTGAATCATGTGACGGTCCCAGGGGCGGCCACCTTTGTTCCCGGTGACGTACGACCAGCGGCTGTCCAATCGGGACGACATGCTCGGGCCATACGTCACTTACTGTATGCGGGACGACCGCCGTCAACCAGAATTCACGCCTCGAGCGGAGAGAGAGAATAAAAATTAAAAAAAAAACAAAAGACGAACTGGGGGATATTACGGATGTACACACACTTTTGATCCTCAGTGTACATCTGCGGTTAGAAAAAAAAAGATCCGGCCACTTTGACATCATCATGAAGTCTTCCGTAAACGCCAATAAAGTCGGCGAATGAAGTCGAAACGTTGCACTTGAAAGAAGGAATCGATTACATATCTTTTCGATTCGATAGAATCGAAACTTTATGCTCAATCGATTTAACTTTTGCTATTGTATTAATTTGAGATGACGTGATTTCTGATAAAACAAGTGCAACTCTTCGTCAGATCACCATTAAGTCAGCCGTAAAACGAATAAACTCGGCGAATAAAGTCGAAAATTCGCAATCGAAGAAAGAATCGATTACATTATTTTGCTATTAAAACACTATGGTTTCTTTATAACAGTTTATATGTCACCTATCCCCATATCATCATTGAAATCTGCAGAAAAACGATGAAGTCGATCGCTTATACGGTGAAATCGCCGCTTATACGTCGGAGGCACATAATATTCGACCTCTGTCTGTATATCGAATATCTGTATATCAAGAAATTCGTTTATATGCATACGTATAGTACAACGCATGTTTCGCCATGACGGGTTGCGCTTATTAAGTCACGTATTTTCTTTCGATAACTCCTCAAATACATATGTCGCCATTCGGAATGGAAACTCGAATGTAGAGTCGAAAGTCGAACCGAAGTCGAGTTTAAAAAATCGATATTGTTTTATCAATACCTGAAATCGATCGAATTAAAATTTTTCCGAAGTTCAAACTCAATTTAAATGCGATAGTGAAAGTATTTCACCGGTATCTCCGTACAAAATTGACCTTTTCACATTCAATTCGTCACGAAAAATTTGCCAATGCCAAAAGTAGAAAAAAACTTGACTAATTTGACTCAATTCCGCGAACAATTCACGCAGGGTAGAAAACTAGAAGAATTTCTACGCCAGAGCTTGCATCTGTTTTTCTATTTCCGCGCCCGTAATTTATTTACCAAGAAGGGGTCGCCAGAAGAAAATAAAAAATAAATACGTGCTATCTTCTTCGTTCCAAATACTCTTCCCAAATATATTTCGTCTTCATGGGCTAAGGCCTCACGTCCTGGGCGAAGTTCACTGACCTCCTCCTGCTCGGACGTCTTAAAAAGTGACGGATGGCTAAGCCATCTCTCAAATAAACGGCCGCGGAGACGTCACGCGCATAAGAGAAAACGGCGCTCCACGAATCGATACATCGATACACGAAAAGTATCGAAATATCACATCGACCTATCGAAAGAACGATCGAAAAAATTTATCCTCGCCAAGTTCATACTTTTGAAAAAAATTGAAACGCATTGACGTCTATCAGTAACATAGTTTCATAAATCAATACCACCATCTTTCGATTAAAATCGTTACTTTTATCGAAAATGAGCATGACTTTGTGGGGTCAAGTGAGACAAAAAACTAGTACTCGATGGATCTATATCACTACCTAATGATATATCGCATATTACATTGATATTATCATGTTACGATATATATCGATGTTAATAACGAAAATGAGTTTATTCGCGAGAAATTCGCGTATCCTAAGCTTCATTTCGTAGTATTCATGGCCTGACATGACGTGAAACGAGTTATATTTGTCAACAATACGAAATAATATGTGGAAAACGCTGCTTTCTACGACGCAAAAAGTGGCGAACTCGTCAATTAGCGCGCTAATTTTGTATCCTAAGTTTGATTTTTATTTAAGATAGCTAAAGTTTTCGTTACACTGAGTTGTGAAAAAGAGTTATTTTTGTCAACAAAATGAAAAAATAGCTTGAATTTAGTATTTATTTCGACTCACAGAGAAGCAGAATAGTAATGGAAATCTACTCCCTAATTTCGTAACCAAACTTTGATGTCGTAGTAACCAAGGTATATGACGTGAAACGAGTTATTATCGTAAACAAAACAAAACAATAGCTTTAAAACACTACTTCTAATGATTCACAAAGTTGCAAATTCGCGTAATAGTGAGCTAATTTTGAACCCTAACTTCGCTTTCGACATACTAAAGTCGCGCATTCGTCGATTAGCGTGCTAATTTTGCACCCTAAACTTCATTTCGTAGGATCCAAGGCCTGACATGATGTGATAAGAGTTATTTTCGTCAACCATACTTAAGAACACCTTTATTTTAAGTACTACTTTCTACTCACAACGTAGCAGAATAGTCACTGAAATCCACACGCAACTTTTGCAACCAAACTTTGGTTTCGTAATATCCAAACTTTGATTTTGTAGTATCCAAACTTTGATCTCGCAGTATCCAAACTTTTATTTCGCAGTATCCAAGGTCTGGCTTGACGTTAAAGGAATTATTATTGTCAACAATACGACAGTTATGTGATATTAAATTTTGTAAATATTAAAATACCAAATTTAAGTACTATCTCACAAAGGAAAAGAGACTGTAAGAATTTATTGTTGGAAAATCAATGAAGAAATGGATTGTCTTTCTTCATAATACATGTAAAAGTGTAAAGTGTATAATTTATTGTCTCCACCAATGCTCTGTAATATTTTTTTGTATTTCCAAGCACCTCCTGACGAGCCAGAGGTTCAGGAGGACTTATATTGTGTTTATGCTGTATCTCTGTTTGAGAATCATTAAGAAAAGTTTCTGTAAATTGTAAATTAATAATAAGAAAAAGAACAACTATAATTTTGTACTCATTTGGACTCGCAAAGCAGCAGAACCGTCATAGGAATCCAAACGAACATTTCCTGCCCAACACTTAACTCCTTCTAATTACCACGTAAAGTAATGTGCTGTAGTTTTAAGGGGGGGAGGGTGTTCAGGCAACGCAATGTTCCTCTCAATGGCGCTAGGATATCGCCTCGAACCCAGCCCTCCCGCCCGCCCCAACAAAACCAAGCAATGGAGAGGGGATAGGAGACGGTATGGGGGACCCCATGGAGCGTTAAAGGCACTCTCTCACATATACGAACGCAAGCACACACAGAGAGGGAGTTGGGGGGAGTGGGGTGTAGAGGAGGAGTGATTTAATGCCGCCGCGCTGTTTCAGATGAAGCCCCAAGAGCGGACATATATCAATCAGGGTGGTGTGAATGGCTATACGGGAGGGGAGGGGTGCGTAAGGGGAAGTGAGAGGAGGAGGAGGGGAAGTAGAACGGGAGGGGAAGGGGAATGTAGGGGAGGTAGACGGAAGGGGAGGGAGGGGGAAGATGGGGGAGGGGGAGTTGTGTATGGGTGGGGAGGGAATACGAGTCTGAAGATTTGAGCCGAAAATATGACGGAGTAGAAGGAAAAGCATGCTTAGGCGGAGCGTAAAACGAATAATTCGTCGTTAAAACTTAATGCGTAAAGCAAACACTTGCGTTACATCGAGGTTTGTATTAACAGTTAACTAGAAACTTAGCGTTAAATCAAGGAATTACGTGACGGTTGACTGATTATTTTTCAAATAAACAGATTTTTACGCGTCAATTTTCAACTCAATACTGCGACGAAACTCGTGTTCATCGGGGTATCGAGGAACAATTAAACAAAATATAAGAGGCGTGGGATGGTGCATTATTTTTTCAAGTTTTTTTAAAGCAGGGGAAGATATTATGGCGACGGAGTAGAGGAAGAGCATGCTTAGGCGGAGCGTAATACGAATAATTCGTCGTTAAAAGTTAATGCGTAAAGTTAAACACTTGCGTTACATCGAGGTTTGTAATAACAGTTAAATAGAAACTTAGCGTTAAATCAAGGAATTACATGACGGTTGACTGATTATTTTTCAAATAAACAGATTTTTTACGCGTCAACTTTCAACTCAATACTGCGACGAAACTCATGTTCATCGGGGTATCGAGGAACAATTAAACAAAAGATAAGAGGCGTGGGATGGTGCATTATTTCTTCAAGTTTTTTTAAGGCATGAGAAGTACGAGTAACAACAATAGCAATGTTTACGACTCCCAAACAACGAGCATAAAATACTTCTGTAAAAGTCTGAGGATGTGAGTCGTAAATATTATGGAAACGAGGTAGAGGAAGAGTATTAGGTAGAGAAAACATACTAATGAACTGCGTAACACGAACACTCTGTCATTAAAAATAAAAGTTTACAGCAAAATCACACGTTTCATCGAGTTTTTGCATGACGAACAACTCGAAAATGTTCGTAAAATTGATTTTTACGTGACGGTCGAATCATTATTTTTCAACTCAAACAGTGATTTTAACGTCAGCTGTCAATGTCATTACTACGTCAAACTAGTGTTCATCGGGCTATCGAGCAACAAGTAAACTGGATGAAAGATTCGTGTGATGGTAAGTTAAAACAGAAGTTGTAAGGTGGGGAAAATACGAGTCTGACGATGTCAACCGAAAATATGACGGTGACTGAGTCGATGAAAAGGCATTGGGACGAAAGACCGTACATACTTACGAAGAGCGTAAGACGAATACTGTGTCGTTAAAAAAAGAAATGCGTCCAGCAATAACCTGCGTTAAATTTACTGTTTACGTAGCGGTCAGCTCAAATTCGGAATTAAAAGATAAACTGTTGAAGTAATCACGAGAAAGATAATTAGGCTTGCCAGATGTACAGTGTTATTGTTAGAGTTAGGTCAAATACGGGTAATTTCAGGCAAACATTATTCTCATTATTTCGATAAGCATTTTATGCGCCATAGTCATTTAGTTTAGTTACAATTTCATCATTAAAACTAAGGAAAACCACCATATAAGTACATAAGATACTATCAACAGGAGTACTTGTTCAATTATTCATTTGAACTCGTATTCCTATCGAAGGCACTCTTAAATCAATCTAAGTTTCATAAGTATTCGTAGAAGTGAAGAATCTTTGTAGATAACAAATATATTTGATGTTTTGCGTAGTAAACTACGAGATATATTCGTAATCACGAAGATGTTTTAAGAAAACTAGTGGATATACGAATTAATAGGATTTGGTGACACGAAATTTAGAATAATTAGTGTACCAAATTTGCGTCTTATAAACAGATGCAAATAACAATTTTTAATTAGGGAATGCCACAAAATTTATATCAGATATTGCTGTCGATATTAATTGTCTCCTACCTCGGGAAAAAAGTACCTTGAATTCTATCACCAAGCAGAGAAATCTTGGGATTTTAATCACGACAAATATGCTTCATTTTTCATCGATATGACATTGAAGAAGCCGCACAGGCAATAACCTATTATTGCTCGAACGGAAAGCAATATCCTGGAGTGGATTCGTCGGGAAATATTCGTTAAAACAATCGTCGCAACCGACGAATTCTGAATTTCCCGCTAAAAGCACGGAGCAGGTGAACGCCAACATAAAGAAAGACGTTTCGTTCTCCCAACACAATTCACTCTACCGAAAACAATACGAAGTTACTCATATTTACGAGTTATTTTCGCGTAATTACGACGCGAGACGTCCATAACACCGAGGTTTTTTTTATTTTTTTTGTTTCTTTCTCGTTGTACACACGACTACGTGCGCATTTAATATTTCGCGTGATTGAATTATCGAAGCGGCTTCCGAAACAACGAAGAGTAGGGGTGGTCCCGTTTATCAGTTAGGTGCCTAATAAATAAAAATCGAAACGCATGATTCTCCCTTTCGACTCATCGATTGAACACATTGTCCCGGGACCGTAATATTTTTTTCGACTGTCTTCTTCCCACCCCCTCCCAAACTTTTAATGAATCGGCTCTGTTCTCTTTTGTATCGGGATAATTGTCCGCCGTAATTAACATCGGTTCCGGTCGTTTTTCGATAGCTCTCCGGAGGAAAAATATGCGACGTTTCGACGCATCGAAGATGGATCTCCTTTTCCGCTATGCGAGCGCGTAAATTTTTCGTCATTCTTCTGTTTTTTTCGCTATTCTTTCCCCAGTTCATCCCCAAAGGGTGCGTTTGCGTGGGTGTTATTACCCTGACAACGTAGAGGAGCGCGAGGGGAGGAAAGAGGATTAGTCATTGTTCCCAGTGGACCTACTCGGAGTTACGTCCGTTCCCTCGTTTCAACGAAAAAATTATGTTTATCACGCGTCGTTTTTCGTAAAATTATTACGAAATCCTCGGAGTGCGTCAATCAGATGAATACACAGGCGTGATATTGATATGATTGGTGATTCAATTGATAAAATGACCAGGGAATTTCGATTATTATCGCGATTATCTCAAATGCCGTTAACATCCATCAGAATTACAGAAATCGCGAGAGGATAACCGCTTCAAATACAAAATATATGTTATTTTGAATCATTAGAATCATTAAATTACATCTCGTCTGGATGTATACTTTAATCGCAATTTACAAAATAGCTTCGGCCAACAGAAGTAATTTTTAACCATTATATGCTGATTTTTCACGAAAATGATTTACCTGTCTATATAATTTGATGAATACCCAAATATCGTCGAAATAATACTAGAATCGTCTTTGTGACCAGCTCATTTTCTACACAGAACCGTTCCGTTACCGGTATTTGGGTTAAACCAATCATCACAAGAGCCGTTTCGTAATGATGATTGAATCATTTTTTAGTCCCGATCATTCACTTCACGATTCCATACTTCCATTCTCCATATTGCCCAGAAAAAGAAGTGTATTCTTCACCATGTGAATCATAACGGGAACGGGTTGCACCTCGACAGTTCACTCCGTTACCGGTTCACCACGACGATTTGATCATTTCTTAACACCATGGGGTGTGATGTTTAGCGGTTCATCACTATGCGAGGCGGATCAAGAGGTTGAACGAATCATGTCGCAGACCGGATCGCATAGTTGATCGGATCACTCAATTAACGAGTAAATATTCGTCTTACATTCGATGCGTCACTTTTTTTTCCTTCGAACCGTCCACCGCTGGACTTTTCGCACGCTTTAGTTCCCGGGTCCAACCACCGCGTCGCCACGTTTGTCCGCCTCCCCCCCCCCCCTACCCATCCGCGTCTCCCACAAAGAAATCCAGTCGTCACACAAATCTATACGTTATGTCCCGAATATAACACGGGCGAGTCGAATTTTATGGCTAAATTATGCGCGGGGCCGGCCCATTTAGACTTCCCCCTCTTCCTCCACCTCCTTCTCTTCAAGCTCGCCAAGGACTAAGCCACGCCTCCCATCGGTCGCCATAGAGACGGGATTCAAAACGTCTAGTTGGCACGGCATCGAAGTAAGCGGAAAAAGAAACCGAAAAAAAATGAAAACGTCACAAATAAAATTTATCATTGTTTTTTTCATGAAAAAATATATCCGGGACACGTTATGAAACTAATATCTGCCAAGTCGGGATACTTTATGGCACCCGCCTTGTACTCATCGGGCCATTATTCAGATACTTAGCACGTCTGCGCAGTTAGCTATGGACAGTTTCAAAGGCTGGGTAATTTACAGGTTATGTAAGAGAACGTAGATGCTTTCCCTCCAAGCCGGCAGTTAAGCAAATACTCGAAAGAGATGCCAATGCAGAAAACATAAAATTGATCAGGTTCACTGCACCGTCCGTTGGACAAGCCGTCTAATCTTGTGACCACTAGGCGCACATTTTTAAGTAAACAATTACAGCAACATGCCCACAGGCTTTGACTTTAATCACGCAATAACAACACACCAATCAAGCGATTGGTTATGTAAATTCGTTACCACGAGTCGTCAAATCATAAAACCTTGGATACTAATTTTGATCCAATTTTTTCTCCAATATTTTTCCGTTCATTCTCAAATTAAAATATTGGATACTAAGTTCGAATGAAATTTTTCTCCAATATGTTTTCCAAATTTACTGTTAATTATTACTTTGAAAGCTTAGATACAGAGTTCGACACAATTTTTTCCCATTATTTATATAAATTTGACGTTCATTCTTACATAAAACACTTGGATGCCGAGTTACATCCAATTTTTCCTGTCATGTTCTCCACATTTACCGTCAAAATTCAAAGGGGTCATTTGCTTTTATAAGCAATTTCTATTAATCTTTAATCTAAGCCATTAGGCATATTATTTCAGAAAGAAAATGCCTAGCTCCATCGCAAGTGCTCCCAATAGCAAATATAAAACCTCAATTTCAAGGCAGGCAACTAACAATTCATGTGAAGAAACGAATAGTACGCCGAATAGAATGTCAAAACTTATGACCACTAGGCATATTTTTCAGGAAAGTATTTATATTTCTGCTTTTTTATATCCTCCGACTGGTTCAAATATACGCTTAATCAGTAAACCTTCAGTCAAATGAAACGCCAAGCACTGTAGCCTATTAAACCAGCTCTTATTTTCCTGAAATTGTGGCAGTTTTCCCTCAAGCTACAATCTTCTCAGGAATTGCACAAACCTCGGTAAGATACTTTGTGATTCCTGGGTAGGAAACATCGTATTTTCCTTATCATGTCTGCGTATTTAGCCTTTGGAAGGTTTTATGGGGTTGTTGAGAGTCAGAAAGAGGACTTTTAAGCATTTAAAGGCACGGAAACTATATTAACTCAGGAAAAACATACCGTCCGCCACATAATCCGTCAAAATGTGTGACCACTAGATCTTTTTTTTCCATCCAAAATTTGTAGAATCGTCATGGGTGCTTCCGTAAGCCATAAACTACTTTAGAATGTGTATTTCAAGAGCTCAAAGAGCAGATAATGACTTAAATTCAGTGTTTATAACAGCAATGGGATAAAGATTCGATTAAAATCACTTCCAATCAAGTATCTTTTCGTAATTTCAATACAACAGGATTGTTTTAACTCGATAACAAGTCGTGTCATTATAACAGAAGCGTGTGTAATGAATGACTTTCAAGTTACGACGACTTGTCACGAAATTTCATCCGATCAACCGAGATGTTTTTATTCGTTAAACCGAATCCTTCCGCGTGAAAAAAATACCAATCATTGGATTCGGTCACCCGCACTGATCGTCCGCTTCCTCGTACATACAACGTACAGATTCACGATAAACGACGCCGTAAGCACTCCACTCTTCCGACTTCACACCCTCGTTTATGCGAAGGGAAACCGCTTCGAAATCCGTCGCCATACATCACCGAAATATTGAGCGGCTTATAAACCGAAAAGGACAGTAAATTCTTCTCAAGAGCGCGAAAAGGGGGGAGTCCGAAAAATTTTTATCCGAATTTCCGACGGTCCCTCGATGGGTCGTTATTTTTTCGATAGGTCGAAACGTTAACTTTTCGGACTACGTCACCAAGAGTCATCAATTTTTTCGAAAGTCTCCGCAAGGTGCTATATTGCGTCCGTCCTCTCTCCCCTCTTCCCCTTTCATTCCGGCATAATGTATCCCCGCGTTACGAATAAATATTTCACGCAAATATTTCCGAAATTTATTGCGAATGATAAGCTCAGATCATCTTCGGGGAAAAGAGATTAGATGGACCGGGAAAGATATGTATACATATATATCTACGCACAGTTTTAAAACACGAGGGATATAATATCGAAAAAAATGAAAAAGGAAACATAAAACGTGCGATCTCCGTTCGTCAACTGTCCCCCGTTTCCATGACGACAGGGCGAGAGACTTTGTTTACCATGGCAACGCCCCCTGCGCGGCTCCTCCGTAATATTTGGACTCGCCTGAACACTGAATTAAAGCATAAAATCGACAAATAACGTCATTTGTAAAGGTTTCAGAGCAATAATTCTACAAAATCACAGCCAAGTCGATTACCCTCGAAGAAAAGAACAGGAAATACGTGTTCATCACGAGAAAATTGAAATAATTGTACCTGCAACTACACATCTAAGTTCTTTGATTAACCATCTTGGAAAAAATCTTAAGATTTCCCCTCAAAAAACTGATAGTTTATTCAAAAACGATTCAATTTCATGACGTTTTATTTCGAAGAAACTTTAAATTTATATTTGTACACAGTTATAAAAGATTTTTGACTAAGATTTGTTTTAAATTTAAAGCCATATCAATCATCTTCGAAAAAATAAACAGTAAATATTTGGAATCACTTGAAAATTGAAATACTTGCACGTGTAACATAATTACATTCTGTTATTATTTAACACAAGCTAAAAGCTTCAATATTTCCCTCAATAAATTAATAGTTCTTTTAGTAATATTGAAATCACTTGCGGTCATGTTTTTCAACGAATTATTTTTCGCATCCAGTCTATACTTAGTACATTTTTAAAGTGATTTTGAAATTTCACTTTTGTCGAGTTAATTACATTGGTTATTCCACACGAATACAGATCTTAATAGGCCAAAACATAAACCCGTATGTGGATTAATTATCAAAAGAAGTGTGACAGACTCAATAGGTTAAGAGGAACTTTATAATAACATACCAAAGAATGCTAATAATAGCCTCGTTTTCACGATAGGAAAACTATGGGCCAATCAGAACAAAACATTATATGAAATGCGACAATCCTTTTCATGCAGCTATGACAAATTTACGGACCAAACAATACTCCAGCATGAAATGCACATTAGAAACAAAACGGCTCGAAATTTTGACTCAAAACATTTTCATTACCTGACGAAACTAAGGTATCCTCCATTGGCTCCATCGCTACCAACGTCACGTCTTTATACATGTATGCAGCGAAGGGTTGGCAGCACTTGAAAGACAGGTGAATTTGACTCTTCAACGCGTACAGGAATCAAGATAAACGTCCGTTTCCACACAGGAAATCAGCAATCTCCATCTTGAATCATTCTCACACAGCGTGGACAGTATATATCTTGATTAGACGCTGAAGATATCGTCTGTCAACACGTATAAGACTAAAGATCAACTTCGTGGTCTCGGACTAGTTTTTAAAAGTCTTAAAAGGTTTCCACTTTCAGCCGGAAAACCCTAAATTCACTGTTTATTTACAGTTCACATGAGACTAACAGTAAAGCACCATAACATTCATATGTAAAGCGGCAGAACAGCACTTCACCTTAACTGTCACAATGTTCAAGGAAGGCAACACGACATTGAAGTCTCACACTGTACCAAACGAAAGCGTAATTTTGAAACAATTTATTTTTAGACCTCTCTAAGTTCCATCACAGATTCGTTGGTACTTTACAACCACAGCTCACATGTAACCATGGTGATGATCGCAGTTTTGTATTGTTCAGGTTAATTACAGCACACAGTCAACACTACAGCGATAAGCGAATCTAACAATGATGTGTCTATTTCAACTTACTAGCACCGACGGTTGAACAATGTGAGCAATGGTTCAATAATATTGTCAACCATTGACCTCATTGTCGCGATTTCGGTGAACAAAACTGATTTGAAAGGTTTAAATTGTTTTGTCTGCAACTTCTTCAGCAAGAAAAACGTCCCATCTAATGAATTAAGTCCACAATTGACTCAAAATGGGTCTGACAATGCGTCTATTTCATCAATTTACCAACTGGAGAACAATATCAACAAAGAAAATATCAAAAATACCCCAACAATGACCTGACACTCGCAATTTCTGATGATAAAATACCTATGTGAACAGCTACGATTGTTTTTTTAAAGAAATTATGCAAAGTAGACTATCAATAAAAGTTTACAACATTTGTTAATGTTTGACGAGTAATTACTATGAGCAGAAAGATCTATAACCCAAAGCTGTCAAGCAATACGTAATAATGTCAGATGAATTGTCACGGAGGAATGTTTACACGAAATGCAGTCAATAAGACTTATAATATTTTAATAATTTATGAACGATTTTCACAAAAAAATAAATCACCAGTAATATTGAAACGTATGGCGAAGTACTTTCATTCAGAGGGCTAATAATCTTTTCGCTGCTTACGTGAGATCATTGACGAAACGTATCCATGACAACGCATAAGTTTTAACAGCTGACGAACGAAAAATTACACCAGATGCTGACTTTCATATCGATAAGAATACACATGCACCTCAACGAACGTTTTAGTAGTTTTTTTTAGCATTCCAAAGTCTAAACTTAAACCAGGACTGACTCTTTCGCAAACTGTGGTTTAGCACTTCCCCAGTCAAAGATCGCACAAAAACTGTCAACAGACAATGGTCCAGCACTTTGTCAGAACTAACAATAAAGCTAGACATGTGAGAAATTATTTTCTTCCCAACCATTCTCATTCAAAGTCGTTTGTGGAGGGTGACCATGGCAACGCGTAAGTGTAAACAGCTGACGAACGAAAAGCATAGCAGACGACACAAGAAAACATGAGCGCAGAATCCTAATATTTAAGTCTTTGATTGTTTCATTGGTTATTTCTTGCACGAATTAAGGAAAAACTTCAAATTTAAACCACAATAAACTTAAGCACCACGCCGTGAAATACATATGTAACTAATTTCGATCGAATTTCTGCTCGAATTAAGCAGAAACAAGTGAAAAAGTGCTAACTTAAAATCGCTGCACAGTTACAAAATCGAAAAAGGATGGCTGACAACTTTATCAACCGTCCACGGTCACTGTTGTTTACTTAACGTTTCCATGGCAACGCACGAGTTTTAAAACAGTCGACGTACGA
Source organism: Pyrrhosoma nymphula (assembly GCA_963573305.1). Taxonomy (NCBI): domain Eukaryota; kingdom Metazoa; phylum Arthropoda; class Insecta; order Odonata; family Coenagrionidae; genus Pyrrhosoma; species Pyrrhosoma nymphula. The sequence continues at coordinate 30,475,402 of OY754340.1, forward strand.
AAAGAACCAGGCGTGCGCCGAACACAATCACTCAAACAGTCAAAATATTCCCGAAAGTGAAACAGCTTCCGATAGATTCTGACGAAAGGGAAATCAAGTTCGCGTAATAATTGAGGACAAGTGAAGAAGGATAACTGCATCAGAGCGTGTTGTTATGGTGAAGACAAACAACACATCTCCATGACGATCACTTCTGGCTGCTTTAGGCACGATTTATTCTCGGAAATCACTTGAACTCCTCTTAAAAATCTTCAAACTTGAACCGAGACGAGAAGTTCGTCATCTTAACGATATGCAAAACATCGCTGAAGACGATCGACCGTTCTCCAACAGTTCTGAAGTCGAATTTTCGATCGATTCAAGTCGAAACTTCACAATAATAACGGCACTGACTTAAAAACTCGACGAGAAAACCAACACAGACTGATTTTCTTCCCGATTCAAGCAGGAATCAGACAGAATATTGACGTTCAGACGCAAAACTCACGTCAAACACGCCAATAAAATTGTTTTTAGACAGTTTTTATGCTCTCACAACGTAGAAATCATTTCGAAACTTTAAAAAAATCACTGAATACGTCCATAATCGCCGAGAAAACCATCGCAGACTGACTTTCTTCCCGATTAAGGTGGGAATCAGTCCGAAACTTCACGGTCAGACGCGAAACATTCGTCAAACAAGCCAGTAAAATAGTTTTTAGACAGTTTTTCTGCTCACAAATCGCAGAAATCACTCCGAAATTCACACTATAAACCCACAGAAACGCATAAACACAGCATCCACGCCAGATCGCCACTGTACCAGTCGGAGAACGACTATGAACTGTCAACACCGGTCCAGTTTTTCGCGCTCGGGACTATTTCGAAAGGGGAAACGCACGTGGGATACGTATCACTCAAAAACCTTACCAACCATTGGCAGTCAAACTGTTAGCAGCTGTTGGGGGCGTAGTAGAAGGCCGGCAGGATGTTCACGAGGGGCCCTGGCAGGATCCTTCGGGCCAATCAGGGCCGGCCCTGTGACTAACACATCGTCCGCCTTCAGTGAAATAGGAGGGTGAGGTTTCAGGGGTTGAAATGACAACCCCCTTCCAATAGTGGACCAAAAGGGAGGGGTTTGGGGGCTCTAGGGTTATTTATGTGACAGGTGGTATCGCCGGAGACTCAAAAGGCAACTCGGCGAAGACATTCGTTATATCGGGGGAGACAATGGGAAAGACGGACGCTTTGCCGAAGCCATCAATCTGTCATAAGAGTGAGTTTGAGTTCGGGCCCGTAGCTTGCGTTATGCGAGGGATAGCCGGAAGATCGGAATTAAGGGTTTTTTCTCTCTCACTCTCACCATTTCTCTCCATCTCTCCCCCTTTGCAAAAACCCTGCCCAATGCACCCTGTTTGCTCACTCCGAGAAAGGGTCACTCAGGATAAGGGGAAATTCCGATTTGACGGGAAGCGCCAAAAATATTTTGTTCAACTTTACGCGGAAATTTTTACGCAAAACCGTAATCATTGCATAATTTTTAATCAAAACAACAGCTCTCGAATTAAGCGACTCCACTTACTGCGAGTAAACAAAGACACATTTTCGATTGATTCGGCCCTGAATTTATGGAGTTCAAATAGATAAAAAAAATAATTGTTCTCCCTTTTTCTATCCCTGCAAAATACCCTTCTGAACCCTTTTTTCTCACTGCGTTCAGGGTATGGAGAATCCTATTATAAGGAGACGCTTAACAATTATATCGAAATATTAAACTTTACGAATGCCGCGAGAATTGCGAAAATGTGCTAAACAACCAATGATTTCAAAATGTTTATCGACACAAACACTCGCATTACACAATTCCGCTCCCTGAGAGTAAAAAAACGATACCATTTTTAATTAATTTTCTTGAACTAATTGAACTGTGAAAATCCTGATAAACTTTTTTATTTTGGTCAGACGGGAAGGAAATTTAAAACCCAGAATATTGTAATCATTTTGTAAACCATGAAAACAAATCTGTGTTTGCTAAAAGATTAGATGACTCTCATTCATCTGATTACATTCCTGACATTTAATATTCACGAGACATATGTTGAAAACTGGCGGTTATATCAAAATTCGTAATTAGTTTCTTCCAAAATGTTGAAAGACCAAAAAGCAACCTGTCACTCAAATTTTCAGAAATTTGTGGTTTATGTTTATTTGTTACTATTTCACTTTTATTAGGATTCTGAGATTCCTAGACGTCTAAAATTTGTTTAAACTTTCCGCGACAATTAAATGCTAAACGATAGTCGCGGAAATTAAGCGAAAAATCCAAAAACCGCAATGCGTTGACGCAACGCAACTACGCTTCCTTCAATCAAAAGAACTTTCACAAATTTTCACTTGAATTCGTCCGCATTTCGCAAACCAATATGTCACCTACGGAAACTTTCAATTTGGAATTTAAAGAGTTGCAGAATACCTCCAAAGAGGAAGGATTTGACAGAACAAATAAAGCATTTCAAGGGCTTTTTGGGATAATATCGTAATCAGGCAATTTTCTCTATATTTCACAGCTTCTCTGTCAACACCATTTCAATAGGATTAATGTTAAACTCTAATAAATGCATATGTGTACCTTTATCTATTTACTTAACCCTTTAATTTGGCGTACAATACATTGTATCCATACATTCGTATCAATATATATGTATCCTTGTATTTGTACCTATATAACTGTTTTCTCAAGGATCACTTTGTACTCCACCATTTTGTTGTGTCAAATTTTATTTTTTTACCTGATGCTCAGATTCCAATTGGGCATTGCATTAAATGAGTTGCATTTAAGGTAGATTGAGCTAAAAACCACTTCACCTAGAATTTGATGAATTTGGCCTCATTTGAAAGAAACTATTCTCATCTTACCAAATATATCAAAATATATCAACCCCTTTGCCGAACTACTTTTCGAGCAATTTGCCTATACATATTAGCTGTCTTACATATGGTATAGATTATGGCTGTGTGCTCCAGAGTTGGAGAATATCGAAGGAAATAGGAATTTATAACACCTAGATTTCTTCAAAAAACTAACAATGTGTAGATTGCATGTTTTCTCAAATATTTACATAAAAATAATCTATAAGTCACCACAGTAACTTTGACAGAATTGCAAATTGAAAAACCTGCTGTTTTGAAGGGTTTTCAGCCGTACGACGGGAAAAAATGAGTCAAGTTAGAGACTTATGTCGCTTTATTTGTTTAATTACTGAGAGTTTTGGGCATATATAACTATACCATTGTGCCATTAACATAACAATATTGATTTCATACTTCTTATAGATGCTGAAATAAAAAAATAAAATTATAATACAGTCTCTATTATGACTAGGGAAATGTCTCGTTCAAACCAACTTAGCCATGGAGGACTTTCAGGACTTCGTAACGACGGTGGCAATATCATTTCAATAATTATGTTGTTTATCTTATCGACCTCATATTAAATATATTTCTGTTGTACGTATTTCTGTTTCTGTTTTTACCTAAACTCAATATTACGTCCCCATAAAAATAATTATGTTTGGGAGTGAAAGGGAGAGCAAAGCAATGAGCAAGCGCTGGAGGGGAGGGTAAACCGCTGATAAAGCGCTTGAAGGGGATTGCTAACCACATAAGTAAGCGATTAAGGGGAGGTAAAACCGTTGAGTGAGCGCCGGTGGGAGGGAAATACCGCGAAGCAACCGCTGAAGGGTGGTGCAAACGGTTGAGCAGCCGCTTAATGGGATGAAAAATGCGCAACAGACGCTGCCGAGGAGAGTGAACCGCGGAGCAGCCATTGTAAGGGAGTGTGCAGGGTTATTAAACCGCTGAATACGTGAGCAAATAGTTGAGTAATCAACTGTCATCATTAAAGAAATTCACCGGTTAAGTTAAAGGGTTGCACTTATGAGTACAAATTCTCCATACTTTCACAATTGCACGATCCATTCAAATAATTATATTTCTTTCTTAATCTCAGCGTACATTATATCCTTCTTCATACCGTCCATTAAAGCTATTCTCTTTCTTCCCCTTCCCCGCTTGTCCGACAGCCTTCCATCTATCACGGTCTTAAACAACCCTTCGCCCCTCATAACCTCTTCCAATCACCATTACTTTGCCCCCTCCTAATCTTCTACAAAGGTTTCCTCTAATCATCGAATATATCGAGCACTTCCTCGTTTGGCTTCCTTATTATCAACTGCAACGAAGCAATGAAGGTTCGAAACCGCTGAGAGGCCGCAGTGTGAACGGTTAAGCAACCGCTGGAGGATAGGTCTAACCGCCTATCAAGCACTGAAGAAGAAGGAATACCGCTGAGTAATCGATGAAAACCGCTTATCAAGCACAGAATCAGCTTCATAAGCACTGCAGTCTCGGAAGTCACACTTAACATGCTCAAGAGGAGAGGGAAAGTCGCTTAGCAAGCGCTGGAGGGATGGGTAAACCGCCTACCAAGCGCTGAAGAGGAAGGAATACCGCTGAGTAATCGATGAAAACCGCTTATCAAACACAGAATCCGCTCCATAAGCACTGCAGGGAAGGATAGACCAGAATGAGTACAGTAGGGGAAAGGTAATGGATGTGGCGTTTTGTTGAGTGAGGGATCAACTCAAAACCACTCAACAAGCGCTCAAAGGGCGGATATGCAGCTTTCGAGGTAGGAAGTTAAAACCGCTAAGTGAGCGCTGAAGGATAGGGGGTTAAGAAGAGTAAAAATGGTAGGGGAAGGTAGATCCACAGCTGCTTTTAGTGAGGAGAGATTTAATAAAATGAACTGAAACCCATGAGAAATGGGGAAAATTACAAACCCAGCATGAAAAGCAATACTGAAACTCCCATCGAGCGCTAAATCCGCTTCGAACCCACTGATAGCGGATTGATAATTGCTCATCAATCGCTCAATCCGCTTATCAACCGTTGAAGATGGTAAGGGAGTCATCGCAGTTAGCACGGTAGGGGAAAGAAAATTGGCTGTGCCATTTCGTGGAGGGGGGGAAGGATGGATAAACTCCACCGAAACCCGTGAGCAATGTTCGCGGATTGCAAACCGCTCATCTAACGCTGAATCCCCTTTTCAACCGTTGAAGAGGGGAGGGAACCCATCGAAGTGACCGCAGTACAGTAGGAAAGAGCATCAGCTGTGAAAATTCGTGGGAGGGAGGATAGGTAAAACTCGTCCGAAAGCCGTGAGCGATGGCAGCGATTGCTAACCGCTTATCGAGCACTCAATTCGCTTTTCAACCGTTGAGGAGGGGATGGGATCAGCATAGTGAGCACAATACAGAAGGATAGAACATCAGCTGAAACATTTCCTGAGGGGGTACGTTGGATGAACTTGACAGAAATTGACAGAAATCCGTGAAGGGCGGCAGCGGATTTCAAACAGCTCGTCAATCGCTCAATCCGCTTCACAACCTTAGAGGAGGGGAAGGAATTAAGCGGAGTAAGCACTTTACAGACGGATAGAACATCCGCTGAGAAACATCGTGGGGGGGGAAGATGGGTACACTTGTTCGAAACCCGTGAGGGACGGCAACGATTACTAACCGCTCGTCAAGCGCTCAATCCATTTCACAACTGTTGAAGGGGAAAGGAGCTCATCAGAGTGAACGCAATTCATAATAGCAACCGCTGTGAAACTTCGTGAAGGGAAGAACGGGTAAAATTGACAGGAATCCGTGAGAGACGGCAGCGATATGCAAACTGCTCATCGACCGCTCAATCCTCTTCCCAGCCGTTGAAGTGAGGAGTCAGCGGAGTAAGCGCTGACTCCCCTCTTTGCGTTACTGACCGCTCATCAAGCGCTCAATCCATTTAACAACTCCTGAAGGGGGAAGCAGCTCATCAGAGTGAGCGCAATTCATAACAGCAACCGCTGTGAAACTTCGTGAGGGGAAGAACGGGTAAACTTGACAGGAATCCGTCAGAGACGGCAGCGATGTGCAAACCGCTCATCGACCGCTCAATCCGCTTCGTAAACCGTTGAAGAGAGGAGTCAGCGGAGAAAGCGCTGACTCCCCTTTCAGCTTTACTGACCGCTCATCAAGCTCTCAATCCATTTAACAACTACTGAATTGGGAAGGAGCTCATCAGAGTGAGCGCAATTCATAACAGCAACCGCTGTGAAACTTCGTGAGGGGAAGAACGGGTATACTTGACAGGAATCCGTGAGAGACGGGAGCGATGTGCAAACCGCTCATCGACCGCTCAATCCGCTTCGCAACCATTGAAGAGGGGACTCTAAGCGGAGTAAGCGCTGGTAAGGGGGGTGGAGAGGCAAAACCCGCTGAGGCATGGGTAAACCCCTCCCAAAACTCCCTCATCACCCCCTCCCCACCCCAAAACCACCCCTTCCACACCCCCCTCCCCTCCTTCCTTTAGAGCACAGCGCGCCACACGGCCATAATTTCATCTTCCTCTCTCCTTCCCCTCCTCCTCTTCAGATTGCACATAAATCGCTCCCTATTGTCATCGTTTGAACTTCCCATGCCAGGTATAAATCAAACGCCCTTGCACGTTGGGAGAGATGATGGTGTGAGAGGCTTTCCAGGGGTGGCAGGGGGGGTAGGGGTATGAGAGAAGGGGGTTGTGGGAAGGGTAGGGAGGCCCCTCAGCCCTCCTCTCTGTGCGTCAAGAGTAGTAGGGGGAGGGTGGGTTTTGAGATGGCCGCGAAAATTATGGTCTGGACCTCCAGCTTTTGAGGGATGGCATGGGAGCAGGGGTGGGTTTGGAGGAGAAGGCCCTGGGAGGAGGATAAGGGAAGGGGAGGGAACCAGGGAACTATGTAGGCAGAGGAGAGAGAGGAGAGTTATTTTTTCCTTCTATCTTCCTTTCCTCCCCCTCTGAAGATGATGGAAAGAGGTGGACGTGATATAGGAGAGGGCGGGCGACCTCCTCCTCCTCTCTCGCCAGGCAAAGGAAGAAAGGGGGCCTGGAGGAAGATGCAGAGAGAGGGAAAATGGTAAGGATTTAGTAGGTGAAAGTATGAAGATATTGAATAGAAATAGGGAATAGTAAGACCAGAATAGAAAGATGGTATGGGTGCAACTATGACCTACAATCATGGTGGAATGGCATGTAAAATTTCTCACGATAACCTTCACGAACGCGTTTGCGCATCGTCGCTTTCATTGTAGACCCAGTCTATTCCACTAATTTTCTCATAACATGTATTTTTGACACATTAAATTAATATTTCATCGAATATTTACCCACTTCAGTACGATGTTAGTCAGTTTTTACCGAGTTGTGACAAATTTTACTCTAATTCATTCAATGCTTTATCTGCAAGAAGCATTGGGAATATGTAAGATGGTAACAAGAGCAGGATAAGAGGAAGAAACAGAGAGAGAGGGAAAATGGTAAGGAATTGGAAGGTAAGTGAATAGTAATTAAGAACAGAATAGGAAGACGGTATGGCAGCAAGAGTGCCCTACAATCATATTAGTGTCAGAGAGAGTTCACACCAGAAACTGTGCCGATGAAATTGCGCATCGTCACCATCTTTGTACACCCAAAGTATTTTCCTCTAATTTTCTCAATATATATTTGTGACAGATGACATTAATATTTTATCCAATGCTCACTCACTCCAGAACGATATTTGTCAGTTTTTCTTCAGTTAAAACAGTTTTCTCTCGTGCTTTCAATGTATTATAAGTAAGTAACATTAGATATAAGTTGAAAGGTATCAGGAGCAGGATAAGTGGTAGATCTCTAAAAAGAGAATAGTGAGAAATTAAAAGATGAAAGTAGAAAAATATTGAATAGAAAGAGCGAATAGGGACAACAGAATAGGAAGACGGTATGCGTGAAAGTGTGTCCTTAAATCATAGTAGAGATAGAAAATTTATCACAGGAATCTTTATGAACGCGATTGCGCATCGCCGCCATCTTTGTACCCACAGAGTATTTTCATCTAATTTTCTAAATATGCATTTGTGACAGATAAAGTGCATATTTTATCCAATATTACCCCACTTCAGAACGATTTTTTTTAATTTTTCCTTCTTTAAGACAGTTAACTTTCGTGCTTTCAATGATTCATCTGCAAGTAACATTAGATATAAGTAGAAAATATAAGTAGCTAGAGAAGAAAGGTAATTTGTTCCTTCTAGAAGAAGAGGACCAACATTCTCTTTGTAAGCCAAGGGGTAAAAGGTGTTATAAGAAGAAGCAAAAGCTAAAATGGAAATGACAGAGGAGGTGAAAGTAGGAAGAGTTTGAATAGAGCGAAAGGAGGAGAACAGAATTTTAAACTCCTAGTGGAGAAAGGGTAAAGGAGTTTCAACGTAAGATAATGCGCATCGTCGCCATGTTAGTCCACCCTGCATCCAAATTATGTTGATAACTGATTATATTGGATTAAATTTTGGAGATGTTAGGAAAGTAAATGCGTGGACGTCTTTCCATCGTAGTAGATTGATATACGTAATTTCAATGCAGTTTGAGTGTAAGATATTGCGCATCTTTGCCATGTTTGTCTACCCACCATCTATGTTTCAGTATCATTTTATAAGGTACAAGAAAACTTTCCTCAAACTTTCTGAAAAGCGAAAGATAACGAATGTTATTCCTTTCCCAAAGAACTCTGGATCTAAATATTTTCATTCAAGAAAAAGTTATACTTTTTTCTTTAAAGGACCATGTTGATTAAACATAAGAGATGATGAACACTTCAGGCAAAGAGTAGGAAGAACTGTATGAAGAATCATGACAGGAAGGTTATGATCTGAGTGTGAAATGGCGAGAAATCATGATTACAACGGCAATGAGAGAGTTAGTGGGCGTCTATCAATCATAGAATCCTCACAAGGAACTTAAGGAAAGAGATTGCGCAATTTCGCCATCTTGGTAGGCCGAGGTCCATGTTTAAAAATCGGTTGCAGAGAGAAAATTATCGTCCATTTGTTTCCATAGCCATAAATAAGTGGAAGGGTAACTGAACATGTTTTTAACTCGTCTTTCATTAATAAATCCTCCTCCGATAGTAAGTATGCTATTCATAATTCCATTTCGCCACCATTAATCTACTCTCTGGATTAAAATACGTCAGTTTTCTGCCGTAAAGACTGAGTTCACTACCTTTTCGACAATTTTTACTCGACAATTTAACGACACATAAAAAAATCGATAATTCAGGTTTAAGGAGCAAAACAGTCATATATATCCTTCTATCTTCCCTCTTGAATATTATGTGAGGAGGCTGAACCTCCTATATAAGAGGACGAACACTGCAGGCTAGTTTAAAGACTGGTAGAATCTAGGAGGAAGGATTTAAGGCCAAAATGGGATCGATTACGAACAGAAAGAGAATAAAAAGTAATAGGAATGTGAGACCAATGCTATGGAAGTCACTCAATCCCACCGCAGAGAAAACTCTCTTAAGATATTATCATAAAAGGTAGCGCATTTCCTCCATGTTTGTCCTCCCAAGGAATTTCAAAAGAAATCTCTACCAGTAAGAATTCTTGATAAACAGTCCGTGCGTAATGTTGTACAACACTGAGAAATGTTGGTAACTTTTGAATTGTTGTAGAAATTTCCCCACACATTTTCGATAGCAGAGGATAATAAGGGTTAATAGATACGTATTTGTGTGATTAAAACATATTCTATCCCCGTGGAGTAAGTAGGAATACAAAATAGACAACAGAAGGGAATAAAATAGGTAAAAATAAAAAAGAGAATAGGAGGATGGCATGAGTGCGAGTAGTCTACGCGGAGATCCTCCCAAGGGATTTCGAACGTGAGATGGTGCGCATCGGCGCCATGTTTGTCACCCCACCCCCCAGTAATCTTGAGCGTCAACTGAAATTGATCATGAGCAGCAGTCGAATCTAGCACAATGCTGGGAATCACTGTTTTTTTGTAAATTCCGTATGAGTAAACAAGTACACCCTTATTATCTTCGACTGTAATGGGTAATAAACATTATTGGAAGCGTATTTAGTGTCCTAAGTAACGCAATCATCACCCTTGTAGCCAATGGAAACAGGGAGACACTAATAGAAAAGTCAAAATTTAAGTGAATCCATGATTAAGACAAAATTATGAGAAAATAGAGTACATTTTATTCTTCCACATTCACGCCTGAAAATTATGGAAATTATTTCTTTCCTGGCGACCTCAGGAAGTTGTAATTAGTTTTAAATTACAGCTCTCAGATCAAAAATTGAGGGACAAAATTGTAAAAACTGCAAAAAAAACAACTGAATATTTATCCAAATAGAGTGTAAGCTCTCAATAACACGTCAAGGAAAGCATTGTATTAATGTTATGGGTCTTCATTCATTGGTTTTCCAAATAACCCTTAAATACTCATGGCATAGGATTATAATTTACACAAAAATATAGCTGAAATATTGAATTTTTTTAATCGAAGAGGAAAATTTGCAAAGCTAAAATATGACATTTGAAAAGTCGTGAATCAAAAGCACGTAATGTCGATTTTCTCTAGTGAAAATTGTGTATTGCGAATGCTCCGAAGTCTCGAAGGTCTTATAAGTTTGATTTAATCAATATCCATCATCGTCTTGCTGTTGTCTCTAAGAAAGAAAACGTTTTAAGTGGAAACCCTTAGTGTGACATGACGTAAATCAGAAAGACGAAATGTAATGCAACAAATAACTGAAATCCGTGGTATGAATTTGCAAAACAGTTGAACCTGCGTCAAATCGAGAGCTCGAACACTACTTGTTTTTAAGTATTTAATCAATATTGTATCATACTTTTTTGTTTTCCCCGTAAAGCAAAAACTTGAGGTTTGGAAACGATTGTATCTATATCGCGAATATCGAATAGGGGTACATGAAATATTCGCAAAACGAATTGGCGCAATTTCGAAATTGCGTAAAAACGAGAGCTCGACCTTCACATGTTTTTTTCTATTATTTTTATTAGACATTCTTTCGCTGTCTTTTCGCAAGTCTTGTCGGTGTCCCCCGCCGTACGTAACGTCTCTTAACGTTCCCTCATTCCTCGTCTTACGTGCAGAAACCCCTCCGTCTCCCTTCCCCCGCTGTCCTCTTCGGGGGTCTCCCAGATGTGTTTGTGTGTACGCTCCTCCTCCTCCTCTGCGCGCCGTAATTAACGGCGCCTTATTCCTTTTGTTTCCCCCGCTCCCGTCCCACAATGCCCCTGTCTCAGACGTCACTCACCGACGTCACTCATGCGTCAAGCCCTGCGGGGACCCCAGCCATCTCTCCCGTCGGAGCAGCGAGCGCGCTGACTAAACCAGGGATCTCTTCTCTTCTTCTGTCCCTTCTCCTTCGTCTTTCGTCCTTCTTCATCCCCATTCTCTTTCGCACGCCAATCCAAGACCCTCCTCCCTCCCACCTACCAACCCGTCCCCTTGTCACGTGACTTCCCTCGTCTACGTCATCCCCCGTTCGTCAAGATCGGAGCCGACTGCATTGCTCAAAGTGTGCAAGTATCGATTGCGTGTCCTCCGAATTGCGTATCGCCAAAGTATCGGTCCTAAAGAATGTGGGTATCTCGTTACTTTCGAATGCTCGATACTACACGCAATGGTATCATTAGAGAGACAAGAATGCGTATCGCGAAAGAAATATATTTTATGAATGGGGTAACTCGTTACTTCCGAATCCTCGATACTATAAGTATCGTTATGTGGGGTACTTTGTTGCGTATCGGAAGACTATCAATAGAGGGACACAGAAACAAATCGCGAAAGTACCGGTCCTTAAGAATGGGGTAACTTGCTTCTTCGAAATCCTCGATAGTATAGGTACCGCATACTTTGTTGCGTGTCACAATGGTATTACTAGAGAGACAATAATGCGTATCGCGAAAGAATTGGTTTTAATGAATGGGGTAACTCGTTACTTCCGAATCCTCGATACTAGAAGTATCCCAGTGTGGGGTACTTTGTTGCGTATAAGAAGACTATAAATAGTGAGACAAAGATACAAATCGCGAAAGTACCGGTCCTTAAGAATGGGGTAGGTAGTTACTTCAGAATCCTCGATACTATAGGTACCGCATACTTTGTTGCGTGTCACAATGGTATCATTAGAGAGACAAGAATACGTATCGCGAAAGAAATGGAATAGATTAATGGGTTAACTCGTTACTTTCGAATCCTCGATACTAGAAGTATCGCAATGTGGGGTACTTTGTTGCGTATCGGAAGACTATCATTTGAGAGACAAAGTTACGTATCGCGAAAGTATCGGTCCTATAGAATGGGGTATCTCGTTACTTGCGAATCCTCGATACTATAGGTACCGCACACTTTGTCACGTTCGCAATGGTATCATTAGAGAGACAAGAATGCGTATCGCGAAAGAAATATATTTGATGAATGGGGTAACTCGTTACTTCCGTATCCTCGATACTAGAAGTATCGCAATGTGGGGTACTTGGTTGCGTATCGGAAGACTAGAGTCTTAGACTAAGGCATTAGAGATACAAAGATACAAATAGCAAAAGTATCGTTCCTAAAGAATGGGTTAGCTCATTACTTCCAAATCCTCGATACTATAAGGTATCGCATACATTGTTGCGTATCGCAATGGTATCATTAGAGAGACAAGAATGCGTATCGCAAAGGAATTGGTTTTGATGAATGGGGTAACTCGTTACTTCCGTATCCTCGATACTAGAAGTATCGCAATATGGAATACTTTGTTGCTTTGTTGTTTTTACATGCGGACAATCATGCGTACCACAAACTTTATAAAGATTTACTTAATCTTAGTAACACTTTCTATTAAGTACAGAATTACCAACTCCTAAATACAATACGTAACAAATAAACTATATTTTTTGTCAGTTTCATCGCATCAGTAAAAAAATCATTCTGATCGGCAGAATCAATGGTAGTGCAATAACGTCAGCAAAGCAATGATCGAATATTATACGAGTATTGCATAACATCTTTAATATTAATAAAGTATTAAACGGTCACTAAGTAAATAGTATGAATAGCTTGTCAATTACTCGTTCTATACACTATACCATGCGTTATTATGTGTACACGAATATGTTTTTTATATTCGTTAAATATGTGCACTATAAACATTCGAAACTTGAAGTTACGATATCTGTAATTGTTAATTTTTATGCTTTATACTATTCATTTTAAAAATTTTTATTTTTTCACTTATTATATTTTTTCAACAATTTTTTAGCTTGGTTTTCCATTTTGTTGTTTTGTTTTTTTGATGTTGATTTTGTTGCTAAGGGGAAGAGTTTGTTTTTTTATGTGTTACCATTGTCGCAGTAAGAAAGTTAATCCTATGAGGTACTAAATTTATGATTGAAAATTTTTTTTTATTTTTGTAGTATTATTATAATTATTATTAATTGTATTCCTTTGCATATTTCTGTATATGCCCTGAAGAAGCTTCATTAATAAAAAGGCGAAACGTCTTGGCGGAAAAAGGAAGTTGAGTTTCTTAAAAGAAAAAGACATGACCAACAAACCTCCATAAATTAACCAATGTTTAATTAATGTGGTCAATAAACATTAAAATAAGTTACTATGTATCTATTTTTCGGGGGTTTCTTGAAATCCCGCGTTTATGTCAACCATCCAAGGACCCTACAACACCTGAAGGCCAACATCCGGGAAGAAATTGCCAACATATCCGCTGCTATGCTTGTAAGTGTCATGAAAAACGCCAGAAATCGTCATAATCAGTGTATGTATGTATCATCTACTAGATTTTATTTTCAAAACTGCGTGAAACAACTTAAAATGTGCACCTACATTATAAAAAATTGAAAAAAAACTTATTCATAAAATAGGTTTAATTGCGTTTTGAAAAAAGGAAGTAATGTTGCCTCACCTTGTAGTTACGAATCGCCATTGCCGCCATACAGATGCAGATCGTCTACCAGAGCCCCAACCAATCCAACCCACGCTCGAACACGTTAAATGAAACAGGAAAGGTATTCTATACGAGAAAGAGAAGGCTACGGATGAAGTCTTTGACGAAGCCAGAAAAACAATTTGAGAATTTCAACTTAAAATTAGGAAACATTACGACGAAATTTCGATGAATAATTACGTCTGTTCGTTAATCAAAGGTTGCAAAACATTTTGGAGTCGTACTGTGATCAGAACTCGAAAATAAAACACTGATAACTAATAAGAGAACATCGTATTCTGTACAGTGAGTGAAACACATCCTCGTCAGCACTCATAATGACCGTCTACTTCGAGCCCAAATCAATATAATGAAGCATGAATTATACACACAGATTGTCTACTTGCAATTGTTTTACGCAAATTCGAATTTGCGCAGATTCGTGTTGCGATTTTGTTTACGCACGCCTTTTCGATAATCGCCCTTTTGATACAATTGTTTCCGGACCTCAAGTCATCGCTTTGAGGGGGGTAAATTTTAAAGTCGCCAGTTCAATCTAAGCTCGAACGCGTAAAAATTGAAAACACGAAGGATTCAAACAAGATCGTATACTTGCCAATTGTTTTACGCAAAATCGAATTTGCGCCGATTCGTTTTGCGATTTTTTTACGTACGCTTCTTCCATGATCACGCCTTAGATACAATCGTTTCCGGACCCCAATTCATTGCTGGAAGGGGAAAACAAATAAGTCGTCATTATAATCCACACTCGCACAGGTGAAATAGAAAACATAGGTAAGTACCCTATAAAGTACCGATATGATAACATCGCTAGCTGTGCAGGAATTGAAACAAATACGCGCTCATACAGATCGTCTGCTTCGAACCCCAATCAATCCAATCCAAGCTCGAACACGTAAAAATGAAAAACACGAAGGTTAAAACAAGATTGTACATTTTCAATTGTTTTACGCAAATTTGAATTTACGCCGATTCGTTTTGCGAATTTTTTATGCACGCTTCTTCGATAATCGCCCTTAAGATACAATCGTTTCCGGACCCCAAGTCATTGCTGGAAGGGGGAAACAAAACAGTCGTCATTATAATCCACACTCGAACATGTTAAACGAGGTAAGTACCCTATAAAGTACTGATAACCGATATGATAACATCGCACGCTGTACAGTAATTGAAACAAATACGCATCAGCGCTCATACAGATCGTCTGTTTCGAGCCCCAATCAATCCAATCCACGCCACAACACGTGAAATGAAACACGGGCAGGTATATTCTTCGAGAAAGAGCAGAGATGAAGTCTTTCACGAAGCCGAAGGCGAGTCGGGAGAAAGGTATATAAAAATGTGTACAGGAAAAAAAAGATCGGGTACGTTCGGCGAACTTCGGCTCCCCTCGGGTCGTCCTTCCCCTCCACACGCTTCCCCTCTCCCCGATATACCTCCCCTCCCTCCTTTACCTTCCCCTCCTCATCCGAACCAGTTCCCGGGGGCGACCTAGACGTTGAAGGAAAGCTGTCAATCTTCCACCCTTCTCCCTTCCTCCCTCCATCACGACAAAGACTTAAAGGTAGGAGGAAGTCTTTTTCCTGGTAGGAGGGAGAACCCAGCCCAGCCCAACAAACGAATTGATTGCCCTCCCGAAACCAGTCCTGCCAACCTGCCTGGAGTGACGGGTCCCTTGATGAGTGGGGTACAGGTTGATCGCTGCCAACACGACCGATTCTTTCATCCGAGAATGACGCAGTCGTACTAAAACCGATGGCTTAATTCTCATTAACTCGTTCCTTGAGTTCGTTAAGCTCAAACAGTCAAGTTATTACACATCGTCCAATTAATACAGTTAAATACAAGCTGAACTCAAGTTATTACACATCGTCTAATTAATACAGTTAAACTCTTTTTCGGTGACGTAATCACAACGTCATCACTGACGCAAAATGACCAATTCCTGTTTGCTAATCAAGTTAAACTTCCGTTTATCTAAACACGACTTAACTCAAAGCTAGAATGCTTTGAAATACGCTTGACTAACGGGAAAAAACATTTAGCAAGAGAAAACCGAGCCTGAGAGCTTTCCTGCAACAATAAAAGGGCGTTCATGAATTATCTTAACAATATGACCAAGGTGTACATTGTTTTCGTGTACAGTGTACTTGGTGTACAGTGTTTTCATCCGAGAATGACGCAGTGGAACTAAAACCGATGGCTTAATTCTTATTAACTCGTTCGTTGAGTTCGTTAAGCTCAAACAGCACCACTGAAGTCAAGTTACTACACATCGTCTAATTAATACAGTTAAAACTTTTTTTTGGTGACGTAATCACAACGTCATCGCTGACGCAATCAGATAATTTCTGGGTTTGTTAATTAAACCGAACTTCCGTTTATATAAACACGACTCAACTTGAAGCTAGAATACTTCAAAATACATTTGACTTACGGGAAAAAAATATTTAGCTAGAGAAAACCAGGCCTTAGAGCTTCCCTGCAACAATATAAGGGCGTTCGTGAATTATCTTAACAATATGACCTAGGTGTACATTGTTGTTGAATAATGTGACCTCGGTATACATTGTTTCCCAACAATAAGACGTCTGACGCACCACAACAATGCTGCACGTGACCTACGAGAATTAATCTAAAACTGGAATCTAAATTAAGTGTACCGTTAACCTATCGTGGATTTAATTTGTACGTTCATTGAGGACAATTAGTTTCACTAAGGTCCAGTTTTATAACGTCTGTTTAAAGTTAAACGCTTGGTGACGTAGGCACTACGTCATCGTTTACGTTAACTGTGAGTTCCAGGTTTTTAAATTAACCTACTTCCAGTTATCTAACCAGGGGTAGCGTTAAGATGGAACGTCTATAAAATAGGTTAACCGTATGGAGAAAATATTCGACCCGAAGGTGTAAAAAACATGTTTTAGAAATTCTCTGCAACAATCTAAGGGCGTCAACGAATTATCTTAACAATGTAACCGTTGAGTATATTGTTGCGCAACAAAAATATATCATCTTTCGCGCAACAAAAATGTAGCATGTGACCTTGGAGTATAAATGTAATATTTGATGAGTTAATTACTTCAAAAAATATTTACCAAATAAATTTAAGGAACGGCACTGTTTTTAACCAAGACTGAAATTGTTCAGGTACGTAATTTATTGATAGTCAATGCAAAATGAAATTTTAATAAAATAAACATTTATTTCATCAATGATATTGACTTGATTAGCCCAGACTGGGTCAAACTCAAAATAGAATGAAACATTACACCAATATTGAATTTTCACAGGAATTTATGTTCGGTTGACCTACGCGAGGATGAGAATAGACCATCTAGATTGTACTAAGATAGCAAAATTTGTGTCAAGGCTAGAATATTTTAAATTTACGTGTTTAGCGAGAAATCCTACGAATACATTAGTGAAATATAACTAAAGAACGTTCGTGCTTCATCGGTGCTAAGCCTCTTAAGACAATTTATTATTTATATGATTATAACTCAAGGTTTTACATCACTGTTACCGCATATTAATTATAATGCCAATGCATGTACCTAGTTAAATAGCACTAAACTAATTCGTTACTTTAAAAACGTTATGAAAACGTTATTGCAGCGTCTAATATTACTGCCCGATATTCGCAATGAAATTTCAAGGTAGATGTTCTATTAAATTATCGTAAAAATATGGCCGAGATGGCGAGGTTTTTGATGCAATCACACCGAATACAATGGCAATAAATATCGTTCATCTGTTCGATATTTTTCGTCGGCACAGAATCGATATAATCGATTATAATTATCGCAATGGCAATATGGACGTCAGAGACTCATGGATATCGTCAACATGAAAAGTTTTGAAGGTACAAAAAATACTATACTGCGCGGATATGTAAATTAACTCCTTCACGTTCGATTATACTTTTACATTCAGTTTTACATCAGTTACACGACGACTACAATAATCTTGGAAATAATTACGAGGGAGCCAACTAATTTTAAAAATGAAATATTGAAAGACAAAAGTGAATATGAATATGAGTCTTGGCAATTTTCCTTAGCGATTTCTGTAAACAACCACTTCCAAGCTAAAATATTTTATACAAATTTCCTCGCAAGGACTTTCTAACAGCATTCAAGCTAAAATATTTTATATGCGTTTTTTCGCAAGGACTTCCTAACCGCTTCCAAGCTAAAATATTTTATACAAGTTTCCTCGCAATGACTTTCTAATAGCTTCCAGGCTAAAATATTTTATATAAGTTTTCTCGCAAGGACTTCCTAACCACTTCCAAACTAAAATATTGTATACAAGTTTACTCTCAAGGAATTCCTAACCGCTTCCAAGATAAAATATTTGATAAATTTTTCTCACAATGGAGTCCAAATCGCTTCCAAGCTAAAATATTTGATAAATTTTACTCACAATGGATTCCAAACAGCTTCCAAGCTAAAAAATGTTATATAAGTTTTCTCGCAAGGACTTCCTATCCACTTGCAAGCTAAAATATTGCATACAAGTTTACTCTCAAGGACTTCCTAACCGCTTCCAAGCTAATATTTGATAAAGTTTACTCACAATGGATTCCAAACAGCTTCCAAGCTAAAAAATGTTATATAAGTTTTCTCGCAAGGACTTCCTATCCACTTCCAAGCTAAAATATTGCATACAAGTTTACTCTCAAGGACTTCCTAACCGCTTCCAAGCTAAAATATTTGATAAACTTTACTCACAATGGATTCCAAACAGCTTCCAAGCTAAAAAATGTTATATAAGTTTTCTCGCAAGGACTTCCTATCCACTTGCCAGCTAAAATATTGCATACAAGTTTACTCTCAAGGACTTCCTAACCACTTCCAAGCTAAAATATTTGATAAAGTTTACTCTCAATGGATTCCAAATAGCTTCCAAGCTAAAAAATGTTATATAAGTTTTCTCGCAAGGACTTCCTATCCACTTGCAAGCTAAAATATTGCATACAAGTTTACTCTCAAGGACTTCCTAACCGCTTCCAAGCTAATATTTGATAAAGTTTACTCACAATGGATTCCAAACAGCTTCCAAGCTAAAAAATGTTATATAAGTTTTCTCGCAAGGACTTCCTATCCACTTCCAAGCTAAAATATTGCATACAAGTTTACTCTCAAGGACTTCCTAACCGCTTCCAAGCTAAAATATTTGATAAACTTTACTCTCAATGGATTCCAAACAGCTTCCAAGCTAAAAAATGTTATATAAGTTTTCTCGCAAGGACTTCCTATCCACTTGCCAGCTAAAATATTGCATACAAGTTTACTCTCAAGGACTTCCTAACCACTTCCAAGCTAAAATATTTGATAAAGTTTACTCTCAATGGATTCCAAATAGCTTCCAAGCTAAAAAATGTTATATAAGTTTTCTCGCAAGGACTTCCTATCCACTTGCAAGCTAAAATATTGCATACAAGTTTACTCTCAAGGACTTCCTAACCGCTTCCAAGCTAATATTTGATAAAGTTTACTCACAATGGATTCCAAACAGCTTCCAAGCTAAAAAATGTTATATAAGTTTTCTCGCAAGGACTTCCTATCCACTTCCAAGCTAAAATATTGCATACAAGTTTACTCTCAAGGACTTCCTAACCGCTTCCAAGCTAAAATATTTGATAAACTTTACTCACAATGGATTCCAAACAGCTTCCAAGCTAAAAAATGTTATATAAGTTTTCTCGCAAGGACTTCCTATCCACTTGCCAGCTAAAATATTGCATACAAGTTTACTCTCAAGGACTTCCTAACCACTTCCAAGCTAAAATATTTGATAAAGTTTACTCTCAATGGATTCCAAATAGCTTCCAAGCTAAAAAATGTTATATAAGTTTTCTCGCAAGGACTTTATATCCACTTCCAAGCTAAAATATTGCATACAAGTTTACTTGCAATAACTTACTAACCGCTTCCAAGCTAAAATATTTTATACATGTTTTCTCGAAAGGACTTCTTAACAGCTATATACTGATTTCATGCCACAATAAGCTATTTTATTACCTTTTATTGCAGCAAGTCAATCTTTCTAATCATTCAATGGACACTCTGGGAACTCACCTGTAACAGACAGAAAGTATTCATTACAATAAAGTTTTATACTTTTATACACTTTTTATTTTTTTAAAAACATTAAAAATATAATGAGTTTTCTAAAAAGTAAAGCTTGAATCTCTGGATTTTAGACAGAAAGCAATTGTAAGATCTCGTCCTCCTCCAAATATAGGACTAGTGTGATGGTGTAAACCTCGATAAAAACCAGGTCTTATTAAAAAAAAACAGCATCTGGAATGAAGTTTGATGTTTTAAGAATAAATCGGTTCAATTCCATGAAAAAACATTATAGCACTCGACCGGTTTCGTCCTATTTCTTACCGCTAGGGTGCAACAAATATTGTGTGCGATAAAACAAATTTAGTTCTTAAAACATCATTTCTTTATTCCACAAAGGAAACTTGCCAATCATTGATTTTTATCTGGACTGAAAATGGCATTTTTTAAGGAAAATTTCAACCAATATCTTGCATTAAATAATAACCTGAGATTAGTCAGCGTCATCAAAAATCATGGAGTACACTCATAAAACATTATTTTGTTATTGAATATTTTTACCAATTTTTCTTTTTTAAGTTAATAAAAAAGGGTGGATAGTTTAAAAAATTAAACTTCTTTTATACTCACACCTTTCTGTCAAATTTCGATGTCATTAGCCTTCAATTATCACTTTCGCCGAATATATACGTCGCGGCATACACCAGTTACATGTGCAATCGACGTAAATAACCACTCCTCTCCCTATTAATGTAATTAATACAGCTAAGCTATTGGTTAACTTAAGACACCAATATTGTGAAATTACTATTAGCGCTAAATTACGAAAGCATATGTTGAAAACATTATAAAAGTGTTCTTCTAAATGTATCTTCAACATACATTATCCTCTTTTTACCTCGAACATCTGAAGTGCTGGTCCTTGCGTAAATAGTTTAAAAAACATCTTCTCTTATAAGTTTCTTCATCCGGTCACATTCCACAGTAACTACTCCCCAAATTACATCGCGTCGTATATACACGTCGCGACGTATATGTGACATGCGTGTAATCGACGTATATATACGTGCACTTTTTTTAAACTATACTGTTCACAACCACTTAACCATCCAGCTACCATACTGCCATACACACAGATGAAGCACATGTTAGTGAAATTCATTTACGCTAAACAGATACAAGTAATGTAACAAAGATAAAACAGCTGTTCATCAGAGGCGTATACAATCGCACGCCCTATATTTCATTAGGATATATATATATATATATATATATATATATATATATATATATATATATATATATATATATATATATATATACTTTATACTCCTAAGTTCATCGTTCCTTTTCTTTTCATGCTTCGAATTCTTCAAATTATCTCATCTTTCTGATGTATAGGCGTAGCGAAACTTGGTGGCACTCGCTTGTTAAGACGATTACACAAATGGAGGAAAATATATCAGAGATGAGGGATAATACGTCCGATTCTTCCTCCATAGATCTTTCTGGAAAATATTTCGGCAACTTTTGCCATCAACGCTTGATCGGCCCTCAGTTACTTCAAATTTTCGGCCGGTGTATGACACCAAGTATCACTACACCCATACCTTCGAGTAATCAAATTGCGACACCAGAATTTGTGGCACCGCTAACTGTCAAATTAGACTAGATCATAATGAAATGAAGACACTAGGTTTAAGACCGGAATATACCACGGTCGTAGTGTTGGTTTTCGGATGATCGAAATGATTTTTTCGGTTTCATTACGCTGTATTACGTTCGATTTTTTCGTGGAATGAAACTATATGCTGAAGAAATGAAAGTCGACTTCTCGAGTTAGTTACATTGCAATACCTTTCGTAACCATTAAGTGACCAATTACGTATTTTCAAAAGGAAAATAAGAGACTTTCCTAAACAGTTTAAGAGACCACTTACATCTAGCTAGTATTCGTAGCAGGAGATAACTTTGTGGTTTCTGTCACAAACCGAAGTTTGGTGAAACGAAACTTGCCCCTGATGTATTGAAACTTGTTTCCTTAGATAGATACATAATAAAAGTTAGAAATATTTCAAAGTTTCGAATGAAATACTTACAAGGAATGAATTTTGACGTGCTGGAACGTTGACTGCGTTTTTCAACGCGTGATTAAGCTAAGTTTTTAAACGTCCAGTAAAGCATCCCTCCCTCATAATTCTCATCAAAATTTTATTTTATCGCTTTTACCCTTAGCAACATATTCGTAAGCACGACAGCATTTCGTCGGTTTCGTGAAAAAGCAAGGTTTTGATGTAATGAAACTTGACTGCGATGAAATTAAATATTTTCTCCTCAAATGATGAAAATACGAGAGTAAAAATGTTGTAATTTCACTCTGCTAAGAAATAATAGTGATAAGATTCATCAGAAGGAAGTGGAGACACCTGGGAAAGGCAACATATTCGTAAGCACGACAGCATAACGTCGGTTTCGTAAAAAACAGGGTCTTGGTGTAATGAAACTTGACTGCGATGACATTAAATATTTTATCCTCCAAATGATGAAAATACGAGAGTAAATTCTTTGTAATTTCACTCTCCAAAGAAATAATAATGATCAGATTCATCAGGAAGGAAATGGGGACACCTGGGAAATAAACTGAAGTCCGGAATGAAACCAATTACATCCTAAAATACATTTCGAAGCACGAAATCGCTACATTTTTTCTATAATCTGTTCATAAATACATTTCAAATATGACCACACTCAACTCGTAAATATTAAGTACGTATATATCGAATATAGTGTATCATCTCCCACCTACATCTAGCTAGGTGATGTGTTAATAGTAAAAATAAATTCATAACTCTCTTGTTTCTTTAATATATCATTTGGCGACACACCACCATCATTAACCCCAAAATTCCCACCCCACTCATCACGCCGTATATACACGTCACGACGCATATGTAATACATGTGTAATCGACGTACATAGTCGCTCCCTCTCTTAATCCTGTCAATCATCCCTGGCTGTCACCTCTCCTACCACGAGTCCCAGGCGCTCAGTCGCGAGAAGGAGTAGCAGGAGGAGTAGGATCCCACAGCCAGCCTCCAGCCATTGTCACTCAAAAGGAGGGAGAGCAGAGACATGCCTAGCAGTCACTCAGGAACGGTTCTCTCCTCCAGACAAGCTCATCACTTATATATGTATATATATACATATATATATAGACTGCAGAAAGTCTCCCACTCATCTCACAGTCCATTCTACTTCTTGCTGTGTCTTCTTCTACTCTGTTCTATCACCTAGCTCTCTTACTTCTTCTTCATCGATAATTTCCGAATATAACACGAGTGTTTACTACGAAATTTTCACTGACTATAACGAACGATCACCACAACGAAATTTCATACGCAAGGGTTTACATTACTCAAAATGGTTATACATTTCACCCAGAGCACTCTAGTGGTCAGGGGCCAACTATCAGCGCAACAGCGCGACAGGTATACTCTTTAAATAAATATCTTGCAGTATTAATTGGGAAATGGTACCCATTTATTTCTCAGGGTTAACTTAAAAAGGTAATTGTATAATCAATTCTGCATCCAGATAAGTAATTCTGGAACCAGATTGCAGAGCGATAATAATAATGCCGTCCATTAGTCCTTCTCTCTTGGCGGCATCGCAGTATGTACTTTGTACTCGGCCATCTTCTTTGTTTACTTACGGTTGACATGGCGCTGTCTCTCGTGTGGTCCCAGGCGTATTTATATAAATTATTTTTAAAAATTATTTTCTAACATAAAAAAACCTTCGTCAAATGCACAAATAAGTATTTTTTTTAAGGAATATCTCGAGTATAGGAGGATTTCTTGAAATAATGGCGAGGCTAGCAGCAAAACCAATGATGTTTTCTCCTGTTTCAAGAGATAAATTGATATCCGAGCACAGAAATGATGAATCCGTTGATATATTAAGATTGATCTTTTCCATTTGACAGTCGAGATTTTTTGAGACAGCGAAGAAGTTAAATTAAAACAAAGAAAAAATCACAAATGTGACGATATAATCGATTCAATTCGAAAACCACGCAGTAACGGACGTAATTGCGGAACTCCAATCAAAATTGAAGTTTTTATTTCTTTATTTTTTTTTATTTTTTTTATTTTTTTTTTTACTTTTTTTTACTTTTTTACCCTTGTATCTTATTCCGTCTTCAATCAGGATCATTGCGATTGGCGGAGAGAAGAGACACGAATTTATTACACGTTTCAAAAAATGATTGGTTAGTTAACCCTTTCAACAAATCGAATTATATTACGTCACCCCAAAACCGCTGGAGGGTGTGCAGAAAAACCCATATATGGAATACGTCATCTCAAAAACAGCGCAGCGTACTATTTTGCGTTAAACGAAAAATAATTGCGTTTTTTTCGTCAGCCCCCTTGAAAACAAAGTACTTAATTTCGGCGTTGTTCTTTTTTTCCATTGCATTTGAAATCTCTCGCTTGTCAATCCAACGGACGAAGGACCAATAACACGAAATATAATTGTGTTTCTATTCACATTTGAAATAACTTGAAGCTCTCCAACGCTCATTTATGTCGTGTTATTCGGTCTAAAAGCAGAGAAATTAAAATATCATACCGCGGTCTAGATATAGTTCTCATGTCCGAAGGTGGTTTCAAGGTAAAATGACTAAAATGTAATTTTATTCATATTCTGTCTACTTGTGGGAAAGGTTGTCCTCTCTATCTGATATGAACAACAAAATAATACCTTTCCACGCTATTTTATTCTATAATAATTGAACTTGAAATTACACATTGTGTTCATCATGGGGGAATGAGAGAAACACGGGGAATAAAATAGTATTTTTCCATAAAATATATAAATGCCATTTACATGGAAAACTATTTATAAGAAGGAAATAATCCAGAGGTATAGAATAAAAATATAATACAGGCATCTTACCACCTTATTTATCAAATTATTGAAGAATTAATGCCGTAATTGAAGTCAAAATGCGGTAATTCGTAGGAAATGACGCTGAAGTCGGCTCCTATTGGCTGAAAAAAGTGCTAATTTAAAATACATTCGTGGAATAATAATCTGCATATTTTATACTTTACTTTTGGGTTTCTATAGGTAACGCATTTCATAAGCGAAAGCAGGATTTTTTGGACAAAATATAAAAAATGTTGAATTTATTATTTGTTTTGACTCACACAGTCGAGGCGGAAACTCTTTAAAAAACAGCTGATTGTATTTCCACTCCCTAACTAGACACGCAAAGATATTGTTGGGTTATTGTACAAACTTTAGTCCGGGTATTGTTGCGGTGTCCATAGAGACACGGGGCCGACCGAAAGCTCATTACGTGATTGTATTGTTGCGCTGTTCACAGAAATACTTATCTCCATTGTTGCGTTTCGTATAAACACACAGCCGAACGGAAGCATACACAGAAACTGTTACGGTAAAATAAAAGACATTTAGAAAATTGGCAAGCACATAAACGAAGATCTTTTCCATACATTTCGAAGTGATATTCAAAGGAGTTAAATGCAAATGGAATGAAAACATTCCCGTATGATTTTTGAAGCAATTAACATTATTTTGTATTCAAATGCCTCTAATAATGATTTTACAATATTTAGTGTTCTTCTCAAAGTTTATGATAAGATCACTCTTTCCATCCTCCTGCCAATAATTAATTATTCTTGTTTCTTCAGCAAGGATGACGCCAAAATCATTTACTGCTACACCTGCAGAACTACCTTCCTGTATAGCTGGCTAAAACCGCTAATATGTCAACAATTAAACACCCCCAAATAGCCTCAAATCATACCTGAGACCAGTTCCTTATATAATTCGCACAAACATACCTTTCTATATCCTCAAACTTAAACGTCAGTGGAAATAACGAACAAACAGGAGCGCAATCCTTGCTACTGCTTAAATTTCTAGGATATTAGAACAGTTGGTGACAGGTCGGAACGAGGCAGGACTGATATTACGTCACCTGAGTGAATGTTCGTAGTCAAACGAACGAATACTCTTCAGCCACCGTTTTCCAAAGAATTCCGACACACATTTGCACGGATTTTATGCTCGCAAATTTCTTTCAGACGTCCCCAAAAGTCAACCCCTCTAGTCCATCGTTACACCTTCTTTGTAATGGCGGTAAAAAACACCAAATATTCAAAATCAATGCCTTCAATCTAGAGAGTTAATTTCCATCGATAACAGGCGCTAGATCCTCGACTCCCTTTTGAGTCTCAAACCGCACGACAGAAAACCCTGGAATGCGACGCGAAAATAATTAATCATCCCCTTGGTCCCCTTATATTACCCTGCGGTACACCTCCCATGTATCGCCGATAAAACCACCTCCTATTCGCACTGAAATACCTTAAGTCTCAAATCCAACCTGCGACCAATTCCTTACTTCCTTTCAAGCATAGCTCATCCCATAGCAAGTACAACCTCTATGTAAGTACTCCGCCAACATTAACGCCTTAAAAAGACCAAAAAACTTTAATAGAAACCGTCGCAACAGCTAATATTTATTTTGCATCAACAGATCAATTTCTTTCTTGATCAAAATCAACCCCTTTGGTCCCATATTATTAAACCTGCGGTACACCTTTGTACAACTGATCAAAACACCTAGTTTTCGTACTGAAATACCTCAAGTCAAATACTACCTGTGATTGAATCCCTACTTCCTTTAACTCATGGCTCAACCCTCAATAAAAGTACTTAGTCAACAACAACGCCTTAGAATAAAAAAAATAAATATATCGCAACCCTCCTAATCATCAAGGATCTGGTTCTATTTTGCGCCATACTTTTCCGATCAACTTCTTTCTCGATCAAAATCAACCCATTTGGGCATATTATACTACCCTGCGGTACACGTTCGTATAGCTGATCAGAACACCAAATTTTCTCACTTAAATGCCTCGAGTTTCAAATAATACCTGTGACTTAATCCCTATTCCCTTAACTCATGACTCAACCCTCAAATAAAGTACTGAGTCAACAACAACGCCTTAGAATTTACAAAAAAAATATATGTTGCAACCCTCCTAATTATCAAGGTTTTGGTTCTATTTTGCGCCAACATTTTCCGATCAACTTCTATCTTGATCAAAATCAACCCCGTTGGCCCTATTACACTACCCTGCGGTACACCTTTGTACCGCTGATCAGAACACCTAATTTTCGCACTTAAATACCTCGAGTCTGGAATGCTACCTGCGACCGATTCCTCAGTTCCTTCCTCTCATAGTCCACCCCCACCGCTCCCCAGAATCCACCCCCCACCCCCTGTCTGTCTGTCTTTGCAGGAGGGGGGGAGAGACGGCGCTGCTGCCGCTGCTACTAACGCCGCCTCCCTTGCCTCCCTTTCGGAGAGGGGTGTGTCTCGCTTCGCAGGGCGTCGAGTCACCGAGTGGACGAGGGACAGATCAATGTTGCCGACAAGCCGGAGACGTCTTGGACTCAAGTCAGATGGAGTGGAGGGGGTGGTAAGGGAGGGGTGTAGAGCGATGGAGGGGGTGAGGTGTCTCCGTGAGAGGGGAGGGAGGAGGCAGAAGGGAGGAGGGACCGAGAGGGTAAAGGTTTTGGAACCGGAGAGAGGGGTGGGAAGTTTCGGGAGGGGTTGGGTTACGGCTTTATTTCGCGTTGAAAAAAAGGGTAGTTGTTTTTTCTCTGTTAATTTTGGGGCGTGGACGATATATTAGAACAGTCGGGTGACATGTTGGTCATGTGAACGAATTTTCCGATTAAATTCAGAGCAGTCGCTGACGTGTTGGTCATTAGAACGAATTATCCGAATAAAATTACAACAGTCGCTGACTTGTTGGTCATGTAAACGAACGCTGACTTCTTGGTCATGTGAACGAATTTTCCGAGTAAAATTAGAACAGTCGCTGACTTGTTGGTCATGTGAACGAATTTTCCGAATAAAATTAGAACAGTCGCTGACGTGTTGGTCATGTGAACGAATTTTCCGAATAAAATTAGAACAGTCGCTGACTTATTGCTCATGTGAACGAATTTTCCGAATAAAATTAGAACAGTCGCTGACGTTTTGGTCATGTGAACGAATTTTTTCGAATTAAATTAGAACAATCACTGACTTGTTGGTCATGTGAACGAATTTTCCAAATAAAATTACAACAGTCGCTGACTTGTCGGTAATGTGAACGAATTTTCTGAATAACATTAGAACAGTCGCTGTCGTGTTGGCCATATGAAAGAATTTTTCCGAGTAAAATTAGAACAGTCGCTGACCTTTCGGTCAAGTGAACGACTTTCCTGATTCATTAAGGGCGAAATTTCATATATGTCGGTAGTTCGGACGAATGTTGTGAGTGAAGTTATGCATTTATCGGTGACATTTCGGTGACAAGAACGAATTTCTGAAGAAGGTTTTGAAGTTGACGGTAGATGAGAGAAGCAGAAAGGGACCCTCATTGGAAGGAATTGGAAGGGGTCAGAGCAGGTCTAGAAGTTTTCAGACGGGTTGGCTGAATTACGGGTTTTTTTTGTGAGGGAAATGGTCAATTTCTCTCTTAATCTTGGACGAGAATAAAAACAGTCGTTTACACGTCTAGTCACTAGAAAACAAAACCACCTGAGAGAAATTAGAATAGTCAGTGTCATTTTATTCACATGATATAATTTTCTGGCGACATAACAGTCGGTCACGTTTTGGGCCAAGTTAACGAATTTTCCGAGTGAAATTAGAACAATCGTTTACATGTCGATCAAAAGAACGTAGTTATTACCGAGAACCAGTATCCCTTCGGGATACGGTTTCCATTCTCCAAATTCCGTGATATTTATCGCATGCAAAGATAACGAATGGTCGTTTAATTTCGTGCAGATATCGAATCTATATATCCAGGTACCTATACTGTTTTACTTACCTAAAATATGTTCGTTATCACTATGCTCTTAATCACCTGGATTAATGTAATTAGTTCACTTACCCAACCGCCAAAGAAACTGGGACAGCATCCTTAATATAAATACGCGTTAGATAAAACGGAATGTATTTAGTTGAGTGAAACAGTGTCGGGAAATCACTGCAGGTCTAGAATGCTTTGGAAGGATTGGTTAGATCTCTACTTGGCGTTATAAAAATAGGATCAATATTTCTCTCTTAATTTCGGGCTTGTGCAGGTATTAGAAAAGTCGGTGACATGTTAAGTCACCATTTAGACATGTTAAACGAACATTCACAGGCACCCAAATGAGTTGTGCGAAATGTGCCAAGAGTTAGGGCGGGATTACGGTCGACGTATCACGACATGACGGAAACGGAAGGCAAGTTAGTGAATTCCACGCAGTGGTGAGCCTATATTACGACGTCCGGACATCTACGGACGTAGAGAAAGCGCTGTCAAAGTCTTTTATAACTTCCCCGTCACGCTACACGTCAACGGCGGCCAATCAGAGGAGGAAAGCCTTTTATTTCCTCAAATTTCATGATAGTCGGTCACGTTTTGGGCCAAGTTAACGAATTTCCGTGTGAAATTAGAACAATCCTTTACATGTCGGTCAAAAGAACGTAGTAGTTACCGAGAACACGTATCCCTTGGGGAAATTTTATAACAGTATTTCCTCAACAGATCTCATCTGTATCGTAATCTCACACAATGAAACTAAATTGATAAATTTGAAGGAATATTTTACAATATTTTTTATTTACTTATTGTGATTATAGTTCACCCAACATGTACTCACAATTACTTAAGTACATTAAGAATGTTTTTTTTTAATGTAGATTTGTCACCAACACCTCGATAATTCCATCTTTATGAGTCTATACTAAAGCTACAGCATAGAAAAATAAACTTGTTTCCTATAAAGTAGCAAGAAATAATACGAGAAAAGTCTTTAGTATCTAAGTACATATATTTCACAATATCCCAAACTTATAGTCCATTTCGTCCTAAATTCCAGTAAAATGTTCATGATTCAAAATTATTTGGTTTTAATCTACACTTTTCAACACCCTTTTATACACTCGAAAAAGGTTGATTTAAACGAAATAATTTATAATCATAAATGCTTGTGAATTTGTTTTTATGTCCAGTGAAATGATTGTATCACAACTTTGGCCACTGATCCGTTTTTTTCTTTATTTCATGCTTTCTTCTTACTTCCACGTACCCTATATTCTCGATAATACTCTTCTTCGATACTCAACTTCGATAGTTTTCATAATATGATACGCAATCCGGCCATTTTTGTCCTATGTACTACAAATTACGTAAATAATACACTTTACCACTTGAGTTCACGTCATCATACTTCCATTCATGGCTTCTGTTTCTAAATAATACACTTTACCACTTGAGTTAACGTCATCATACTTCCATTAATGGCTTCTGTTTCTAAATAATACACTTTACCACTTGAGTTCACGTCATCATACTTCCATTAATGGCTTCTGTTTCTAAATAATACACTTTACCACTTGAGTTCACGTCATCATATTTCCATTCATGGCTTCTGTTTCTAAATAATACACTTTACCACTTGAGTTCACGTCATCATACTTCCATTCATGGCTTCTGTTTCTAAATAATACACTTTACCACTTGAGTTCACGTCATCATACTTCCATTAATGGCTTCTGTTTCTAAATAATACACTTTACCACTTGAGTTCACGTCATCATATTTCCATTCATGGCTTCTGTTTCTAAATAATACACTTTACCACTTGAGTTCACGTCATCATACTTCCATTCATGGCTTCTGTTTCTAAATAATACACTTTACCACTTGAGTTCACGTCATCATACTTCCATTCATGGCTTCTGTTTCTAAATAATACACTTTACCACTTGAGTTCACGTCATCATATTTCCATTCATGGCTTCTGTTTCTAAATAATACACTTTACCACTTGAGTTCAAGTCATCATACTTCCATTAATGGCTTCTGTTTCTAAATAATACACTTTACCACTTGAGTTCACGTCATCATATTTCCATTCATGGCTTGTTTCTAAATAATACACTTTACCACTTGAGTTCACGTCATCATACTTCCATTCATGGCTTTTGTTTCTTCTATCGTCGACACGTTTTAGAACATCGATATGTTTATCATCACCACAAAAACATACAACCATTTCCGTTCAAAATACTGATAAAAACTTGTTTTTAACACCATATACATTCGAGATTATATCCCTGCATTCCGAATTTTTGGCAAAGGATTTATTCAAGTCAAAATATATTGCTACTACCTCGATAATCCTGCCTTATCGTGGGTAAATACTATGACTACAGTATCTTATAATCCTCCTTTCTTATAAGGTAATCCATAATGGGCAGACATATAAAACTACAGCTGATAATGTTACTAATATCCTCAGTCTGCCATTTTTTCGTAAATAATTCAAATACTATCTTAGACGCTACACTTTGAAGTTCATTCTACGTCCTTCTGCTTATAGTTGTCTTATTAATTCCTATACAACATCTACACCACAATAATCTTCTCAACTTCACAAGTAAAAATGTAATTTTCACCCAAAAAAGTGCATAAATTGCAATTTCACCTGACCTAACCCAGTTGAGTTTCTGTTCAACTGCGTCTTTCTCGACTCAAGCTCTTTTCAAGTCGATATATCGCCACCGTCTCGATATGTTTGCCGTACCGTGGGTCCTTAATTTGGCTTCAGTGTCGTATAATCACAGTTTCTTATCAAGTAGTGCCAAGAAGAGTCGAGAAACGTATCTACAATTTATATTTTTTGACAAAGACGAAATTTTTCGTCAATATTTCGCCAACATCTGGATTTTCCAGCCCTATCGCAGGTCGATACCAATGCCACAGTATCGTACAATACTCGTTTCTCATGATGTTGTTCCAAATGAGCAGAGAAAAGCCTCCAGTTAGGATAACACACTTATGTATTGTGTATAAATTCAATATTTACGGTACGACACACTTTACGTCAATATATCACGGCCACCTTGATAATTAGGCCGTATCGCGGGTCGATACTAACACTACAGTATTGTACAACACTCATTTCTTATCATGTAGCGCCAAATGTGAGAGAAAAGTGTGCAGTATTTCTATTTTTTTACTAAGACATTCTTTACGTCAATATATCGAGGCCACCTCGATAATTGAGCCGTATCGCGGGTCGATACTGACACTACAGTATTGTAGGACACTCATTTCTTATAAATTGTCGCCAAATTGACAGAGAAAAGTGTGCAGAATTTCTATTTTTTTACTTGGGCAATTATTACGTCGATATATCGCGGCCACCTCGATAATTCAGCCGTATCGCGGGTCGATACTGACACTACAATATTGTACAACACTCATTTCTTATCATGTAGCGCCAAATGTGAGAGAAAAGTGTGCAGAATTTATATTTTTTTACTTGGGCAATTATTACGTCGATATATCGCGGCCACCTCGATAATCCGGCCCTATCGCTGGGTCGATACTGCTTCGTAGAACACTCGTTTCTCATCAAGTTGCGCCAAATGAGCAGAGAAAATTCTTCAGTAGGGATAAAACGCGTATATATAAGGTGTATGTGAGCAAAGGCTAAGGGGAGAGAGATAGACCCTCCCTTCATGCGCCAATGTCACACTGACAGCTCCACCTCCCCTCCTTCCCCCTCCCCTCCTCTTTCACTTCCCCTCCAGCCGTCCGTCTCCTTGACACGTCACGTCAACTGCAGAGAGCGGGCGGAGGGGAGGTTGAGTGACGTAAGGAGAAGGGGGAGGAGGGGAAGGGTATAACCGTTGTAGGGGAGGAAAGTCAAGGGAGGGGATTTAACACCTACGCCAAAAAGGAATCTTTCTTACTTGTGAGAGTAGACTCGCTCCCTGGCTGCAAAAAAGGGAGTGGCATTTTTTTATAGACACAAACACATATAGTTTATATAGTGGCATATTGTTAAAAAAAGACCGATAGAATACGAAAAAATGATATCAATTTGAATAAAAAACGAAAAAATCTCCTTGCAGATCAATTTTCTTTCACTCATTAAATTATTAATAATAATATATCCTCGTCATTCAGGCAAAATGCACCAAGTCAAAAATCTTACTTCTGAGTTACAGCGGTTTTAATGTTTCAAAAAACTCCTAAGCTCAGTTTTGCATTATTATTTAATACTAACATTTTTTGTTGTTGTTGCTACAAACAAATTTATATTAAATAATAATGCAAAACTGATTTTAAGGAGTTGCTTGAAACATTAAAACCGCTGTAACTCAGAAGTAAGATTTTTGACTTTGTGAATTCTGCCTGAACGACGACGATATGTAAAAAAATAATTTTTAAAAACCACACTAGGATATATTCAAGTGTACTAAAAAGTAAAAAAAAAAACATTTTTTTTATCACCATCCTAATAAAAGGTGGGCGCAAAAATGGAATAGATACTTGATTAAGAAAAAGTGCCCACGTTTTTAATCTCCGAGTGTAAAAAAAATTCGTTTTTTTTTGCTTTTTTAGTATCTACACTTGGGTATGCAAGCGAGTATTAAACAATAGTATTTCTTTACAGGTGACTATTTTCTTCTTTGAGTGGTTATAGTTACCACTTTAATAATAATACATTGGTTAATTTATGGAGGTTTTAGTAATGTCTTTTTTAAGAAACTCAACTTCCATTTTCCACCAAGACGTTTCGCCTTTTTACTAATGAGGTTTCTTCAGGGCATATACAGTACAATGCAAAGGAATTATACAGTTAATAATAATAATTATGATACTACAAAGATTTAAAAGTATTCACATAACTGGTGTCAGTTGCTACGTCGTAAAGTTGGCCCAAATAAAAAAAGCTGGCCCAAATTAATATCTAATAATTTCCACTCCGTATGCAACATCAAGTGCATTCGTAAGGTACTTTGGGCTGATAAACGTCATTTTAACATTATTTTTTCAGTACATCCTGCGAATTCAGCGCTATTAATTGCATAAAAATTAAATATGCAAGAACAAAGCTTAAATTCGACGGTTGTGTGGTTAAGTTTAAATTAAAAATTACTTTTGGTAATTATCAAAATACTTTATTAATAATGCTAGGAGCTATAAAATCCGCAAGAAAATGGTCCAAGCAGAATTTTAATGCGTTTTACATTTTAACAGATTGACTACTGCAACTGAAAGATTGACTACTGCAATTGAAAATATATTTCTCGATGAAAATGAACTTTCGTCAAGTTAAAATGTCTATAATTTTTAGCTTGATAGCTTACATAGATTACATTTACACACAAACATACATATTTAATTCATTTTTATAGCAAAATTAGTCTAAAATTGGCTACGTTCCACTAAATTGTATTTTGCTATAATTTCATCACACTACTGAGGTCAGGATTTAACATAAAAAACCATGCCAAGTATATTCTCTATACTAGTATCAGTATACACTGGTATATTCCAGTAATAGTCTATTGTAGTATACTATAGTTTATACTATATACTAGCATATACTATAGTAGTATATACTAGTATTAGTATAAACAAGTATATTCTAGTATTAGTCTATTGTAGTATACTATAGTTTATACTATATACAAGTATATATACAACCAGAGGTAGAAACCATGATAATTTATTATTTAAATTTAAATATTAAACAAATATTTGTCAATAATATCATTTTTTTAATTCAAATTTTTTTTTATGTAATAAAATTGATAAAAAGCGTTCACTCATCCTCTGATGACTCGTCATCACTCTCATCTTCACATTCGTCATTCCCATAGCATTTAACTCTATTTGACGTTGGTTAAAAAACTGCTGACTTTATCATTGTTGTACTAGGTATGATAGTTTCATTGATACCATCTTATTTGTATATAAGTGGCGCAACTGTTTTATACTTGCACTTCTTTAATACAACTTCTGTGTGCAAAGATATTAAGGATTGAAAAGTTTGATTGGCCGCCATTTTGAAACGGTGAGTCAAAACATAATTTAACATCGCAGGCTAGTTTTTAACATTTTAATTGACAGCTATACTATATTTCAATACTTTATCGTAGACAGTTTTTCATTTAGAGCTGTTTCAGTGATAAACGCTTACAGACTGGCAGCTGGGTAACGGTGCATTTTCGGACATGTGTCCTATTGAATATTTTTTCTTATTTTGAACTGCTAAATCATGTAATAAAGTATTGCAGAGAAATTACGAAACACCCAATATAGTTGCAATCGCACTGCACGTGTTGCGTTTATAAGTTAAAGTTAGTTGTATTTGAATCTGTTGAAAAGGTTTTTGCCTCTTTCTTCAGGCATCATAAGTCCGTCTGTAGTTTCAGATAGAATAAGATCTGTTAAATACCCATCTTTCATGAATACAAAAATAATTGTTACTTAAAATCTTGGAGTAATATAATACATTGTTATAATTATAACAATAAGAAAACAACAATGACGAGAGCGAATATCATAGTTCTTTGTTGTCTACCGCACATCTAACAATGCTCACGATATCCGTATCATCGAAATGAGCAGTAAGGGCGTTAATGTAGTTTGAGTGAAAAATCACTTCCCCTAGAATTTGACGAATTTGTCCTCATTTCAAATAAAAAACTCTCATCTTTCCAATTACATTAAAATATCAACCCCTTGCTGAACTATTTTTCGAGTAATTTGTCTTAAAATGTATGCTGTTTTACATATGGGATAGATTATGGCTGTCTGCACCAGAGGGATAGAATATTGAAGGAAATAATAATTTATAGAACCTAGATTTCGTCAAAAAACTAACGGTGTGTAGATTGCATGTTTTCTCAAATATTCATAAAAAAATAATCTATTACTCACCAAGGTATGTTTTACAGAATCGCAAAAAACCTGTTGTTTTGAAGGGTTTTCAGCCGTATGGCGTAAAAAAATGAGTCAAGTTAGAGACTTATGTAGCTTATATTTATTTAATTACTGAGATATTTGGGCATATATAATTATATCTTTGCGCCATTGATATTAAAATATTTATTTCATACTTTTTACTGACGCTGAAATCAAAAAACAAAATTTGAATATGGTCTCCAATATGACTATGAGAACTATATCGTTCAAATCACCTTAACAAACGAATGTGAAGCAGGTGCGCTCCATTGTTGCGTAGTGAGCGACCCGCTACAGCGAATGGAAAGCGTAGTTTCAGTTCACGGAGCTTGATTGACGGAGAAGAGGTCGCTGACAGCTCCTTTCAAAATGGAGACGTTGACCCGTCCATCTCCCAGGACCCCAGGGAGAGGTCACATGACCGCGGGCGGCGCCAGGGGCCTGCCCCCCCTTACAACCCCCTCCACAAGGAAGCAGGGCCGGCCTTTCCGACTCCCTACTCCTCCAGAGGAGCCGCCCCTCACTCAAAGAGCCAAAACTACTGTAGTAGGGAAGGAGAACGTGTCCCTTTGAATTCACGTGTTCCATTGTATTGATTCCTTCGCTTAAGTAAGAAGAGAGGGCCCCCCATCCAACTTCTCATTAGTCGACGCGATTAACGTCGATCAGTCGATGCTACAGACGGAAGAATATCGATATTCGACCCATCGATAACTCGCGACTTATATCGATATCTTCTTCGATATATATCGACTTATATCGAAAATCGATACCTAAGAGTTGATTCCTCTCCGTAAATTCTACAACTTCGATAGAATTTAGCGATATTTTTCGAATGAACAATCGATTATAATCGATGCTTAAGGCTGATTCCTCTCCACAAATTCTACAACTTCGATATGATTTATCGATATGTTGCGAATGAACAATCGATTATAATCGATGCTTAGGGTTGATTCCTCTCCACAAATTGTACAACTTCGATATAATTTATCTATATGTTGCGAATGAACAATCGATTATAATTGATGCTTAGGGTTGATTCCTCTCCACAAATTCCACAACTTCGATATAACTTATCGACATTTTGCGAATTAACAATCGATTATGATCGATAGTAGTTGTCAATGTCCTTTTCATAAATACGATATAACTCCTTAAAGAAGAAATTATTGCATTATTAGAAAAAGAGGTCAGAAAGAAGAATCATCTGAACAGATACTGCGAATCGATTTTTTGCCATAACAGATTACCGATATTCAACCCATCGATAACTCGCGACTACAAAACCGATACTTAGGGGTTGATTCCTCTCCACAAATTCTACAACTTTGATGTAAGTTATCGATATTTTGCGAAGGGACAATCGATAGTTGATAGGGAGTTAGGGAGTTGTAGTATAGAGTTTGTGAAAGTCGCCTAAAGTGGTTTCAAAATTAACTCCCTCATACACTTTTTTTTAAATAAAAGGACAAGCTTTTCACCCTTGTACTTTGGGGGAAGGACCCCCAAAAAAATGAAAGGGCCAGGGTTCCTGGGAAAACGAGGGTACGCCATAAGAAAGCCCTTTTACGCAGTCAGCTATACGAAGATGACGTCGTCAACCGGTGTTCTCATCAGAGGGCACGGGAATAGCTTGCCGAAAAAAACACACACCTTCAGCCCAACTTGATTCGCCAGCGCTCTTATCTCCATACAATCTGCTAAAAGGGAACCTTGGATCTTCGGATTCTAGATTTTATCTCGTTGGAACGGAAAAGGTCCAACCAATCCCTCCCCTCAACTGTTCCAACCCTATTCTGTTC
Source organism: Pyrrhosoma nymphula (assembly GCA_963573305.1). Taxonomy (NCBI): domain Eukaryota; kingdom Metazoa; phylum Arthropoda; class Insecta; order Odonata; family Coenagrionidae; genus Pyrrhosoma; species Pyrrhosoma nymphula. The sequence continues at coordinate 30,513,009 of OY754340.1, forward strand.
CCTGGGGCGAAAAAAAAGGTTTCATAAAACAAAAAGACTTCAGTGTTTTCTCCTGCAGATTTCGATCACTGGCTACAGTCTTTCAACTCAACTAGATCAACTAATAGGCTCCTAAAATATTAGCTAAGGTGGTTTTAGCGAGATAGTTCCCTAGTCATAATGGATACTATATTCAAATTTTATTTTTTTCACTTCAGCGTCTGTAATAAGTATGGAATAAATATTGTAATATTAATGGCGCAAAGATATAGTTTTATATGACCAAAATTCTCAGTAATTAAATAAATAAAGCTACATAAGTCTCTAACTTGACTCATTTTTTACATGCCGTACGGCTGAAAACCCTTCAAAACAACAGGTTTTTTGCGATTCTGTAAAACATACCTTGGTGAGTAATAGATTATTTTTTTATAATTATTTGAGAAAACATGCAATCTACATACTGTTAGTTTTTTGACGAAATCTAAGTGCTAGAAGTTCCTGATTTTATTAATATTCTCCTACTCTGAGGCGCTCAGCCGTAATCTATCCCACATGTAAAACAGCTGATATACTTAATAGGCAAATTGCTCGAAAAGTAGTTCGGCAAGGGGTTGATATATTTTGATATATAATTGGAAAGATGAGAGTTTTTTCTTTAAAATGAAGTGAAATTCATCAACTTCTTGGTGAAGTGATTTCTCGCTCAAACTACCTTAACACCAATGATTGTTTAAGCATCAATTCCCAACGATTTAAACACAATAAATGGATAAAAATACCTGTTTTTTTAGAATTAATACGTGAATGAAAATTTGTTCACGACCAATTTAAATTGCCTACATAATCTTGAGGTGAAAACAATAAAAATTAGGCGGTCTTTTCAAGGCTATTTCATTCGTTTCATTCAGCAAGCGTTGTCTCAAAATCCTGATGTAGCCAAACTTCGAATTTATAATTAATTTTAACGCATTTGAATACAAAACTGAAACTCAACATGAAACTTTGGTCTTTATCAAGAAAGCCACTTCCATGGGGAAGTTATGACTTAATAAGGCATGATTAAATTGCAGAATTTTAACTCGCATCTTGGTGTTATAAAATCTTTTCTTTATATTCCTCCAACAACTGATATTTTCCAGCATTTGTCAGTCGATCTGTCGTTGGATCACTGTCCGCACTGTCTTCTGCATAAGTCTTCCGAATCAATGGGATTAATTAATCGACTCTCAAACAAAAGTAAAATACGTTATTGATTGTTGAATCACCAACGAAGCCTACTTTTGATTTTTTTTAAAACAATGAATGCATTTCAATTTTATGACGACCAATGTTATCACATAAACCAGTCAGAAAACGTTCGCGCTTGCATATTATGGCACATGCCATAAGTTTGTGCTGCCTAGAACACGCTAGGAGAACCTCATCCTCATTGCCACAAATACCTGCGTCTCCCGGAATCTCCCAAAATTCTTGATTCCAGAATAGAGGTGAAAAGTCCGTGTTCCGTTTTTTGTGTTTTCCCATCGTATTCAATTCTCTAATCCTGTCCAAACCCTTCTCATTGTTGTACGACTTCTTAAAATATCAGATCTTTGAATCGCATCAGTGTCTGTAAAATACACATTTACCATCCGATACCGCGATACCACAAGTAGTACTTTGGTTGGAAGATACTTTAGTAGTTCAAGATACTCCCAGTATCGGCTACCGAATTCTTAAAATATCAGATCTGAGCATCGCATCAGTGTCTGTAAAATACACATTTACCATCCGATACCGCGTTACCACAAGTAGTACTTTGGTTGGAAGATACTTTAGTAGTTCAAGATACTCCCAGTATCGGCTTCCGAATTCTTAAAATATCATATCTGAGCATCGCATCAGTGTCTGTAAAATACACATTTACCATCCGATTCCGCGTTACCACAAGTAGTACTTTGGTTGGAAGATACTTTAGTAGTAGTAGATACTCCCAGTATCGGCTACCGAATTCTTAAAATATCAGATCTGAGCATCGCATCAGTGTCTGTAAAACACATATTTACCATCGAATACCGCGATACCACAAGTAGTAACTTGGTTCGAAGATACTATAGTAGAAGATACTCCCAGTATCGGCAAGGATCTAGTTTCCGGTACACCGATTTTTCCCTTTTTATTTTCAAAATGGAAAAGAGAATATTTACAAATAACTACGTACGGAGATATTTTTATAAATATGGAAATAATATAATGAACGTTAAGGTACCGATGATTCTCAATGGTTTACCAAATAACTTAAAATACATAGAATATCGATAAGAAAATTAAAGGTTAAAATAAAAAAACACGTATTGGAGAGATCTGTCAATTGATGTTTTTATAAACTATGTTAAATTATCTGATAATATTATAATAATACAAATGTGTAAATTTTAAAGGTAGAATGATCCTTGTAAATAAATTTATAAAATATGTTATGAAAATATTAGTATTCTAATACTACAACATGTATGATTCTTTGTAATAAATGTCTGAATTCAAATATTTGTGAAACTTGCCGCTCTGTTATTAAATAAGGAACCTTCTGGTAAGACATGTGGCTTAGAATGACCTAGCTTGTATATATGACTTAAAGGCACTTTAATAAACTTAATAATTAATAATAAAGAAAAAACATTTTTTCTTAATTTTTTAGCGGAAAACTTTTAACGTACTCGTACCTGACTCTGCCATGTAACTTAATGCCGCCACGATACTATCTGTGTCCATTTTAGATTGTTATAACTATTATTTAAAATTACAGCATCGTAACGGTGCATGTCAAAATGATGTACAACTTAAACTGCATCCTGTATCTGGACTTGGAGGTAAGAATCTCAGGAAGTATGACAACCAAGTCGGCTTAACTATATCTTTTCATTACTTCCCATGTCAATTTGAGGTGCGAATGCTTTCAAAGTAAAGTATCGGTAACTTTAAAAGATCACCTATATCGCACGCTACCGCGATACTACCGCACCGGTATCTTGGGTAGGAAGATAGTACCTCAGTATCGGTAACGACCAAGTCAGCGCTACTTCGTCATTTTTTAAGATTTGTTTCGTTGTTTTTTTTTAAATAATTTTTTTAAAGCTAAAAAGTTTTTAATTCTGCTTTTCCACTTAGCGCCTAGTCCGCCGATCTTTTTTTCGATGCGCAAAAGTGCCCTAATTTCCTTTCTGCTGACGAAAAAAAAAATAAAACTTTTTCCAGCAGAAGTAGTTCCACTTGTACCGTCATAAATGTTGCCAAAAGGAATGTACGCACCTAAGTTGTTCACACAACGGGAGAAAAAGAGAGTAAAAAGTCTCGTTTTGTTTTAATTATTAATTTTTTTAAATATTTTTTTTTAGTTTCGCCAGCGGATCAAATATTTAGCGGACGCCTTGGGGGAGGGTCCGCCTCCCAATGTAACGACGACGGCCTCTACGAAATGCATTCGGCCCGGAATATGGCTCAGGCATATCCCTCCCCTGCCTCGCATTACTCGAGCGAGGGGTTAGAAATACACTCGAGAAGGAGAGAAAGAGACTAGTTCATTAGCAAGAGCATAAAATATTCACGCTCATCTCATAAAGGCCGGACGAATAAGTATCCTTCGCTATTCTCCTTTTTTCAAAGCTCCACCCACTCCATATTCTTCCCACCATTGAGCTTCTCCCTCTCTTGCGCTCTTCCCTTCTTCATTTTCTTGAATAAGCTATGTTCGCTATGAAGCTATATTAGCTATTCCATGGTGCTATTACAGCTACGCCTCGCTTGCGCTCTTCCCTTCTTCATCTTCTTGAATGAGCTATGCTCTCTATGAAGCTATATTAGCTACGCTATGTTGCTATGACAGCTACGTCTCGCTTGCGCTCTTCCTTTCTTTATTTTCTTGAATAAGCTTTGCTCGCTATGAAGCTATGTCAACTACGCTTTGCTGATTTGTTTGCTGCGAAACGCTGATATGCTAGCTATGCCACGTTGCTATGACAGCTAAGCTTCGCATGAGCTCTTCCCTCCTTCATTATCTTGAATAAGCTCTGCTCGCTATGAAGATATGTTAACTACGCTATACTGCTTTGTCAGGTGCGAAATGCTGATATGCTAGCTACACCATGTTGCCATGACAGCTACGCCTCGCTTGCGCTCTTCCCTCCTTCATTATCTTGAATAAGCCATGTTCGCTATGAAGATATGTTAACTACGCTATGCTGCTTTGTAAGCTGCAAAACGCTAATATGCTAGCTACGCCATGTTGCTATGACAGCTACGCCTCGCTTGCGCTCTTCCCTCCTTTATTATATTAAATAAGCTCAGCTCGCTATGATGTCATTCTATCTACGTTACAGTGCTATGCAAGCTACGCCATGTTGATATGACAGCTACGCTTCTCTTGTGCTCTTCCCTTGTTCATTTTCTCGAAAATGTTATGCTCACAATGAAGCTATTCCACGGTGCTTGTGACATAAGTTAGTTAGCTAAGCCGCTAAGCTATCCGCTTATTCTCCGTTTAGCACGTATCTCAGCCTCAGATGTTAAATTATGGCGCTATATTACAGAAATAGGCCTAACACCTTAAATAAGCTATATACAATGAAATGCGAGCTACGCCATGCTGCTATGCTAGGTCAATAATATAATTTGGTTAGCTAAGCTCTACAGTTCGCCTGTTCTACGTATCCAGCGTATTTTATGTTGAGGCGAGAAAAAAGAATGCTATGCTATGCAGCTAGTTACACCATAATGGTATGATAGCTGCGCCATGATTCAATGCTAGGTTAGCATCATAAGTAAGCGAAGCAGTTCCGCTATCCTCATATTCTACGTTTCCAACATATCTCACACTGAAGTGAGAATTATAATGCTTTACTATGAAGCTAGCTAAGCCACGTTGTATAGATAGCTATGCTACGCTGCTACACTGCGGGAAAACCTACGTAAGTTAGCTAAGGTACTTATTTATCGACTTATTCCACTTTTCCTACGTAACTTACACCTTGGGATGAAATTGCGGTGTCAATAACCTAAATTATATAGCTTAGCTATAAAGCTATCCATGTATTCAACGTTTCCCACGCATGTCTTGGACCTAAAAATCGTGATGTGGCAAAGTAACGATAAATAAACAAAAAAACAAATGAGTTGTGACGAAAGAAATCAGGAAGCTGACAAAAATTGTCGCTTCAGCATTTCCCAGCGCGGCAGCCATTACGTATTCAAGAGCTGATTAACGTAAAAAAATTCCACCCCAAGCAAAGAAGGAATTATCACCGTGGGAACCGCCGCGTACACAAAATATTCCGTACCCTATTCTCGCGAGGGGAATGCCGGGAGAGAAAAGTATGAATTACACGAAAGACTGATATACATACACTCGTTAAAAAAAACTCCAGTCAGGCCAATTTAATTAGAGAGTGCGAACTCACTCACTTGGAGGCAAAAAAAAGATTGGTCCGCCATGTTTTTTTTTTAAGTCGGCCATGTTTATTTTTTTTAAGTCGGCCATGTTTCGTCCAGACGGACAACCTACCCCCTCCCGCCTTCATCGTAAAATGCATCGGGAGGGAAGGGTGGCGAAAATATGGCCGCCGAGCACAACCAATTAGCATATATATTAAAATTTCATAGGGTTACTGGCTGAGGAGACGAACTAATATGGGTGTACGTGTAACCAGGAGCGTTGGCTGAAACCGTTCTGCGTCGGCTGTCTGTTAAATCAAACCGAATATCTTCCGCGTAGCGTGATTCATTCAAGTAGTCATCGGAGGTGTTAACTGCTTTGCGAGAGAATTCTTGGTCTCGTCATTTTCTTATTCCGATGCATTCTCAGACATTCTTCGTCCGTAACTCAACTCATCGACTTCCGTTCTCTGAAGGGGAGAAGCCAGAAGCCAAACGTGCTCGAATCAATCCATGACAACAGACTCTAAAAATCATCATTGTTTCTTCGCATAAATGGCAACTTCTTTCCTGAAATGAACATTGGACGACTGCAGACCTTAATTAACTCATCTAATAAAGATCTTACATCATAAAAAACACTTTGATTATCACTTCTATCTTAATACCTTCATGAAATTCACAAAAACTTTCATCTAATTGGCTAAATTCACACGAATTTGAGAAGTAGTTAATGAAATTACGACAAGATAAAAAGTTATGTGTTTAACGTTAAAAGAAAAAAGCAGGTTAGTACTCATTATTATGGAAATTCTCAGTACGTTTCTACAAAATTCTTTTTGTACGACGCGTTTCACCGATGTATGGTCAAGTACAGAAGGCTTGTTGAATATGAGAAGGAGTTAATAAAATTACGACTCGACAAAGAGGAATGTGTTAAACGTTGAAAGAAAAAGGGAGGTTAGTACTAATTATCATGGAAATTCTCAGTACTTTTCTTAAAAAAAATGTTATTGTACGACGCGTTTCACCGATGTATGGTCAACAACAGAAAGTTTGTTCAATATGAGAAGGAGTTAATAAAATTACGACTATATAAAACGTTATGTGATTAGCGTTAAAAGAAAAAGGCAGGTTAGTACTCAATATTATGGAAATTCTCAGTACTTTTCTACAAAAAAAAATTTGTAAGACGCGTTTCACCAATGTATGGTCAACAACAGAAAGTTTGTTGAATATGAGAAGGAGTTAACAAAATTACGACTAGATAAAGAGGAATGTGTTAAACGTTAAAAGTAAAAGGCAGGTTAGTACTCATTATTATCGAAATTCTCAGTACTTTCCTACAAAAATTTTTAATGTACGACGCGTTTCACCGATGTATCGTCAAGTACAGAAGGTTTGTTGAAAATTAAACACACTAAAAAAGTTGATGTGAAGTCACCTACTTGAAAACAATCATACGAGCAATTTGACACGCAAAATTTTACACGCTCTTTTTTCAAGGGCCTGATAATGGACGCGGAAAAAACAAATAAAAAATTAACAATGTGATTAAAATTTGTAAATAATTATTATTTCCGCAACCCTCCACATTCCATTCCGATAAAATGAAATCTTTCCCGCCTCACCAGTCGTTAATCAACGTGTCTTTCTCAACCCTGCCAGAATTTTTGTATTTTCCAACCTACTTCCCCGTAACTACACCAACAATTAACGTCTGAAACAAACACAATGTATTTGTGATGCCGTATACATAGGTGAAACCTGTCAAATAAATATTATATTACTAAGTAATTTACTTTATCATGGTTTGCAATACTGACTGTACTGACAGTAGTTTTAATACCTACGTGAAATAAAATTCTATCTTTTTTTTAATTGTCCGGTCCTGTTTCCTTTATGCGTTATGCATACCTCCCAACAAAATAAGTTATTGGTAAAGAATAAAACAAACATAATTCCTTGATAATTGATAGATATTATCGCGTGAAATTATCCCATTGCATCGATAAATTCAACTAGGTAAAACTCGAAAAGTTGCCAGCCCTGCTACTTTATTCTCACTAACACCATTACTTATGCTCGCAATCAACCTGTAAAAAAATCAAAACAAAATTTAAAAAAAATCCGACATATTTTTAATCACGGTATGTAATTATCCCATTGCATCGATGCATTTATACACTCCCATAGCTGGCGGCCCTGTTATTACCTAATCTCATTTAATGCTGCCTTCAATAACGCTAACGAAAAAATATGAAAGAAAATACAAATGAACCTTGGAAAACACTTTTAATTAAGGCGTAAAATTATCCCAATGTATCGATCCCAATCAAAAAGTTGCCAGCCCTCCTAACTTATTCTCACTTCCACCTATGCTTACAGTCAAACTTTAAAATTACAAAAAAATAATAATAAGCCAAATGATTTAACCACGGTGTAAAATTATCCCATCGTATTGATACATACCCACAACTCGAAAGGTTGGCGACCATATTACTACCTTAAGTTCTCATCCAAAACCACCTTCATTAAGGTTAACGATGAAATATCACAGAAAACCAAAAAAAGAAAACATTGGGTAACACATTTAATCATTGCGTAAATTTATCCCATTGTATCGATGTATACACAGGACTCCCAAAGTTGGTAGCCCCGTAATCACCATACACTTTCATCCAGCACTAACTACATCAACGTTAACGAAGAGGTATCTTAATCGTAAGGTAAGTTATCGAGGTTAACGAAGAGGAAAACACTTTTAATCACGGCGTAAAATTATCCCATTTTATCGATGTGTATACAGAACTCCCAAAGTTGGCAGCCCCGTAATCACCGTACACCTTCATCCAACACCAACTCCATCGATGTTAACGAAGGGATATCACAGAAAATCCAAAAAGAAAAACCTTGGGTAACACTTTTAATCATGGCGTAAAATTATCCCATTGTATCGATGTGTATACAGAACTCCCAAAGTTGGCAAACCCGTAATCACCATAAACTTTCATCCAAAACTAACACCATCGATGTTAACGAAGGGATATCACAGAAAATACAGAAGAAACTTGGATTAAAATTTTAATCACGGTGTGAAATGATCTCTTTGTATCGATGTCTATATATATTTCTGGACAAAACTGGCAAAGTTGGCGACCCTGATACTACCTTATTCTTCCCTCCCCTCCCTCTTAAACTACCCCCTCCGCCTACATCACCTACCCTTCCCCTGAGCCATTCCATCTCACCTTCATTTCGTTTTATGGCCAGGCAATCTTCAGTCGGGTCCAGCCTTAAATTTCCACACTCCCCTCCAACTTCCCCTCCATTCCCCTCCCCTCCGCCACCTCCCCTCCAGCGAGGAAATTGGACCGGCCCAATGGTTGTACTCTTCCGTTCCGACTCCCATATCCACCCCTCTCCGCCTTTTAAACGCAACCCGACACCCTCCAAACCTGACTCGGAATAAAAAATATGTACTTGCGTATACATACGACATATGTACAGACTGGATACAAGTCTTTGAGTTTCCCTTCACTCTCTGAAGGTAGAAAAACGGCAAAAAAAAGAATAGGTATTGTCTTACAGTCTCCTGTTTCGCGTTGTAAACCTATCCTTACCCTATGACGTCTCCCCCGATAATAAGTGATGAAAATCCAATTAAGTAATTTAACTATACATGCCAAACACTGATGTAAACTACATCCACATATCCTCACATATTAGCTACATGTATCAAATTTCATAAAATCTAATCTCCAATCTACTTTGGAAGACCATCTAGTTTTCATCTAACGCACTCATGAAAACACATATTCCTCTCTTCGTCAAGATAAATTATTTTTAAAAGTCTTTCCCGCAAATTCAGAGACTTTTGGTAGGTAGTGAAGTAATAAGACAAGAGATATCGTCTGTCGCTATTTGTCTATCGCTACCTGTATCAGATTGCTAACCTATCCCTTCCCTATCAATTACTTTTCCACTATAATAGGTGATGAAAATTATAAGACAAGAGATATCGTCTGTCGTTATCTGTATATCGCTACCTGTATCAGATTGCTAACCTATCCCTTCCCTATCAATGACTTTTCCACTATAATAGGTGATGAAAATTATAAAACAAGAGATATCGTCTGTCGCTATCTGTCTATCGCTACCTGTATCAGATTGCTAACCTATCCCTTCCCTATCAATGACTTTTCCACTATAATAGGTGATGAAAATTATAAGACAAGAGATATCGTCTGTCGCTATCTGTCTATCGCTACCTGTATCAGATTGCTAATCTATCCCTTCCCTATCAATGACTTTTCCACTATAATAGGTGATGAAAATTATAAGACAAGAGATATCGTCTGTCGCTATCTGTATATCGCTACCTGTACAGATTGCTAACCTATCCCTTCCCTATCAATGACTTTTCCACTATAATAGGTGATGAAAATTATATGACAAGAGATATCGTCTGTCGCTATCTGTCTAACGCTACCTGTATCAGATTCCTAACCTATCCCTTCCCTATCAATGACTTTTCCACTATAATAGGTGATGAAAATTATAAGACAAGAGATATCGTCTGTCGCTATCTGTCTATCGCTACCTGTATCAGATTCCTAACCTATCCCTTCCCTAACAATGACTTTTCCACTATAATAGGTGATGAAAATTATAAGACAAGAGATATCGTCTGTCGCTATCTGTCTATCGCTACCTGTATCAGATTCCTAACCTATCCCTTCCCTATCAATGACTTTTCCACCATAATAGGTGATGAAAATTCAATAGAATCAATCTCATGATATACCCATACCAAGCATAAGACATTACAACATAGCCTCACCTTTCATCTCCTAAGTATTACATGCCAGCACATCAAAACCTCTTGAACATTTTAAACACTAACTAATTTCAGTCTACATCTACAAAATACCCTGCAAGCCATCTCAGGGGTGTGTGGCAGGGGGTGAGTATTCACCAACATGCATTACACTATACGCTAAAAGTTAGTGCAACTAAGACTAATTATGCATTAGCATTATCCGCTAGTGCTTGTCACGAGGCGAAGCCTCACAAGCATGCACTACTACACTACAGATATTATCACAATGGAGAGGGACCGTCATTATATATGTAATTTGCAACTACACAAATGGACAGAGACTCAAGACTTATGTAGATAACATGCACGGCGTCTTGTTAGTACTAGGTAACAGATAAGTATTCAAGTATTAGGGGGGAGTACTACTACTATTACTAAGAGCTACACTACCTATCGACAAACCTAGATAAACCCACCCACTACCCACTGCAATCTATCTCCTATGAAAAAGATCTATTTCATATCCACTGCAAATCTATCAACCTGTTGGTGATGTAATGCCTTCATCACTAATTTGATAATACACTCATTATATTAGTCAGTGTGACAAAATACCCTCACCTTTCACATACCTGTATATCACTTCAACATATCAAGTCTCTCAACAGTTTTAAGACTAAGCAGTGTTTTATAAACAGCATTTTATTTTCCACACATTCCTCCATTGGTCATGAAGAGTCATTTATATATATATATATATATATATATATATATATATATATACTCAATCATTCGAAAACATGACGCTCAAAGGCGCGAATAAATTCATACATTCATAGGAAATGGAAAGGGATAGGAACACATAAAAGGACGAACACAGGGTTTGGTGGGGAAGATGAAAATGAGTCAAATCCAGACACAAAATATTTCACCTTAGCCAGGATACGAAATTTTTTCTGAAATTTTTCTGATTTCTGAAATTTTTTCTGTCTGGATTTGACTCATTTTCATCTTCCCCACCAAACCCTGTGTTCGTCATTTTATGTGTTCCTATCCATTTCCATTTCCTATGAATGTATGAATATATATACAGGGTGTTTCAGGAGGAAGTGGCAATACTTCTGGAGGAGGTTGGGGACGTGATTTTAAGCATTTTTTGTCCTATGAACATGGGGTTACAACTCCTTAGTTACCGAGCTATAGCAACGCAAACATTTTGTCACAAGCATTCTGCAGTTACCATTAAAACCCCCAAAAGCAGTGGCATCCAGCAATACTTTCAAATAAAAACTGGTCTAAATTGTACTAAAAGTTTGTATCTTTCTTTTTCTGCCGAAAATTAAGCATGTTGCTCACATATTCAGAAGTGGTAACTGAAATTGTCAGTGTTTTTCTTCTCCAAAAAATTATTTTTTTAGAATAACTTTTTTATTTTGAGATATACGAAGGGGTTAGTAGACACTTAAAAATTGGAAAATTTAATTTTATTTCCATAACTGGTAAAATTATGTTCATAACTTTATTTTTAGCGAAGATATGGCATTTTAAACGGTACATGAGCACATTTTTCAACGGCTCTCTTCGATTGATGGAACTGATATTGATTTACCGATAAAGACAATTACCTTCACCAATCTAAGCTTGAGTACTTATTTTTGAACGTTGTGAAAAGAATAACCAACCAATGAAACCCAAATTTAGGTGTTTTTGTGAAACAAATGAAGTAAACAATCAAGCGGCAACAAGGATCTCAAGTGGAGATTATATATATATATATATATATATATATAGATATATATAGGGAGATATATATATATATATATATATATATATATATATATATATCTCCCTAAAACCCGATTTTTGTAGTGATATAACAACACGTTGTACATTAAGCCAACGAAGGTTGCACAACTCCTCAGTCGCAATATTCCTATCGTAACCTGGCGCTGTCGAAAGCGGTTCAAATTGAAAAATGATAAAATTAAGCAAATCGAAAATGCAACATAATACCTCATGCAACATTTTCGTATCTGAGATATTCATTAAATAAAAAAGTTTTGTACTTTTTTACACTTTTTATTTTTTATAAAACACTACGCGTTTCACCAATTTTAGGTGAAGTAGTTTTTTTACACATATATTATATTGTTGTCGTTGTTAGATACAGAACGTTAAATTTGAATTAAAAGAAAAGTTTGCATTAAAAAAATTACAAAAAGGAAATGAAAAAAAAAATGAAAAGGAGGTTAAAAAAATATTAACATTAAAATAATAACAACAAAAATTTACATACAATCCAAGGCAAAAAACGATGAAATTAAGGGGGGTGGTGGTGTGAAAAAGATCAACGTTTTTTAAAACATGTAATTAAATTACATTTACATTACAATACATTAGATTTACATTACATTATTTTAATGTAAACTTTTCTTTAAAATCAAATTTAATGTTCTGTGACTAACAACGACAACAATACAATATATGTGTAAACAAACTACTAACACCTGACGATGCCATAAAATTGGTGAAACGCGTAGTGTGTTTTATAAAAAATAAAAAGTGTAAAAAAGTACCAAACTTTATTGCAATGAATATTAAAAGTTTCTACAAATTAGAGCCTGAAGCTGCGGATTTTACTTTTCTTTAAGATAACTTTCTTAGATTAGTAAAATTCTGCCATAATTATAGTAATTTTTACTCATTGGCATGCATAACAGATGGTCTTTAATCAGAAGCCATGTTACTGATTAGTCAGGGGGTTATATTCGCGTAATACAACACAATTCATTTAGGTTTAACAATCATTTTAGCTAATTTTACTAAGGCACTATTTTTCAATTAAAAAAACTTAAATTTCAAACGCTTACGCAACTTCTTAAATCCCCTTTCACACGCAACTTTACACAGCCCTCTTCCATTTTCCCATTCAAAACTCTCCCCTTCATTCCCAACCGCTTCCCAACCGCTTGAAAACAATTCGAGAGCGTATCGACTTCGCTTAACTCAACCGCTTTGCCCCGCCTCGCCGACGCAAACGACTCGGGGAAAACTTTATTTGTTCCCAACGCGATATTGTGTTGCGTTGCACCGGGATACGAGCGGAGGTAAACAATCGCAGGCGACCGCCACGTCCCCATGGTCACACGAAGCACCAAAACCACACAGGAGACCTCAACAAAGAATTTACAACATAACTTCGAAGGTAAGTTTATCTAGGTGTAACTTAATAGATTAGGTTGAACTCTCTAGCCTAAACTGGGACTCAGTTTGTAGATTTAAGTCAAGATAAATATAGTTAATGTTTTCAAGATTATTTTTATAAGTTTATAGATTTACGTTTAGCAATATAAAGTTACGTATTCCCAGGTATACTTTACGCTTTAGGGATACGTTAAGGCTTCATGATTAAGCTAGGTTTAAGTTTACAGGTGTTTGTTAAGATAAATCATTTAAAGTTATTTTACTTTAAACTGGTAAGTCTAGGCTTCATCATCTTCAGGCTAAGCTATGTCAATGTTAAGCAACATTTAGTTATGTTTACGTAGGTTTAAATAATTAATTTTGGTTAAAACTTCTAGATTAAGGAAAGTTAAAGTTTACAAGTATTTGTCTACCTATATGGAGTTAAGTTTTCCTAAGTATAAGTTATGAGTTTAGATAAAAGCCTCTAGGCTGAGGTAGGCTTACGTTTATTGACATAGGTTATATAAAATATAGATAAGTTCCTCTACATATAAGATTAGGTTTAATCATCTAAGCTAAGGTTGGTTTAAGTTAGAAGGTTTATGCGAGGCTAATAATGTGTTGAGAATTAATAGATGTATTACTCCAATGAAAGAAAATAAGTATTAGCAAAAACCCTGGTTCTGTTTACATGTTGTGGTTAAAACCCTGAAAGAGTTTTTTAATAAAGATAATGTTTGTAAGTTGTTTTCTTAAAAAAAGTGCACAGAGTATTATTGACTTTAATATATATTTTTAAAAAGGAAATAATAAAAAAATGTCAGCCCACAAGGAAACGAAAGAAAGGAATTGTTTAAAAAAGGAGTGATTTAGGAAATCTCACGAAAATTAAAATATAAATAAAAAATAAACGATAAAAATGATAAAAAACATCATACGATGGCGGATGAAAAAAGTACTTATTCGCATCAAAAGAACGAATTTCTTTTTTACAAAAAAAATCAAATATTTATACGAATAACATGTGAGACTATTTTGGTATCCACCTAAAAAGTAACGAGAACTATTAGAAAGGATTTACTGATAAAATGTAAAAAATTAATAATAATAAAGGAAAGGAACCATATAACAGGAAAAATTATTTTAAAAACACACTTCAATTTGAGATGAGAAGATAGCAGCTGGAAGTATTGATAAGAAAAAATAAATGAATAAATTTAATAAAAAATACAAAAAAGGATAAGAAAAGACAATTTTCGAACACGAAAAAATATAAATTAAAAAACAAAATTCAAATTCATAAGAAAGGAAAATAAACGGTCGATAAAAGTGTTAAAAAAATATATATATAAAAAATATAAAAAAATAACATGAAGTCGTAAGAAAAAAACTAATTTCGAACACGAAAAATATTTATAAAAAAATACATCCGAGTGCGAAAAAAGAAAAGAAAAAGGTCGATAAATGGGTTTAAAAAATAAAATAAAAATCGAATTAAAAAAAACAAAAAAAACAAATGAATGAATAAAACGATAATAGTTAACCTGTCACAGCATTCTATAGAGGAGCGTCGTCTTTTTCCGAAAAAATATAAAGAACTCCGAAGTCTCCCTTCCCCTTCCCCCCCTCTCATTCCTCGGTAACCGAGCCCCGTTGCCATGGAGACGCTCTCAACTAATCCCGACGCGCCCAAACAACATGGCGTCCAATTTACTGCAAATACAAGGCGGGCTTAGCGCAGTGGTTTTTTATTCCTCCAGATTATTTTGCGATATCTATAGCCACCTAAGTTTATTTGTTCTTTTCCTGCTACTCTTATTTATAATACACGTGAATACAATAATATAATTTAAATCATTTAATAGTGGAATGTAATAAAAAAACATTTTATAATATTTCTCAAATGTAAATATAAAAATTAACATGTTATTTATTTCACTACAAGAGAAGGTGTCCGTTGAACACCATCGAGAAGGAAAACATCAACGCTAAATTATATTGCTACAACAGTTTTTATTCGTTTTTTATAAATTTACAAAGTGACTTAATTAATTAAAATTAGCGCAGAAACGGCAGTCTGCGACGTTTTCAAGTAAGCATACCGGTGCGTAAATTTGGCAACAGCGCTCTCCATGTTGGCAACACCGTCATCTAAATGTGTCGTCATCGTCTACTACACGTATATCTTATACCATTTACAACTAACCAACATCTTCATCAAAAGTTGTTGGATAGTTGCAGAAGGCAAACTTCCTTGGTTATCATCTTCGGCAATTTAATTTCTAAGCATGCAAAATTAACAATAATCACCAACCGGACTTGCTTTGAAGTACAGAACCAATCATCAGTGACGGCAACACTGCGGTACTCACCTGAAACGAAAAAAATAAAGGGTAATTGTAAAAACGACAGTTATATCCAATTGTAGATTTGTAGTAGCAGTAATAGTAGTACTTCATTTTATTTACTTCTTATAAACCACTATTCCAAAACAATAAAAGGTAAAAAGTACAAAAAAAAACGAATAAAAAAAACATTCAAAAATTAAAATCATAAAATTTATCATTATTTTATAGAATGTAATCGACCACGAGGAAGTTTAATTAATTTATCTAGTTCACATAACCACCGAGTTGCACCATTAATCGAAAGATATTGACTAGTGGAAGACTCGAAAAGCCTTAAGATCGATTCTTTAATTGATATCTCGAAATCTAGATGGAATAAGTTTCATTTTTTTTTCATTATTTATTTTTATAGATCGAAATACCGGCATAAAAATCGACAAATTTATATATTACCTACAATTTGCCGACTGCAATAAACCATGAGGAAGTTCAACAATCGATTAGTTGTAACACATAATCGATATTAAATCGACCACCGCAAGATACAATAATACATAAGGTCGTATCTCAAACCGACTTTGAATACTTGCTAGATTAGTAAAAATATTCAAGATTCGAATAACATCGCGATAATCGAATTAATAATCGAAATTTTTTTCCAAAAATCGACAAATGTTTTAACAAATTATCGATTTTATTCAACAAAAAACGGTTCGAAAATCCCTGAACTCAACTCTCAAATCGGTACTTGAACCAAATCCCGAGATTTTTGCGAGATTTGTACCACCATTCCCTGTTCAAATATGTAGGTAATCGACAAAATTTCTAGCATTTTATCGATTTTATTCGACTTTAAAAAGGTTCGAAAATCCCGAAATTCGACTTTCAAATCGATACTTGAACCAAATCTCGAGATTTTTTCCAGATCTTTAAACCAATTCCCTGTTGAAACACGTAATCGACAAACATTTTAACAAATTGTAGATTTTTATTCGACAAAGGGGTTCGAGAATCACTAAACTCGACTCTCAAATCTATTCTTTGACAAGATATCGAATATTTCGCGATAGTTGTACACCAATTCCCTGTTCAAATAAGTAATCGACAAAGTGTTTCACAAAATTATCGATTTTATTCGACTAAAAAAATGTTCGAAAATCCCTAAACTCGACTCGTAAAGGTGCTTTGAGTACGGCGAAAGCCGATAATCGAACGTAGGTGCAGTCGATCACCGTCTATAGCCGCAAATCGAAAGCACCCTAAATCGACAGGCAATTGAACAAAATTCAGAAATTTTAGAAATTCTCGAAATTCTCAGAAACACCCTAAACTCGATTCTCGAGTCGATGCTTGAACAAGATCTCAAAATTTTCGCGTCGAATTTCGAATAATCGATTCAATTAGGAATTAGAAGATGTTCGACAAAATCCGGAAACTCGATTCTCAAAATCGATACTCGGGTACTCGAAATCTCGGGAATATAATTCCGCCATGTTGGTACCCCCACCTCTCCTTCGTTCCTCGTTTGACTACGTAACCGTCGGCTTCTCCCCGAATGAAAAAAAGGACCTCTCTTCTCTCTCCAGGCCCTGGAACCCTGGAACCCCGCCTCCCCCCCGTTACACCAGGCACTCCCAGTCTTGGGACATTACCCTTCTCCTTCTCCTGCGCCAGGATCCACGAGATAGATCCACACAGCGACAATGAGCAGTTTAAATTCAGAGACTGACGCTCCTCTACTCTCTGGAAAGACGGCAAGAGGGAGAGATGCGGCAAGGGGCATGGATGCTGGGGAAAAGGGTATGACGCTGGACCAGAGGATACACGGTAGGAGGAGGAGTGCCTACGTATCTGTTCTGGGAGGAGAGAGAGAGATAGGAGCTCTGTGCACATATATACTGGTGCATATACATCTAGATATATATATATATATATATATATAATCATAGGAAATTGAAAGGGATAGGAACACATAAAAGGACGAACACAGGGTTTGGTGGGGAAGTTGAAAATGTGTCGAATCCAGACAGAAAAAATTTCATCTTACCCAGGATTCGAACCTGGATCACCCAATTGCCGATCGAGTGTGCTACCAGTTACACCAGCAAGGCTACTCAAAGGCCACTAGGCCTTTTATGTGTTGCTATCCCTTTCTATTTCCTATGATTGTGTGCATATATTCGCGCCTTTGAGCGTCTCGTCTTTGAATGAATGAGTTTATGTATATATACAAGTTCGTGGAAAAAACACACACGTGATAATTTAGATAAACTTTGCCACAGGTGAGGCGGAATCAAATATTATAAAAAAACACAAAAAAAGGAACACTCACAAAATAAGTTCTGATATTTCGGATGCTATAAGCATTTTATATATTTATATATACTTAAAAAAGAATGTTTGCCTGTCTGTCTGTATTTCTTTCATACAAATCTACAGTTTTACTCTGGTCGTCATGACATTTTGCAGACTTATAGTTGAAGACAAAAGGAATGTTATAGGCTATTTAAAAAATATTTCAGGGCCCCAAAAGGTCCCAAAAAAGGGGTCCATTTGATGGTCTACGCTACTTATCGGGTTTCGTGAAGTGGTTTCAATATGTGCTTTTTAAAATTACTGAGAATGAATTTCATAACTCTTTCAATCAATTACCTTTTTCAATTCGTACTTGTCTGAAAATCGCTTTTTTAGCTGCAAAAACGCACATTTTACTCTAAAAACAATAAAAGTATATTTTAATTACGTCTATGTATAAAAAAAATGTTTGTCTGCCTGTTTGTATTACTTATATACAAATCTACAGATTTACTGCGGTCGTTCTGACATGTTGCAGACTAATATTTCAAGACAGGAGGATAATTGTAGTCTATTTTTAAAAGATCTCAAGGCCCCAAAAGATCCCAAAAACGGGGCCTTTTTGGTAGTCTCCGCTATACGTATTGGGTTTTGTGAAGTGGTTCCATTTTTTGCTTTTTAAAAATACTTTCCCTCAAGATAAGAGGGTTGGGATTTTTTTAATCAAATGGCTGAAAGGACGAAGTTTATAATTCTTTCAATCGATTATCTTTTTTCAAATTTGTATTGGTCTAAAAGTTGTGTTTTCAGCTGAAAAAGACGTACATTTTCTCTGGAATCAAGTATAGCATATTTCCTTGAAAACTAGATTTTGGTCTTTCAACGCAATTAAAATTCATTTTGCTTAGTAAGGCTGATTAGGAATGTTAAGCTTTGGGTGTGAAGAAGTGGTTATTTTTTTGCTTTTAAAAACTACTTTTACTCAAGATTAAAGAGTTAAGATTTATTTTATCAGATACTCGAGAGAACGAAGTTGCTCATTTTTTCCATAGATTCACCTCTTATACGATATCGCGATAATTTTGAATAATTAGCTTTCGTCCAGCGATATTCAATATTATATGTAAAATGTGTAGTGTACAGAGGGCGTATATTCTGAGCGGGCGTATTATTTGCGTGTAAGCAGGAAGAGAAGAAAGGTAACACGACTAGAGCTGCAGTAAACCGCAGACGATTCCCGTGAGGAGACAAGTCCATTACTACAGCAACAAAGTTGTCCTAATATGAAACAGAGTCGATTACCACGGATACAAAGTTGCCCTACTTTATGATAGTGGGCTAACGTAACGACAATACAGTCTGAGTTGGTTGAAAATGCCACTGCCATTGCACAAGAGTCTATTACCACGGAGACAAAGTTGCCCTACTTTATGATAGTGGGCTAACGTAACGACAATAGTCTGAGTTGGTTGAAAATGCCACTGCCATTGCGACAAAAGTCCATTACCACGGAAACAAAGTTGTTCTACTTTATGATAGTGGGCTAACGTAACGACAATACAGTCTGAGTTGGTTGAAAATGCCACTGCCATTGCACAAGAGTCTATTACCACGGAGACAAAGTTGCCCTACTTTATGATAGTGGGCTAACGTAACGACAATAGTCTGAGTTGGTTGAAAATGCCACTGCCATTGCGACAAAAGTCCATTACCACGGAAACAAAGTTGTTCTACTTTATGATAGTGGGCTAACGTAACGACAATACAGTCTGAGTTGGTTGAAAATGCCACTGCCATTGCGACAAAAGTCCATTACCACGGAGACAAAGTTGCCCTACTTTATGATAGTGGGCTAACGTAACGACAAAGTCGTCCGAGTCGGTGGAAAATGCCACTGCCATTGCGGCAAAAGTCGACCAAGTTTTCGACGAAGCCAACGCACAAGTGTGCGACTAGGTCGATTACCACTGTAACACAGTCGACCTACATGAGATACGATGTCTAATGAGTGGTATACAATTATATAACAACATGGCGAGTCAAGGAGACATAGAACGGACCGCAAAACGGTCGACCACGTCCAAAACGTTGGTTGTCGAGAAAGCCGTCGCTGAACAACCCGAATGAATGAGCTAAAAGAGTCAGTAACCACGGCGACAACGTTGTCTTGAGCGGACGACAATGTCGACCGGTTGGGCGACAAAATCGTCCGACTGAACGGCATAAGTCGACCAAGTGAGCGAATAAATCGACTCAACTGAACTAACAATTCACGATAAGGCTGCAAAACAGCCAAACTGGACGAAATAAACGCCAAAATGAGCGAAAATGATTGAATCAAATTCAAAATATCTCAAGCACCAAAAGAAGTAGCCGATTCATTAACTATAAGTAGTAATTTAATAAAAGAGCTATTGACAAGTTATATTTAAATATAAAGTTAATCTAATAATTTAATGAAAGCAAAGGAATTATGACTCTCATGGTTGAATTTGGGTCATCCCTGTGACCAACAACAGGGAGATTTATAGTCCCGTTAACATTCTGAACACACGGACACGAAAGAGTTTACCAGATTTGAATTCTCCCAGTGGTTAGTCACCTAAATGACCACCTACAGGTAGAGTTGGGAGTCTAAATTCCACTTCTTTGGCAACTGACAATTTGAATAAATTTATAATTCAAAATTCACTTGTGAATTACTCTTTTCTGGAATGACTTCAAGTTTCATCTCCACATTCCGTCTCATTGTCCTGTTAGACGAAATATTCTCATATTTACACCCCTGGGCGGTGTTTGTGAATGAATAAACTGTTTATATCTTTGGAAAAATCCGATGAAAGAGCCATTTTAAGTATATACAGCGGGAAATACGTATAAGATATTGGCGGAATAGTTTACAAGTCTTGTTAATCAGTCTGCCAGGCAGCTTATCCGATTTGGAGTTATATACAAGCGTTGTATTTGGTTAACTGCAGGATCTGCGAGGAATTGTTAGGGTGGTATCACCGTAAAATGACTTAAATGTCATTTTAATCATATTCTGTCCACTTGTAGAAAAACTTGTCCTCCATCTGATATGAACAACAACATAATACCTTTCCACGCTATTGTATATTCTATAATAATTGAACCTGAAATTCTACATTGTGTTCATAATGGGGGAATGAGAGAAACACGGGGAATAAAATAGTATTTTTCCGTAAAATATAAATACCATTATCGCGGAATACTGTCTCTAAGAAGGAAATAATCCAGAGAAATTGAATAAAAATAAAATAGAGGCATCTTACCACCTTATTTTTATAATTATTGAAGAATTAATGCCGTAATTGAAGTCAAAATGCGGTAATTCGTAGGAAATGACGCTGCAGTCGGCTCCTATTGCTGGATTAAAAGTGCTCACTTAAAATACATTCGTGGAATAATAATCTGCATTTTTTAATACTTTACTTTTGGGTTTCTATAGGTAACGCATTGCATCAGCGAAATAACAGGTTTTTTTTGTACTAAATATTAAAAAATGTGGAATTTAGTATTTGATTTGACTCACACAGTCGTGGCGAACCTCCTTAAGTCAATCGCTGTAATTTTAACAATTATATTATTTCCTTGAAGTTTTGAGATGTTTTCTGTAGGAAATATCACCTATACATTGGCGTTGTACCTACGTAAACTTAAATGCAATAAGTTGAAGAGCAATTCAAGAGTTACAAAGTTTTTGTTTAGTTTGGAAATAATTTAATTTAAAACTATGAACTAAACTGAATAAAAGCAAAGATCGAAATAAGTTATCATCGCAACATCATCAGTATAAACATTGCTTTTGCCATAACGTTGAAAAAAGAAATACTGACCAATACTGATCAGTTGTTTCAAATCAAGCTGAGCTAAACCGCCAAGGCCTTTTAAAAGAGGAGATGCTATTGGGTTTCAACTCATTTTCTTCAGAAAAAATTACTGTTTCAACTGAATACGGAGGAAATTCCCCTAATTTTTGCTCATAAATCTCATCTGATGCAGTACTTTATGAGGAAAATAAGCGGAAAATATTAGCAGTAGCCTAAACGAATCATCTTGCGGTTATTAACCGCAATGCGGGCCAACATATTAGCAATAAATTGCCATGATAGTACAGACCTCGTGGAAAATCGATAGCAAAATCTGCAGTCGATCTAAATAATTAATGAAATGACGTCATTTCAATGTATTTTCGTCATCAACAAGTTAACGTTAGACTAATAGCAACAAGCCACAGCTCATAATCACCAATTACGCGTCGAAATTTCGATAATTTCACTCAGAAATCTACGATTTTCAACGAAAAATAAACAGATAAAACATATACCAATGGCGAGGTTAATTTAACGGTGATCATTTGGCGATTTATCGCAATTTGGCGATTTATCGCCTCCAGTTATACGTGATATTACGCACAATATCGATTGGCAGCAGCAATTTTGATAACTAGATTACGCTAAAGTAACGATTTTCGTAATATTTCGAAATGTTAAAAATCTTCAGTCAAGGATTAGGTAAATGGGTTTGTGATTAAACTTGAATCAATTCGAGCTATCGCTTCAAATCGACTCCAATCCAATCTTTTGCGATCACAGTTAATTTCGCCGTTTCATAATTCGTTGTAGTATATGGTTTGGTGTTACTAGATTCGTTGTATTGGAGTACGTTGAAAAATAGAGCTCCTGGATTGACGTAAAATAGGCAAAAGTGATAAATTTGCAATCGAGGATTTCTTTTGATGTGAATGAACGAATCTTATGATTCGTTCTCGGTGTCATGTAAGGTTTTGCTGCAAAAAATATTTGTGTACTTTCGAGGGCCTCGTGTGCAAAAACTATAAGGACTACAGAATATCTAAAACCATGACTGTATAACGTGTTTCGTCGACTACCGGAAATGGTTTGTCGCGAGTACAGGAGGTGTTGGTAAGTGACGTCACAGTGCTGCGCGTGGGGGTCTAAATTTGGGCTTGTTATGGTCACGGCGCGCGCTGAGTTTAGTTTTGTATCTCCGGAACGAGTTGGTCTATTTTAGTGATCGAGGTATCTACGGAGAGCTTAGAACGTGTATTACACTTTAAAAATACAATAAATACAAAAGTAACATTCGAAAGCAGATAATATTAGTTACCATCGACTAATGTTTCATAGGTTAGCCATTCATAGCAATTTGTACTAATGTTTCGATGACCAAATGTTATGTATAGCGTAATTTTATTTCTTTCATTTCAACTTTCTTTGCGACAAACAAAACATAAGAATCACCCAATAACGAGAGTAACGTATGTAACTTCGCACTCACGAAATAAAGATTCCACGGGGGTATCAAGAAATACTCCTAGTATATTTTGTTTTGTTTCGTCAACGTAACTCGGTGATTGAACGAATGAAATCCACCAACAAAAAAATGAACGCGGATTCATCTTCGTAAAAGCGGGGGAATCGACTCGAATCAGATATATCGCATACGCACAGAATCGAGGTAATAGTATCGACCAGGTGAAATAAAATAAACTCCATCTATCAAATTCTTTAACACAAGCGATAAAAGACAGGAAACTCGAAAAGTTGATAAGAGAAATCAACTTTGGTATTCACACAGAGAAATAAATACACCTTTCAACTTTAGTTCACGGACCGTAATTTTACGAAGATAAGAATTTATTGGAATGTAAGACGAATTGCCGGTCCTTTCTTGAGACATAAAACAAAAAAGGTATGACAGACGAATTAAAATATATTCCCCAAGGTATCCCACACACACTTTCTATTCTTGACTGAATAAAAACCTCGTGGAATGTTTTCGTAGTCGTAAACATCTCATCTTCGAGTGATTAACGCGAAGCATTTCAAACATCAGGAGAAATATCGAGAAAAACAAAAGAAGAATTTCGATTTTTTTCAAGAACCTGATTTTCTTCAAGCTATCATGCACTATCTGTGTTACCTCTACCATTCCTTCCCAAGCAAAACCTAAAAACTATTCTACAAGATTAAAGTGGAATTTTAATATTCCAAGACCTAATAATGAAATCTTTACAATACAAATACAGTCCTTGGGCCAACATTGCCAAAACAATTTTTAAATGCCCCGACAAACAATTTAAAATAGGATTATTTTACCCCCAAAAAGTTTATTTTTAACCCGTTAAGAAAAGCATAGGATCAACGCAGGAATTGCTTTTATTATCTGCTTACTGAAATCACTCACGCTCAAAATATAAGGCTGACGTTTACAGTATCGGATAGCAGACCAAATACAGAATAAAACCGATATGTAGCAAAACAGTAAACAACAATTGAAAGGGGTTCTTTTTAACTCCTGAATTGTTAGCTCTTAGCCCCGTACAAGAAAAGGGATGAACGCTGTACAAAGGTTTGTCTTTTTGCTTTTTTTAAACTACTTGCGCTTAAGATATCAGGTTGAAACGTTTACTGTCGAAACTACGGTTACAGTAACTAGGATGTAAGTAACGGTAGACAATTATTGTAGACCTAATAATGAAATCTTTCGGCAATCATGTCAATACTTGGGACCAAAATTATTTAGTTCGATGCCAAATGTCGTGGTCTCAAGACAGAAACGGAATTTGGATTCAATCAAAGGGTAAAACAATGGCTTACGTTCAACGAGGAAGTATAATTTTTACTTAAAAAGGTTATACAAAATGGTATTAAAATGTATTAACTGAAATGGTTAAATGAGTTGTATGAGTTAAAATTGTGTGTATATTTAAGTGTTATTTTTTAATAGGAATGAGATTAAATTCGCTGCATGTGAGTTCTCTAGAATATGAACGAACCAAATTATATAAAAAATGAAATAACTGTTCACTAATATAATAATGTAACTTATAAGCAAGAATTAGAACCTCCTCTGCCGTTGTAAAGCTATTCATAATGGTAACCCCGAAATAGTTTTTCCTCTGGGGTACCCATATTACATGTATTTGATAAAAGTGTACTATATTGTACTGTCAATTCTATAGGAATGGAATAAAAGATATATTATTATTATTAAATATTTTACAGAGCATTCTAGTTGCGTAAGTACAAGCAATGATAGCTCTTTATTTCCAACAGGAAACTTGTGACCCTATTACATCCATGCATTGTAGTAAGAGCCCAAAGCCACTTGTAAAATTTTATAATAAAAACTTCCTGTTGCAGTATACGTAACTCATAGTTATGAACTAATAGCAACAAACTAATGAAACAAATTGCACTACAACAAATGTAACTAAGTTGACCTCTGTTAGTCAGAGCAGAAGATTACTCTCATCTCTTTCCAGGGTCGAATTATTGTAGCCATCAAAAAAATCGTTGACGAATTTTGAGAGCGATTTTTACGTTGACGTTTGACGTCACGTTACGTTTGTATAAAGTCGTAGCGATTTTTACGTTGACGTTTGACGTCACGTTACGTCACGTTACGTCACGTTACGTTTGACGTTTGACGTTACGTTACGTTGACGGTTGAAAAACGAATGTTGGTTCAATCCCATAAAATAACTACTTTGAGTTATTATGAATGAAAAAAATACGTTGTAAAATATTCCAAAATGAACAAAGATACGAAAAAAACATTTTACAAGGTATTCCGACAGAGCGAATAATATTACAACGATTTCTACTACAGCCAACTCTAATTACAACGAGAAATAGATGTTCTTCCACAGATTTTGATCCACTTAACAAGAGCTTTTTGTTAACACATTGTAAAATATCTCAAATTAAACTTTGATATGAAAAAAAGTAACATTTTTGCAGGGTAATCCAATAAATGGATTGCTATTACTACGAATTCTACTACAACGAACTCTAATTACAACGAGAAATAGATGTTTTTAAACTTTTAGGATCTATTTAACGAGAGGTTCCTGCGGTCTTGCTAAATATAAATTTTCACGAGATTTTTGGCGCTGATCTACTTAAAGACGGTCTCAAAAGGCTCTCAGTCGACATTCAAGGAGTAATAAGACGGACGTGCATGGTCAGCAAGCGGTTGACTGTCGGAATCTTGACCTTGCGAGACATGCAAGAAGACAGCAGGGAGACAAGAGAGGAAATTAAGTAGAAAAACGTGAGAAAAACGTCTTTTTTTCCTCATTCCCTCCGTCTCTCGTCTCCACACAAACACGCGAAAGGACGTAAAAACGAGGGAAAAAAACAAAAGACGAAACGTCGTAAAGCGAGAAAAAAAAACAAAAGAAACAAAAAAAAACCGCAAGACGAAAAGTCTCGCGTATTAAAATCGGACCTCAAGCGGTGACACCTAGAGGTCCCTTTCGGAAGTTCCGCACGTTTTCGTCCCCCTCGCCTGCAGTTGTTTTCTTTTATTCGACTCACATGGCTGTCGCCGTCACTGTCCACCATGGGCGCTCGGGTCAAAAACAAATGAAAGCACCTTGTGGGGGAAACAAAGACGCAGCGGAAAGCGCAAGGCCGTTCCACCGAAAAGTGGAAGACTTCCGGTTAAACGAGACAGAAGCGAGATGCAAGATGGATTAGAAGCTTCATTCGGGGTTACTTAAAGAGGTAATACACACGCTACTTATCCTTGAAGACAAATATGACGACACGTAGATGGATTAAGAAGGTCTGCATGTAAGTGCAATGAAAAAGCCAGGAATGTAAATGCAATTTTACATTAGTTAGGCCCCCCACTGAGCAAATAAGCAGTATCCAAATTACTCCTACGTTCATCAATAGAAAATTCTACAAGAGCATGTTGCAGGAGGTACTTGGACACCAGTCGCAAACAGTGTTATACAAAACTAAATGCAATTATCACGTAACAATAACGAGTTTTGGTTCAACCACAAAAAAAATAATTACTTTGCTGTAACTAAGAATGAAAAAATTTAAATAATTTCAAAATGAATTCTGCCAAGAAAACAATATTTACAACGTACTCCAATATAGCGATTACTTTTACACCGAATACTATTACAACCGACACTAATTACAACAAGTAATAGGTGTTCCTCTACCTTTTTGGATCCATTTAACGAGTATTTAAACGGTGAATCATTAAATATTTCATACAACTCCACTTTTAAATGTATGATTGGCAAGGCGTATTTCTGTCAGGAGAGCAAGAATGTTGCTAGTGATACAGAAAAAATTATAAGAAATTGATTCATCTAAGGGATCTTGTTAGGCATGGATTAAAATTGGCTTCTTCCTCTACTGGAAGCAGATTCCAATGACTTTGTGTTTCAGCAAGACAATGGATTCCCCTACATTGGCACCTCTTAGTTTGTTCTCATCTTCATGAGACCTACCCACAAAGATGGATTGGTCGATCTGAAAGTCATAGACCTCGCCCTTTCATATGAAGTGGCCTCCGAGGTCACCTGATCTCACACCATGCGATTTTTTAAATGGGGATATGTAAAGGGTCAAATCTTTGTGCATTCATTGTCTACTAACACCTTGAGGAATTGAAAGCACGCAAATGCCACTTTTTTGGGACCTTGTGGAGCCCTGAGATATTTCTAACATAATTTATAATTTTGGTTTTACTTTTCAGTGATTAGTGCACAAAATATCAGAATGAACGGAGCAAAATTGTAGATTTGTATAAAATACAAACAAACAGACAAACATTCATGTTTATGTACATAGATATACATGGTGATTACAAAACAATGCGTCGGTTTCAAGGATCTGTATTTTTTAAATGGTTTAAAGCTACAGAGCTGCGCGACCTCTTAAAATGACCGATACATTCTCTAGTTTTGTGGGAAAAAACATTATAAATGTTTCTATATGTCCTCCTTGAGTAACCCGAACAATATCAAGTCGATATATTCAAATTCCTCCCACACTCTGTGATGCATGTCAGCAGTCAATGTCTTCACAGCCAAAGATATGCGTGCTTTCAATTCCTCAAGCTGTTAGTAGGCGTTGATTAAGATGGTCTTTTTCCTCTACTGGAAGCAGATTCCAATGATATTGTGTTTCAGCAAGACGGGACCTCGAAGAAAGTATCTGCTGACATGCTTTACAGAGTGTGGGAGGAATTTGAATATCGACTTGATATTTTTCGGGTTACTCAAGGACTTTCGGAACATTTGTAATACTATTTTCTTCTAGAAAACTAGAGAATGTGTCGGTCATTTTAAGAGGTCGCGCAGCTCTGTATCTCTTACCATTCGAAAAATACAGATCTTCGAAACCGACGCGTTCTTTTGTAATCACCCTGTATATTTCGGGTTTAATTTTCCAACTCCTCAGTGAGAAATAATGTATGTTTCTCTACCTCCGTCGTCCAGGAAGCTGCTTCATCCTGAAGACCGGTCCGTATACAGGGTCCGGCCAGAATCCATCAAACTTGGCTTTTATGACTCTTCTTCTTCTCCTGAGCTGAACCGGTTTGTGTTTCGAATTTTACGAGCGGATCCTAGCGTGTACTCGCGCGTGGGTCACTTTCGAAAACCCACTTAAATAACTCAAAGAGCGGAATGAACATATTTCGTCGTTGACGAAGGCGACATGTCTCCGGAAAGAAGTTTGGTAGGCTTAAGTTGGTTCCACCGTAATATTACTTAGATGTCGTTTTATACATATTCTGTCAACTTATAGAAGAAGTTGTCCTCTATCTGATATGAACAACAAAATAATACCTTCCCACGCTATTTTATTCTATAATTGAACTTGAAATTCTACATTGTGTTCTTAATGGGGGAATGAGAGAAACACGGGGAATAAAAGTAGTATTTTTCCATAAAATATATAAATGCCATTTTCGTGGAAAACTATCTCTAAGAAGGAAAACATCCAGAGAAACTGAATAAATATAAAATACAGGCATCTTACCACCTTATTTTTATAGTTATTGAAGAATTAATGCCGTATTTGAAGTCAAAATGCGGTAATTCGTAGGAAATTTGCGCTGCAGTCGGCTCCTATTGCTGGAATAAAAGTGCTCATTTAAAATACATTCGTGGAATAATAATCTTCATTTTTTTATACTTTACTTCGGTTTTATATAAGTAACGCATTTCACCAGCAGGATTTTTTTGGACAAAATATAAAAAATGTGGAATTGAGTATTTGTTTTGACTCGCACGGTCGCGGCAGTAACCTCCTTAAAATATGCATACATCCACGCATATTTTTTTTTAGTCATCGTCCTTGGTCCACTCAATAGACCAGGGTTTCCAAAACAGGGGTTCCCGCACCCCTTGGGGGTAAGCGATAGCTTTCTTAGAGTTGCGAGATAACATTTCAATTTCGTTGTCTACATTAAGGGTACTTTTTTCTATTTCACGGACTATTGGCTGGAATATTGGCTTGAAACCTATTTCTAATTTCATTCACTTCATCACAACAAGAAATCTCCACTCAAGATTTACACCTCATTAGCCAATATATTTTATTTAGCACGATAAATTGAATTCAACACTTAAATCGCGATTTTTTCGAACTGACTCTTTTTTTAAAGTGGGGGTATAACATGCGTATGAAATATTTAATGATTCACCGTTTAAATACTCGTTAAATTGATCCAAAAAGGTAGAGGCACACCTATTACTTAGAGTCAGTTATAACAGTATTCGGTGTAAAAGTATTCCCGATATTGGAGTACCTTGTAAATATTTAATCCTTGCAGAATTCATTTTGAAATTTTGACTTGGTCAAGTTCTGGTGAATACAATTGAACGTCTGAGTGGAAGAACAGTATTATTCCAAAATCTCATTTTTCGGGAAATTAAAAAAAAAACTTTATAACTAAGAAATTTAAAGTTTTACAGAAAAACCTACCATTGAAAATATGTAGATATTTGGACACTAAATACTGTCTGAAAATGGGAAAAAACACAAAATTTTAGTTTTATATGTATTTACTATAATGTGCCATGGAATATTATCTTTCTTCCACTCAAAACAGTTTTTATCAAAAATAGGAATAAATAACAGCTTCTTTAATTACTTTTTGAGACATAACTCTTATATTTAGCATGAAAAAGGGAAAATAATAATGTTTAGGGAGAAGTAAACATATTTTTTTAAATAGAGAAGAATGAGTTTCTTTTAAATGTGAGTCCATTTACTGATTATGAAATCATAATAGTTTTGGTTCTTTCGTTTCCCGGCAATCTGTACCATAAAGAGTTTATTAGGACTTTAGATAATTCTTGAACTTAAACACAGCTTTCACCACAATATAACCTCGCAACAACAAACTCAACGAAAATAACAATATTATTGTACTGTCAGTTGTGAGAGGACAGCGCCCTGGGTGGTAGAAACGAGTACTAGGCGAGCACGGCGTGGCGTCTGAGTGGAAGAAGAGTAACATTCCTGGAATGTTATTTTCCTTCCACTCATTGCAAACTTTTAAGCATTATTTCAACGACAGGTAGGACGGGAATATTACTGTTCTTACGCTAAACGATAGCACTACATTCAAACTACAAAATGGCTATCTTAACTTGTTTTTGTATTTTTTGGAATATCACTGTTGTTCTACTCAGACGTTCAATTTACCTTCCGTTAATGTGTATGCAATAGGAAAAATATAAGTAATTTATTAAAATTGACTTTTATTGATTGGTATTCGCTTAAAAAAATCTATCGCCTGATTCCGCGTTTCATATAGATTTCATTTGTTTTGACATATAATTACGGATATGCACTGAATGGTTTTACTGTTACACGCAGAAAGAATTCCATGCTTTTGTGGATGGATTATGAATAACTACAGGAAGAAAGTTCTCAAACAGTGATCATTAATTCTTAAATTTGTACCTCTAATTGTACGCGTATTTTATTCATAACTTATCGATCCATGGGGTATATTTGTCTTCAGTAAGACATGCGTATTCCTGTTACTTCCGGTAGGTTACGGAACTACTAAGTGCATAATTTCATACGTGAACTCACTCGAAAGTGACATCCATTGCTTCAAATCGTTACCATTTGTGTTGAAACTATTCTAGCGTCGGATGTCGGACTTCGTAAAATTATTACGACGTCGTCTGAAAAAAGATCTGTCTTGGAAAATTATTTAAAAGATTAAACCTAAATATTAACCTACGGTAAGTGTAGATAATGGCATAAACACTGTTTACAGATCATTTGAAAAACTTAATTCCTTAAAATCCAAATCTAAGTGACACTTTGCATCGTTTGGGCCGCTCTGCGCCTATAGCGCCAGGGTAACGTAATAGGTCCAGAATAGTGTTGGGACAAGTGCTGCATTCCTGGTGTGGAGTCACCCCGTGCCACAGACCCTAGTGGTGACTTGCACGATACTTCGTAGATGTAGATGTAAATTAAAGGGTTCATCCAACTTTTAACCTATTTTATTTTTTTCCATATATTTCAGTTGTGACTCTATATTATAATAGATTAATTAATTATAATTTTTTGATCACCTTAAACTTTATTCTTTAAAAAAATAGTATTATCTACTTCAAGGGTTCCGAGAATATGTTAATAAAATATTTTAGAGGTTAAAGGAAAAAAGAAAAAGGCCAAGGAAACCAATGATGTTGGCTACACGAAGACTGAGGTATGAAGGCCGTTTTACAGGAGGCAATTTAATGCACAATTTAATGCGCAGTAATTACGAGAACGTGAGCACGAAATAAGCAGAGCAGGGGCTATTTTCCTATCTTTCGTTCATGCATTTGCGCATGCGTTCTTGCAATTTTACACTTTACACGACGTAATTTTCAATGAATACCCATATATACATCAGATTGTGCATTAAAATGCACCGATTAATACAGCCTTAAGAGTGAGACCACATAAATCTACACCCTTGTTCTAGAGACAATGAAACTCTTACAGTATGAAGATAATTAAAATAAACCTCTTACATCAGGATCGCCACTCTTACGACGAAGTAGAATTCATGGTTACTCAACGGTTTTTTTAAAATAAGTATTTGAGCACAAAAATGGCCACTATATGATGACGTTAATTGCAAAAAAACTCGCATTTTTCTCTGAAGCGTGATAGATCGTAATTTGGCAAAAATACAGTTGTAAGTACATCAATTACCACTCTATCAATCATTCATTATCATCGTTCCATTGCCGTTATAATCCAAAAGTCCGTTGTACACAATGCGATTTATTGCACTACTTGATGCAGCATCTGTTTCCGCAATTTCGAGAATGCAAACTCGGAATTAAAACAATGGGCTAAATTTTACTATCTTCTCGTTTGTGGATTCGCGCATGAATTCCGGCAATTCAACGCTTTTACGCGACGCAATTTTCAATTCGCATCAACACGCGCATCAGATTGCGCAATAAAGTGCCTCGCGTAAACCGGTCTTTTTCGAAATTCGAATTTTTTTCCCCCGATTTCATTTCTTTTGTATGTTGAGATTTTTCCCATGTCTTATTTTGTTATCAAGTGAGTGATTTTTTCAACTTGTGTTTCGTTTTATTACCTTGTACCTAATATTGTATGGGAATAATAGTCCCTAAGAACTGAAAGAAGTATTACTACTACTTCACGTTGACTATAGTCGTAAGATCCCTCCAAAAAACTTATTTTTGTGATTGCCTTTCTTTAAAATGCAGACATTTTTTGTTATTAAGAGTGCGATTTTTGTGCATTTCTTTTTTTGTACTTTTTACCTTGCATTGTAAAGTAATGTTAGTTCCTAAGAACTAAAACAAATGAAGTACTACTACTTCTTCAGATTTCGCGTGGAAAAAAACATGGCCGCCGCGCGGTAAACACGGCGGCCATTTTTTTTTACCAAACTGCGACACCTTTATGTATATATGTGCGCGTATCTTTGTATATATATACGGTGGAAGGTGGGGGAATGAATGCAACTGCGCTTGGATCTTTCAGGGGCGAAGGGAGGGGGGCAGGGAATTTAAAACAAGGGGCAGGAGGGGAAGTAATGGGGAAATGTTGGAGGAGGGGGTTGGAAAACTGTCTCCGTAAGATGTTCCCCCGGCGAGAAGTGATGGAAATGAGTCGACTTTGGGTCCGTAAAAGGGTGGGGGAATATATATGGCCGGGGCATAAGAGTGGGATAGAGTAGGGCGGTAAGGGGAGGAGGCATGAGAGTGGGATAGAGTAGGGCGGGGGATGGGAAAGGCTAAAGCAAGTGCTTTGTATTCCGAATACGTACCGAGTGAAATGGTTTCGTTCGGAGTAGGAGGAGACTTTGAGGTGAGAGACTGGAGGGGAGGGGAGGTAGGAGGGGCGGGTGGAGGGGAGGGAGAGATTAAGGGGGAGGAGGGGAGGGGGAGAGAGGGGCGGTAACAATCAAAGGGAGGGGAGGGGGGAAGTGGAATGATTCCGCAGCGCTGACGAAAGGTTAGGCGGGCGAAAGGGGAGGCTCGGGAGAGAAGATAAGGAGAAAAAAAAAGACGCGCGACTACGCGTTACGGAGGAATTTTATCGGAAGGGAGAGCTCGAATTCCGATAACTTAACTCCAACCATTGTTTTTTTAACGAAACAAAACTAAACTCAACACTAATTACCCCCTGTTTTATACTCTCATCAACAATAATTTATTTAAGCACTAGCTGAACATTACCTGGCGTTGCTCTCGGGGTAACACTTGGCCTTAATAACTTATATCATACAAAGAGGATAATTGATTGATATAAACGAGAAACTTCATTCTTTTGGGAATCTGATGAAATAAACTTGAACTCTCTATCTTGAGTGAAAAAACTTTTAAAAAGCAAAGAAATATACCACTGCACACAAAACCTAATGCTAAGCATTCCTAATCAGCTTAACTAAGCAAAACGAATTTTAAATTCGTTTAAAAAACAAAAATCTGGTTGTCTAGGAAATTGCTATCGTTGACTTCTGAGAAAAATGTGCGTTTTTGCAGTTAAAAATATTATTTTCAGACAAATACGAATTGGAAAAGGTAATTGATTGAAGGCATTTTAAACTTTATGCTTTCAGCCATTTAATAAAAAATTCCCAACCCTCTATTATGATTGGAGGAAACTATAAAAAGCGAAAAAATGAAACTACTGCACAAAACCCATTACGCAGTGTAGACCAACAAAAGGCCCCTTTTTGGGACCTTGTGGGACCCTGAGAGCTTTTTGAAATAGACTATAATTTTTCCCCTGTCTATAACTATTAGTCTGCTAAAGTTCAGTACAATCGGAATATAAAACTGTACACTTGTATAAAATATAGTTAGACAAACATTATAACCAGCTCAGTTGAGTGAAATGTTAATGACACCGCGTTAAAAAAATTCCATCGTTGGTTAACATTTGGAAGGCCCTAATTATGACCTTGAAGTACACAATTATAAAATACTAACTTGTTTTTTCACGTTTTTGGTTTGACATATACGCTGAAAATGTCTGACGAAGAAAACATGCTGAAACAACAATTTGTTTATATTGTTGAAACCAATCCTAAAACGACAATTACGTAATTACAGTCATAGAAACGGACTATAATAGTAATTATTCTATAGTTAAATTCTTATATCAACCCTTTAAAGACCATTACTTTGATTTAAATTTGAATATGAATGACTAATTGGTCATTTACGTCATTCTGCTGTCAACAAACCAAATGGGGAAAGTGTAGCGATTCGGCAGCGCTAACTAAAGGGTAGGCGGACGGAGCGAGAACTAAAAAAAAGACAAAAGAACCGTGATTAAGCGTTACGGAAGATTTTAATAGGACGTAGCATATAATCCGATTACCAACGCAACCATTTTCTAACGATTAAAAGAAGTAATTAAAACAGTAATGAGCCTGTACTAAAAATAACAATTCTGATCAACAGTGATAACATGGCCATTCTTTAAGAACTATTAAATCCACCCTGAAAAAACCAAACTCTAATTAAATTATTTAAACTTTAACTAAATAATGGGCTTATAAACCCGGGACGAAAGCCAAACAAAAGAAAATGTGATAAGGAATCATTTTATTACTTCATGCGAATTTCGTTAACCATTCGAAATCGTGAAAATATTGTTAAAAAAATATTGAAGGAATTACTCAAAACATTTGCGTTTTTTACTAAACCGTCTCCTGGACGACCGATAGCATTGTTGAAGCAGAGTCTCATAAGTGGAACAACTGTGAATGAATAGAAACTTTTGTAACATCCTTGTAAAGACACTCCAGCACTTATGTAGATGTAAATGTAGGACTAAAATATTGTTTTACTGCCGGAAATTGAATTTTCGCCATAAAAATGTAACGTATTCTTGAAAAAATTTTATTTTTGAGTCCCGAAAGACTACCGCAGTTGCCCTGGATTACTGGAGTCCTCCCAACGTTGCGGGAACGCAACACTTCGTTTGTTCTTGAATAATTTAAGAACTACTACGTCAATGTCGCCCAATCTGTTTCAGTGGCCTAGAATAATTATGTAGATGATTAATAATAGATGCATTATTGCATATTTATAGAAATATACTCATCAACAGCCTCAGACTTCACATAATATGTAGCCTAAGAAGGTGCCCTGATATAACGACTTACCATTGAATGAAAAGGTCTTAGTAAAGACCAAACTAATAAAATGATTTCAATAAAAAAATTCTTAATATCTTAAAAAGCATTGAACTACGTATTGTCAACAAATATGGAGAAATAAAATCGCAAAATTTGCGTTGCGTCAACGCAACGTTGTGAAGAAATGGGTTAGCGAAAACACATCCTGAGTGACGGAAAATTAATTTGAAACACTTAATAGGATAGACAAGATATGTGGAATGTGTTTGATTGAATGATAACCATACAGGCAATTGGAAAGCAGTATTTTGTTGGTCTAAAGTATCCAATTTTTTATAAAATACGACTTGGAATTGTAAATATTACGCCTGGAATGACGAAAAAGGTCGATTTACTTCTAACTAAGGTAGAATATTAGGGTTTTGAACGCTAGTACGAAATATAAAAGCGTTCATTCGTTGGGAATCGGTAGAATTGAAGATTTTCATGTAGCTTATTTGAATGGTTATTGACCACTTTTATAATAATACATTGGTTATAAAATGGAGGTTTGGCCATGTCTTTTTCTTTTAAGAAACTCACCTTTCTTTTTCCGCCAAGACGTTTCGCCATTTTATTAATGAGGCTTCTTCAGGGCATACACAGTACAATGCAAAGGAATTATACAGTTAATAATAATAATTATATTAATACTACAAAGATAAAAAAGTTTCCAATCATAAATTTAGTACTTCATAAGGATTAACTTTTTTACTGCGACAATGGAAACTAAAAAAAAAAACTCTTCCTCTTAGCAACGAAATCAACAAAAAAAACAAAACACTAAAATGGAAAAACAAGCTAAACTTTTGTTTTAAATAATATATAATAAGTTAAAATATAAAAATATTTAAAATGAACAGCATAAAGCATAAAAATGAACCATTACAGATATCGTAACTACAAATTTCGAATGTTTATATTACACTTATTTTACGAATATAAAAAACGTATTTGTATTTAAACTCTGCAGGACACTACATAATATACTTTAAAAAACTTCAGATGAAATTATGATAGATTTTGCTTAAATTCTGTGTATACCTGTAATAGAGTAATCTGAGTAATAGATTATTTTTCTATAAATAGTTGATAAAACATGCAATCTTCACACCGTTAGTTTTTGACGAAATCTAGGTAATAGAAATTCTTATTTCCTTCAATATTCTTCCTCTGGAGCGATCCCATTCATAAAACAGCTTATATTTTGAGGCAAATTGCTCGAAAAGTAGTTCGGTATGGGGTTGATATGTTTATATAATTGGAAAGATGAGAGTTTTTTCTTTAAAATGAGGCCAAATTCATGAAATTCTAGGTGAATTTATATCTCGCTCAGACTACCTTAAATTGTCACACCTCGTAGACCGCGGAAGTCAATGGATTTGGAATATGATGGAGGATATATTCCAAATTGAGAGGAGGGAAATATCTGGTGTCTAGAAAAATAGGAGTGTGCATTTATCAAGCAATGTTTGAGTGGCTTGTTGGGGTAATATGGATGAAATGATTGAAGGATAGTCTTAAGCTTAAAAGACCCATCACCGCGAATATTAAAATGTTTCTACACTGCCCACATCGAAAAGGAAACGGCGTGATAAATATTTACGCAACATGCAACACGTATTAGTGTATATTCCAGAATGAGATATTGCGGAAAATCTACGGGCCCACGTACGAAGAAGGACAATGGAGTATAAAACACAATAGTAAAATCGGGAATCTATACAAACATCCAGACATAACTAGTGAAATAAAGTCCAGAAGAATCAGGATATGTTCTGAGGAAAGAGGAGAGATGCCTGTTCAAGGAGGTATAGGTGTCGCGAAACTTGGTGGCACTCACTCGTATATAAAATAACGTCAGGGAGAGGAGAGCATATAAGATAGGAGGAATAAAGATGCATGGGTTCTCTACAGAAGTCCCCAACTGACCCCTTCAACAACTTTGCCCGCTCATCAACGCTTAATTCGTCCTTAGCATCCTTAAACTCTCCACTGGCGACTGCCAACAAGTTTCGCTATACCTATACTACAAGGGATTCCTGAAGGAAGAAGACCGAGGGGAAGACGATGTCTAAGATGGTGGGACCAAGTGAGAACGGATATATACAAAATATCGGAGCAACAGAAAGAGAGGCAGAAGATAGATCCAGGTGTAGGGGATTTGTTGATGCGGATAAATATCGCCTGAGATATAGATATAGCGTGGCACTCAATGGCTCAGAAACGTGGACCAATGGAAAAGTAGACCAAACCAGAAGAGAGTAGGAGCATTCGATACATGGTGTTGTAGGAGGGGGCAAGAGAAGAAAATGGAAGGGTAAGATAATAAATGAAATACTTTACGGAAGAGTAGAAGAGGAACGGATTACATTAAACCCTATAGAGAGACGGAGAACCAGATGGATTGGGCACAACCTGAGGAGCAATAGGTTTATAAGAGGAATACAAATAAATAAAGAAAAATATAGAGGTTAAAGTCCCAAGAGGATGGCTAGAAGACTTCGGAACCAGGCGGTGGTGTTTAGGAAGCAGGGTGAATGAGGTAGGACAAGGGACGTAAAACTAATGACGTAGAACACAGGACGTAGGACAGAGGAAGTAGGACAGAGGAAGTAGGACAGAGGAAGTAGGGCAGAGGAAGTAGACAAAGGACGTGGGACACAGGAAAAAAGGACGAAACACTTAGGAAAATTATTGCATTAGCTAGAAGACTTCGGAACCAGGAGGTGGTATTTAGGGAGCAGGGCGAATGACTTAGGACAAGGGACGAAACACTTATGACGTAGAACACAGGACGTAGGATAGAGGACAAAGGACGTAGGACACAGGAAAAAAGGACGAAACACTTAGGAAAATGGTTTCATTAGCTAGAAGACTTCGGAACCAGGAGGTGGTATTTAGGACGCAAGGCGAAAGACATAGGACAAGAGACGTAGGATACAGGACGAAGGATGCGGGACGTAGGACACAGGAAAAAGGACGTAGGACACAGGAAAAAGGACGTAGGACGCATAAGACAGCAGGCGGCTGAGCTCTTTCTCCCCTTCATTCCTTTAGAGAGGGCAGAGTAGAGAGGTAGGGAGGGAGAGAGTACGATGGACGCAAGGGCGAAGAAGGAGGCCTTTTTGACGCGGGGCAATAAAACACCCAATGGACAGGTAGGTACAAACGCACACACTCGCCAGGCACCTTCTCACAAACTCGCACAGAAGGGATCTCTTCGCTTTTTCCTCCGAAAGGCAGGTGGGTGGGTTGGTTGGAGGTGGCTTTTCGACGCGGGGAGGGTTGGCAGCCGTGGAGGGGAGGGGTGAGCTTCGAACCGGTTAGGTTGGCAGGACGCGGACGGAGCCTTCCTAGCCAGACGTACATAAATCTGATCAGGATTTGAGATTGCAGCCATTGGGGCGGGGAGGAGGGAGGGAGGTTGTGGGAGGTGTAGGGAGGAGGGGAAGGCACTAAAATCCTTCCTCCATTTCACCTCCTTCTTCAAACCGAAGGCTTTTGCTCCGCCACCCCACTTAAGGGACGTCCCAACGACTGCGCCAATGCCTCAAAACCCCCCCGACTGTTATAATATCCGATTCCGATACGAGAGGAGGGTGAAGGTTAGCAAACCCTCGGTCAAGATGCACTCCAGCTAATCGAAGGTTATGCGCGAATTATATTCAGGTTTGATTTGATCGCGATCAAATTAACTGCAGAGCCACTTTGATCCAATTATCTCCTTGAATCGTTCGGTATGATAGGCTAAGGTTCGGTTAGCTAACCTCCAGTCAAGATGTACTCCAGTTAGTCGAAGGTTATGCGCGAATTTTTTCAGGTTTGATTTGATCGCGATCAAATTAACTGCAAAGCCATTTTCATCCAATTATCTCCTTGAATCGTTCGGTATGAAAGGCTAAGGTTCAGTTAGCTAACCTCCGGTCAAGATGCATCGCCTACTACTCGAACGTTATGCGCGAATTTTATTCGGATTTGATTTGATCGTGGTTAAATCAGCTGCAAAGCCAATGCTGTTAAATCATCTCTTTGAATCGTTCAGTATGAAAGTAAGGTGTCGGTTAGCAAACCTCCGGTTAAGATGTGTCATCTGCCAATCGAAGGTTACGTATTAATTGTCTACCTGTTTGATTTGAATGCAATCGAATCACCTCCCATGCCACTGCTGCACAATCATTTCTTTGAATCACTGATGCAACAGACAGGTCTCGGTTAGCTAACCTACGGTTATGAAATGCCATCTGCTAATCTATGGTTATGAGTAAAATTATATAACGTTTAACTTAATCGCGATCAAATTCCTTCCAGACCACTGTCGTAAAGTCTACTCAATGATTCAAATATGCTGGATCATCTGTTACCTAAATTTTGGCTATGATTTTCCATCTGTTAACTGGAAGTTATGCGTTAATTATCTACCGGTTTATCAAAGCCCGATCTAATCACAAAACATGCCACTGTTGTTAAATCATCTCCTTGAACCCTCAGATAGTGTTAAATACAAAGGCAGTTGTTGGTTTGGTATGCCAAGGTTACAATTAACCATGTGCCAACCGAAAGTTATGCGTTGATTATCTTCTGGTTTGATTGATCGCGATCAAATCCCTTTCCACGCCAAAGTTGTAAAATCATCTCTTTGAATTCAATGATACAAAAAGTAGGTTTAGGTTAGCTAACTTCTGGTTAAAATATACCCTCAGTTAACCGAAGGTTATGCGTTAATTATGTAACATTTTCATTGATCGCCATTGTAGAATTCACTCTGATACAAATGACAGATGCTCTACTTGTCTGACTGTAAGGGGCAATGATGTTGGATCCCCTGTTAGCTG
The DNA here is from genome assembly GCA_963573305.1 of Pyrrhosoma nymphula. Classification (NCBI taxonomy): domain Eukaryota; kingdom Metazoa; phylum Arthropoda; class Insecta; order Odonata; family Coenagrionidae; genus Pyrrhosoma; species Pyrrhosoma nymphula. The sequence continues at coordinate 30,553,382 of OY754340.1, forward strand.
CCCTTTGGTTAAGATTTTCCAACTACCTACCAACTTTTGCATGGGAAAAGATTTCAATCGATGACCTAATCAATTTTTCAAACCCTGCAAAGAATTAACCGCCCCCTTCGGTTTAAAGGAATAAATTGCTCGATAATTATCGCAAGGTGCTGTTTGAGAGTATCGATGCAGATTGAAGAGGGGTGCAGGACTGCGATAAGGAATGATTTTTTTTCTCAAAATTCCATAACCATTACTTTTCCTTTTTAATTGAAAACAAGGTTAATTAGATCAACCCTTTGGGTCAAAGTATCCGAAACACATTCCCAGGGTCTTAAATATTAATGTGGATTGATTCAAGTCTTGAGAAAGCTTCATTCTCGTTGGGGAGAACACACAGAAGAATTTAATTTGAAAACACAAGAAGGGTGACTCTCTCCAAGGATGATTTTAATTGGGAGACAATTATATCGGAAACGGAAGATTATGTAAAGAAGGATGTGGCAAAATATTATTACGTTATTATGCAACGTTTCAATGCATCAACATTTATTTCGGAGGTGTTTTTGAAATGAGCTGTCTTGTCCAAAAACCTAAAGTTGGTCAAATTAAAAACTTAGCACATTACTAGTCTAGTAGACTAGTCGCCAGTCAGGACATAATAATCCACCTTCTCTACGCCTTACTCAATTCATCTATTTCACCGTGGGCCTTTCTAGCCGATGACAGTTCCGAGGCCTAAGGTTGAAGCATATATCTAGTTATATTGCCCCTAAATTATTTAATAACTTGCCTAGAGAAATATATGCTTTGCAAAGTGAGGCCAGATTTCTTAGCCTTCTAAGAAAATGGTTATTGACGCAAATAGATATGGATAATATTCTTTAATGTTAAAGTACCTCCCACCAAAACATGTCATTGATATCACTATGTAATATTTATTCACTATTTCCTAAATTGTTACTTGTTTTGTATTTTTCTATTGTTTTATGCATAAAGTCTATGAATTTCAATTTATGTTATATTGAGCATACGTTTAGTGTAAATTGCTAGCCCATTAAATAAATTAATAAGTTGTTAAAGTGACTGCTGCTGAACTCAGCCAATTTAATGGATGGCATCCCCAATACAGGTTTCTGCAAGGGTGCATAATATCACCAATATAATTGTTTAATGGAAATTGTACAATTTGTTGGGTGAAATAAAATATTATTAATAAAATTATTATTGCATTTTTTACATTGAGATTACATTGAAAATGTTTACAAAAAGGAGAAAAGTAAATCATAAAAGTATAAAAAATATAATAATGATCTAAAAAATAAAGGAATAAACATTAAATATATCAGGGTTGATAATGATCTAAATAATAAAGCTATAAGCACTAAATATATCAGGGTTGTTACAAGATTCTGGACATATTCCTGACCTTTTCCTTAAGCATTTCCTTGACGTTCAGAGTGAAGTGAGAATTTAAGTGCCAATGAATGTTAAGAAAACACACCAATGCTACTTTTACTCATCAAATTGAATGAGAAATTTACGTAACTATGACAAAATCAAAAGACGGAACATCGACTTTGGCAACAACTAACTAATGTATCGTTGGGGAAGCATATACCAATGACCAATTCATCGAAATTCGCCCTGATCCTGTTTTTCCCTGACAGCTCGAAGATTTTCCCTGATATCCCTGAGTAGTAACATACCGTGTATACACATTATAATCCCATTACGGTAGTTTTTGAGCGAAAAATCACTTCACCTAGAATTTGATGAATATGGCCTCATTTCAAAGATAAAACTCTCATCTTTCCAATTATATATCAAAATATATCAACCCCTTGCCAAACTACTTTTCGAGCTATTTGCCTGTTAAATATATAAGCTGTTTTACGTGGGATACATTATGGCTGAGCGCTCCAGAGTAGAAGAATATTGAAGGAAATAGGAATTTATAACACCTAGATTTCGTCAAAAAATCATAGGTGTGTAGATTGTAAATTTTCTCAAATATTTATACAAAATAATAATCTATTACTCACTACAGGAATTTTTACAGAATCTCAAAAAACCTGCTGTTTTGAAGGGTTTTCGGCCGTACGGGGGGAAAAAAATGAGTCAAGTAAGAGTCTTATGAAGCTTTATTTACTTAATCACTAAAAACTTTGGTAATATATAACGATATATCTTTGCGCCATTAATATTACAATATTTATTTCGTGCTTCATACAGACGCTGGAATTTAAAAATAATATTTGAATATAGTCTCCATAATGACTGGCTTCAAAATGTAAATTCATATCACGCATATTGAAAACATTATTCTAATTACGTACATATTTGCACAATATCTTCCAAGTTAGGTAGAACAGTCATACATAACTATATTAGGTAGGTAACAGAGTTCGTAAATATATCGATGAACAAAATTGCGTGAATGTATTCTTTTACCCTTCACGTAAATTACAAGATGAGCATGGTTAGCTATAACAGTATCCTTATATCCTTACATCTCTCAAATCCATGGTTCAACTCCATGATAACACACTTCGATTTTCACACAGAAATCTAAATCTTATCACTTGCAGGACATGTTTCTTTTGCGAAATTAAACTAGAAAAAATAACCGTAGGAACTTCATAAAAGTGTCTTGAGAAAGGAAACTGATCAACCTTTCTTCTTATTATAATCACATACTTTTTTCGATAGGAAATTAAGAGAAATTTTAATATAAAATGCAACAAGTTTACATAAAAATTGAGTTATATTTCTTCAAAAGCTTTCCTTTTGGAACACTGCTGAAGACGACAAAAGGAATCAATGGAGAAATCAAATTAGTCGCCTGCAGAGTTAATTTATATTGGTGTTTACATCGATAGAGCTATAATTAGCCATTGATTCATCTTCTATCACGTATCCGATTAAGCACGATAAAGATGTCGACCAAATACTTGCATAAAAATAACGAATTCTGATAATATAAAGATATTATTCAAAATTATGTTCGGAAATAGAGGCAGGGACAACCATAGGTGGCTGGGGGACATATGACCCACTAGCGAATACATATTATAGGCATTGAATTACATTATTACTGGTAAACATTGAATCGTCAAATTGACGTTACACTGTGTTTTTTCCATTAAAATGTGAGGTTTCATTTAAAACCTCCATTTAAAATAATCAAATACATTTCGATTAGCCGATGCAATGTAGTTAACATATAGTAATATAGAATATTAGTCGATTCTTCAGTTACAGTCGGAGAATCCTGGTACCAGGGAGATAACTTCTATATTACTTTTGCTCAGAAGATGGTGATTTCAACTTGGCGAAATGTAATTGTTAAGAGTACTTTAACCTTAAGTTAACCGATGCTCCAATCATTGTTGTCTGTCACGGAGGTGGTGGGAATCAGATTAACCAGGAGGTAATCAGAACATAACCTCCAGCTGTTGCATTTCAACCGGTGGCTAGCTAACAGAAACTATGAAGTATTAAGAATCACTACTTTTGAAGTACCCAGTCTTTCGAAATTTTGCGAAGTATACTCCCAGTGTCCCAGAATTTCATCCAGGAGGTAATGAGAATATAACCTCCAGTTGTTGCATTTCAACCGGTGGTTAGCTAACCGACACTTTGAAGTATTAAGAATCACTACTTTTGAAGTACCCAGTCTTTTGAAATTTGGTGAAGTATACTCCCAGAGTCCCAACATATCAAAACCTATTTATTTCCCGCAATTTGTTGAATATGTTGGAGATATCAGAATTATTGGCAAGGCAATTACCTGGATGTAATTACCGCTTCTGCTGTAATCACTGCCAAATAGCTGGAAGCTGGAATTACCTTTGATTCCAGCTTCAAGGAGAAAAGAATGTTCAGTTCAAACACGTAATTTCTTACACAATGTCGGTCCGTTTACGATCGATATATTCAACGGAACCAATTCCCAGGGTATAAAACCCTACCCTGCCCCCTCTCTTTTGGGAGTAATAAGAGGGAAGAAGCACCAAAAAATTCATTCCCTGATTCCTCCCTTATGTATATATATATACATACACACGGCCAGGGTTCCGCACCTTCGGACTTTTTCAATTAAAACGGAAATTAAAACGAAATTAATGCACTGATTGACTTTTTAATTCGGGAGAGGGGTCATCTGCTGCAAAAAGGGTCCATTGAATGAAAGCGGAGGGGGGTTTCCAAATTAGGATCATGGGAATACCAGGAGGAGGAGGAGGATAAAAGGGTCGACGCGACGATCGACCGATTACATTCGATATATCGATGTGGCTCTATGTATCGAAGTTCGATGTATCGATACTATTATATTTCTGAAATTTTTATCGCGAGACATCGGTATGGTTATACTACTCGTTAAGCATGACAAAAGGTTGAAGGATAGGTCCGATGCAAGATTCGATCGATAGTATTCTATATGAAGATGTAGATATAAAGAAATATTTATCGTTCTTGGACCACTTGGTCTAAGAACACACAAAAAGAAAATGTTAACCTAAATACGAGAGGTCATTCGAGATACATTCGATACATCGATGTGACTCGATGTATTGACACAGTTCGATGTATCGATACCATTCGATTTCTAAACTTTTTATCGCGAGACATCGGTATGGTTACACTACTCGTTATGCATGACAAAAGGTTGAAGGATAGGTCTGATGCAAGATTCGATCGATATCATTCTACACGAAGTTGTAGATATAAAGAAATATTTATCGTTCTTGGACCACTTGGTCCACAAAGAACACACGAAAAGAAAAAGTATACTTAAATACGAGAGATCTATTACAGAAAGACATTTACAAAAAGAGGGGGTTCAAGCAATAAATAAAAAAATAATTATAGCAACAAAGAAAAACAAAAAAACAAGCATATAGGCCAGTCTAATTGTATTTTTTCTGCAGTATAATTTTATTAAACAATCTGTTTATGAAAGCCATTAGCAAATTAAAATTTTTAATAGATTCAGGAGTACTGTTCCATATCTTTGACGTATATAGACGTCACTAAATGTATCGAACGATTGGATGTATTGATGAGATTCGAGGTATCGGCTTTTTTTTCGAGATATCGGTATGATTCTACGATATATTATAGAAGACAATAGGTTTACGTATACATGGTTTCACGATAGCACGTTACAAAGTGAGGAGGAGGAAGATTACGCGTCGAGGCAACATTTATTCGATACCAATAGATACATCGATACGACGCGATGCCTCGTCACTCTTCACGTTATCGATTCTTTTCGATACATCAGCAAATTAGAATTTTTAATAGATTCAGGAGTACTGTAGAACTAATAGGTTGAACTTAGCGGTAGTACGATTGCACGCATTGAGAAATGTTTAAAGTCATTAAAAAATAACACAATCTTCCATCTTGAATTGATCTTTTCTATGCCATTAAAAGGCCGAAAACCACAGAAGTGCGTCCATTATTTGTAACAAAAAAATAAGCGAAAAACATCGAATTTTCTATCGATCTCACCGATTTATACAAAATTTGCAGGACCAATTCGATTTTATTACATAGCTGGTCACGCCCAGATGTAATTAAAAAAGTAGTAGTCACCTCGTTACGGGAGAGGGAAATATTGAGGTTCTGGTAAATTTATAAAATTATACTTATTTTTTTTTAATAAATTTTTATATTTTTTTTAAATTGATGCTGTATCCTCGATATCTCCAAGCATAAAGTACCTACGTTGGAGTAAAAGTGCTTGTTTGAAAGACTAATCAACGACGTGCAAACATTCTTAGGTCAATGAATAAACATTTTACAATTTAGTGCAAAAATATTGATTTCGGAATTTTCAATCGCGTTTCCTTCTAAAAAATACACCTTTTCCATCGTACTAATTTTTATACGTAGGTTTATTAGTTACATTACTCATCTCTGCAATGCCGAAAGCTTGAGATTATAGTATTTTCCAAGGGTCTGACGGAATTGCGATATCTCGTACTATGGATTACTACTAGCGCCACCAATTGTTTCAACGGCGCAAAAGGAAAAATACGTATGCGCGAAAAAGTTAAAAGATTGTATGTTTTTGTCATAAAAATCTTTTATTTTTTTGGGAATAAATGCAGTAATTATTCCTTTTGTTTTAGAAGACGTTTTATTCTCGTCCATTTAAAATACGCCTGGGACCACACGATAGACATCGCCATGGCAACCGTAAGTAAACAAAGAAGATGGCCGAGAAGTATATACTGCGAAAACGCCAAGAGAAGAAGGACTAACGGACGGCATTATTATTATCGCACTGCAATCTGGTTCCAGAATTATTTATCAGGATAATGCAGAATTGATTATACAATTACATTTTTTAAGTTTCCCTTTTAGAAATAAATAGGTACTATTTCCCAATTAAATCTTCCAAGATATTCAATTAGAGAGTATACCTGTCGCGCTGATAGTTAACGCCTGACCGCTAGAAGTGCTCTGGGTGTAATAGTATAACCATTTGGAGTAATGTGAGTGTCAGACCCTTGCGTATTTATTTTAAGGGAGAATATAATGTTTACGTGTTGCCATGCTACCTCGTTGCATCACAGCTTATCGACATGATTGTGTATTGGCTTGAGAGAAGTGGTGTTTTTTCATATAGGCGAGAGATAAAACCGCTCCTGTACCATTTGTATTAATGATTAACGAATAAAAATGCAACTATAAATCATTTTCGAGAAACCACAATGTATTTTACATAAAGTTTAAGAATAGATTACGCGCAATATCCAAGTAAATGCATCAAAAATAATAATAACTTTATCTTATAATGATGGTCATGTTACGGTAATAATGAAATGACAATTGTATAGCAATTATATGCCATACAATTATGTAGGGTAACTATTAACCGCAACAACTTCTCTGAGGTGTAAATTTAAATTTCATCCACAGGAAAAAAAATTGCACATCGATGTACACGGTAGGGAACGAATAAATGCGACTGAACTATACTTACTTAAATATTATAAAATTACCAAGAAATGCAAAACAGATGGTGTCGTTATAAAAATAAAAACGATCGCAAAAAATTATTTCGCAACACATTCGTTTATTTTTATTCAAATTTTTCATTTCGAACTATTCGCGTGGCACCAGTCGTTTGTTTTTTTCTGCCCCCGAGCTTCCTCCCCCGCCCGCACCAAATGATGAGCGGCGCTGCCATCATCTCACCCTCCTCCTGCACTAATTCCTTCCATCGCGTTTTCCGCCCCGTTGACTCCGCGAGACGAAGATAGAGGGGGTTAAAGTGATTGAGTTGAAGAACAGGAAGCGGGGGAAGTTGTATATATATATATATGTATATGTGGATATATATATATATATATATATATATATATATGTGTGTGTGTGTGTGTTTACATGTATATATATTAGTTATATATAAAGCTACAAAACTGACTGACTCACTCATTGATACGAATTCCTGGGTATTTCTAATCGAGCTAAAAGCTTGAAATTTCTTAGGTAGGGTTTGAATTTGGTGTCGATATAGGAAAAAAATCTAAAATCTCAATATTTTTCATTGGTTTTTAGTCCAGATAGGATTTGGTTTTTTTAATGGGTTTTTCATGGAAAAAACGAATAAATTCCGTGTAGAGTAATTTTATTTCATTCATTAAAATATGAAATATTTGAGATAAAAGTTTAATTCTTTGACAGAAATGAGGCCAAAACCTCAAAGCATTCAATTCTTTCAACCGATTTTTCTCTACAGATCGATAAATTGAATTATTATAAGTTTAAACACAAAAATATTTTGCAAATTTCGATCTTTTTTTCCTTTCGTTGCCAGGCAATTTTTCCATTGTTTCCGAGACTTGCAGTACCTGATTAACTGGCTATAAAGGATGATATATATATATATATATATATATATATATATATATATATACACATACACATACATACATACATACATATGTTTAAGCGTTCACGTATGAAGAGAAGGGCGAGGCTCGCAGTCCCCTCTGTGAACGTCGAGGGGAAACATTATTATCGTCATTCATGTTTTTTATTTTCTGCCGATCTCATTGCGTTTGACGTGGCTGATTGACAGGTGAGTTAAGGCAACCGCTTCCACTTCTCCTACGGCTCTCTTCTTGGGGCCTCCGACGGAATGACGGACAGGACAGGACTCAGACGGAGTTGGTTGAGGAAGAAAGAAGAGTTACGAAGTAGACATAAAAAAAGACTTTTGAGATGTTTAAGATGGACACGTCTTTCAGAAGAGAGATCAGAAGGGTTAGGGAGTTGCCAAGACACACAGTTGGCGGCAGGGCGGAGAATAAAAAACCTCAAAGACAGATGTGGGACTAGTTACGAACGACAAATATGCAATCTCAATCAATCTCTACTTTTCCAATGATTTACGCAAGTTTTTTCAGCCCGATAATCACTGCGAACGCATTTCAATGAATTCAAATTTGCAATAAAAAGTAACATCTGTAATCTTGGAAGGTATATTGAGAGCATTTTGCCTCAGCTTGTGTAGGTTAACGCAACAATGCCGGATGGCGGTCTATTGACCGTTTAGGTATTTTGCTCGGAGTTAACTCGAAAACCAATTTTTATATGAGATTGATATTAACTGACTGTTAACATTTTAGGGTCCTAACCCACCCTGTAAAATATTACGATAAAAATAAATTTGGTTGCTGAGTAACAGGCGAGTCTACCTAGAAGGGGTCAATCGGCCGCTATTTCGTATTTAGGTTTTTCGTAAAAGTTAGTGATACTGAGGATTTTATTTTAGCCTGTATCGTCAGTGAAATAGTATTTAACTGTCATATTTATTTTAATTCCCACCAATGATTTCTCCTTGATCACTTTACGCTTTTATGGAGTATTGCTGTGCTTGAACACTATGATTGAGCGTCTGGTGTGTCGTCATAGCACTCTTTCAAATATCTGAAAAAGTTCTCCACTGCTCGCTGGTAACCCTCGAAAAAATCCAAGATGATTTCGTAATCGCAATTCGGTAAAACGTTTCATAAAATCGACTAATTTTATAAAAATGAGCTTGCTAACGATAAAACCGTTTTATAAAACCTTGTTTAATAAAACGTTTTACGGAATAGGACAGGTTCTATTTCCATAAAACCGTTTTATGCAACAACTAATGAGACGTTGCGCTCATCGCGTTGATAATAATAACTTCGTATCCATGGGAAACCAAACAAGGAAAACGTAAACAAACATGGCTGGAAGTAGTTCATGGTTTACATTGAGAGGCAGTAATGTCCTTCTTGTTGTTGTTAGAAGAAGAATGCGTTAATAGAGCCATATTGCACCGTGGAGTATGTGATCAGAAAGTATAAGTAAATAAACACTAAACATATATAGTTATTAACTAAACAGTCATCCAAAAGAGAGTGCATTCATCACTTCACGTGTTCACAAAGCTTCTCATAGATGGCAGGACATTGCGGTTTTATGAATTTTTGTTTATTTATGCGGTTTACGATTCATGAAACGTTCAATAAATTTTTTTATAAAACTCTTTTAAAGAAAACTTCACCGTAAGCAACAGGCATAAGACTTACTTCTGAAGGTGGTTCATTTTTTCTTTGCCATTTCTACTCACTGTGTTTCTATACTAGAAGTGGTAACTGGAATATTTCTGTGCCTGCCTGTGGAGGGTGTAAGGGTGGAGGGTGTAAGGGAGGAGGGTGTACAGGTGGAGGGTGTAAGGGTGGAGGGTGTAAGGGTGGAGGGTGTAAGGGTGTAGGGTGTAAGGGTGTAGGGTGTAAGGGTGGAGGTTGTAAGGGTGGAGGGTGTAAGGGTGGAAGGTGTAAGGGTGGAGGGTGTAAGGGTGGAGGGTGTAAGGGTGGAGGGTGTAAGGGTGGAGGGTGTAAGGGTGGATGGTGTAAGGGTGGAGGGTGTAAGGGTGGAGGGTGTAAGGGTGGAGGGTGTAAGGGTGGAGGGTGTAAGGGTGTAAGGGTGGTGGGTGTAAGGGTGTAAGGGTGGTGGGTGTAAGGGTGGAGGGTGTAAGGGTGGAGGGTGTAAGGGAGGAGGGTGTACAGGTGGAGGGTGTAAGGGTGGAGGGTGTAAGGGTGGAGGGTGTAAGGGTGTAGGGTGTAAGGGTGTAGGGTGTAAGGGTGGAGGTTGTAAGGGTGGAGGGTGTAAGGGTGGAAGGTGTAAGGGTGGAGGGTGTAAGGGTGGAGGGTGTAAGGGTGGAGGGTGTAAGGGTGGAGGGTGTAAGGGTGGAGGGTGTAAGGGTGTAGGGTGTAAGGGTGTAGGGTGTAAGGGTGGAGGGTGTAAGGGTGGAGGGTGTAAGGGTGGAGGGTGTAAGGGTGGAGGGTGTAAGGGTGTAGGGTGTAAGGGTGGAGGGTGTAAGGGTGGAGGGTGTAAGGGTGGAGGGTGTAAGGGTGGAGGGTGTAAGGGTGGAGGGTGTAAGGGTGGAGGGTGTAAGGGTGTAAGGGTGTAAGGGTGGAGGGTGTAAGGGTGGAGGGTATAAGGGTGGAGGGTGTAAGGGTGGAGGGTGTAAGGGTGGAGGGTGTAAGGGTGGAGGATACAAGAAAGGTGTAAGCAGTATATAACCCTTACACCCGATAGTAATGTGATTAAATAACTTAGATGCTAAAATCATACTGTTAAGGCAAATCCGCGCAATAAATCGTCCGATTCCTTTGCGTAACACTATGCAATGTTTTTGAAAAATGCAATATTAACTTTTGCTCAGGTACGTGTGCTAGAGATGTACAAGACAAGGGGTCTGCAGTCGGTTTGTAAGACGTTTGGATTGTTCAGAGACGACGGCGTCTGTTTCTTCTCCTTATTCCCTGCTTCATAACGGGGCAGAGGTTTCGGAGAGTCATTGTCGATGCCGAAGAGATAAAGTTTGCGCCAGAACTCTGGAGATGATGATGACTTGGACCAGTGAAAGATTGACGTCTCGAAAGACTTTTTTTCTTTTTCCTCTTTCATTGGGGGATCCTTTAATGTTAGTGATTGAAGGGCAGAGAATTGAAAGGAGTCGGTCTTCTCCCTTCGTCTATGACAAGACAAGGGCGAGGTTTGGTGAGGATGAAGGTGACGGTTCTGGAAGAAGTGGTGGGATGGGTTAGAACTGATCAATCGTGACGTAATAATTTCGGTTCGGCAGATGTCTAGAGACAGGGGGAGAAAGAGAATCAATAAAAAAAAGAAGAAATAAATTTTAACTTCTTTCGGTTTGATTTATTTTGGTCAAGTTGGTAATGATTCTATCGCTTATCAATCCAAAATATTTTGGGTGAACGGATCAGGTTAAAAAGAAGCGATTCAGAATGTTGTACCGAACGATTCTCAATGTAATGAACGACTCGCAACGAATTCTAATGATATGTATTGCTAATGAGTTGCATCTAAAATATGGTCAAGTTGGTAATGATTTTATCACTCGTCATTCCAAAAACGTTTTGGGAAAAAAAGCGATTCAGAATGTTGTACAGAACGACACTCAATGTTATGAACGATTCGCAACGTATTTTAGTTATATATATTGCTAATAAGTTGTATCTAAAATATGGTCAAGTTGGTAATGATTTTATCACTCGTCAATCCAAAAACTTTTTGGGTAAAGAAAAGCGATTCAGAATGTTGTACAGAACGATTCTCAATGTAATGAACGATTCGCAACGTATTTTAGTGATAAAAAATGCTAATGAGTTGTATCTAAAATATGGTCAAGTTGGTAGTGATTTTATCGCTTCTCAATCCATCTCTTTTTTGGGTAAAAAAGAAGCGATTCAGAATGTTGTACAGAACGATTCTCAATGTAATGAACGATTCGCAACGTATTTTAGTGATATATATTGCTAGTGAGTTGTATCTAAAATATGGTCAAGTTGGTAGTGATTTCCAACCAACTCTTTTTGGGTGAACGGTCCAGGTATAAAAAGATTCGGAATGTTGTAATGAACGATTCTCGCACTAAAAAATTAAGAAAGTTTGGGGGCAGTTACCAATTAAATACAACGTTTGTATACATGGTGTATTGTGTGACTTTGAAAATTGTACGATTTCTATTTCGATGTTGTGTTATGACCCGATTTTTAGTAGTTGCTTTGCAAATTAATATAACAAACAAATATATGTAAGGGTTGCATAAATATTGAATCGTCTGAAACATAGGAAGCTTACGAATTCTCGTACGAAAACTGGCGAAACTAGTTCGATAATAGAATCAGATCCATTTTTTTCGAAAGAGTTTTTAATGTAACTACCGATCAGAATTACTTAGGGAGAGAAAACGACATCTGTGGGGGAATACTTAGCACCACAGAGAAATACTTCACGAATAAAGAGAGACATATAGCTCCAACGAGTAATATTTTGCACCAAGTAGCTATAGTTAGCACCACCGACGCTATTTTTGCATCGACGACGCTATGAATGCACCCATCGTAATAAATATCTCCGTATGAACGCATTACTTGCCGTACATCTCTTTTTATTGCACGAGGCCACGATCGAGGATATAATATTCAATTTTTAAAATTCTCATTGACGAGTCAAATAACCTTAAATATATATATATATGCATATATTAATTTAATTACGAAATTTATTAGCGGGCATCTTCAATTATTCATACACTCGTGACGGACCGTGACGTACACCGTTGAGGGACAGAGGAGGAAAAAACACATTTCGACGTCATTTCGGGCGTAAAAACAACACCATTCGGGGAAGGCATAAATGATGCATCGAATTTAATTCGAAATAAATAATTTGTCATTGCGATGAAAGCTGAAAGCAATTTTGAACGACGAGTGCAATTTATCGAAATTCGGATTGATTCGAGCCCGCCATTTTGTAGAAAGGGATGAAACGTCGCGTTTCCATGGCGAGAGTATCCGTCAAAGAAATAAATAAACATGCCAACGCATCGATAATTACGATAATAATCGACACAGTACGGGACCGAAACAATTTGTGTAAGGGTGGAGCCCGCAATAATGGAATTACTTACTCCTCCGGAAAGGGTAAACAAAATGTGCCGGAACCCATTACCATGGCAACCAGGCAACAGATTATGAACGAGTATCGATTCCGGAACCGATTACGCCAAGCTGGAAGAAGTTTTTCAACTACGGTGACGTCACTCTTGAAGAAAGAGTGACGTTAGATGACGTATATTAATAATACTTAAGGTTTTACTGAAACGGCGGGTTGCGTAAGAATGGGAATACTTATACATTCTCCAAGGCAACAGATGAAGAACGAATGTCGATTCTGGTACCGATTACAACAAGCTGGAGGAAGGTTTGCAACCACAGTGACGTCACTCTTGACCAAGGAGTGACGCCATATGACGAAAAGTAACAATATTTAATATTTTATTTACACGGCGGGTTGCGTAGAAACAGGAATACTTATACATTCTCCAAGGCAACAGATGAAGAACGAATATCGAATCCGGTACCGATTACTACTAGCTGGAGGAAGGTTTGCAACCACAGTGACGTCACTCTCGACCAAGGAGTGACGTCATATGACGAAAAGTAACAATATTTCATGTTTTATTTACACGGCGGGTTGCGTAGAAACAGGAATACTTAGACATTCTCCAAGGCAACAGATGAAGAACGAATATCGATTTCGGTACCGATTACACCAAGCTGGAAGAAGGTTTGCAACCACAGTGACGTCACTCTTGACCAAAGAGTGACGTTATATGACGTATATGACCAAATTTTAAGGTTTTACTTAAACGGCGGGTTGCGTAGGATTGGGAATACTTATACGCATACACTTAGGATTATGCATAATATTTCAGTACGAAATTTTAAGAGTTAATGATCATTTTAGCTTCCTCGAGATAGATTTTACCAATACTTTTCTGCATAGTAATATTTTTAAGCTCTTTTCAGCTTTCATTTTTCAATATGCAATGCTATAAGCATGTATATACACTTTGAATTGTTATATAATTTGATTAATGGAAAAGCTGAAGATGAAATGGAATAGATATATCATAAAGTATTACATTACATACAAAGATTGCTTATGGTGAGTTCAGTAAAATATTCCTTAGAATGGATACCGTAGAACATTTATTATTTTTTTCATAACATAAATGTGTCAGATGATCGAAATATTTTAAGTTTGCCAAGAACTCAATAATTAATTGACAAAAAACTTGCTATAGTGAAATCAAAATTAAGATACTGCATAAATGCAATATATTTTGGCCAGATTTGACTCATTTTTACGTAATATTCATAACTATGCTTGTTTTACTCATGCTCACACTGCATTATTTCATATGTTGGGTGAAACTTACATAAAAAACAATAAATAAATAATAAATACCATAAGCTAGATGAGCATTAACACAACGTTCACTGAAAACGTACTTAAATTGACCTCCATGCCATCTTTCCCTACATTTTAGAAACGATTTCACCTCAAATAACGAAAAACCAAAAACCCGTCGACTGGTGAACGTTAATATGAGTCGCACAGGGTCCTATCTTTGACCCCTTTCCATTTTACTGAACAGCTCTTTTTTTAATCAGTATAGAGCATCGAAAAGAACCGTGACATTTAGCTCGAGAACAGAATCACGAGTTAATTCCTCGGCGAAAAGGTCAGAATTATCGCCCAAGAACGATAAAAGTTGACGAGCGTTTTTCTGAAAAGCGCACTCGGGAACAATTTCGTCGTCGGCAGCAACAATAATATATATACCCAAATTAGTTTCGCCTAATTAATTCTCCAACGACCAATCAGCTTTGTAAATTAATTTAACTGCGTCATCGTGGCTAATTATTATTTGTCGTGCCTTTTCGTAGTTCGATTAAGTTTTACGTAAACAACGGAATATCCTATCGAACAAAATGAGCCCTTTGAAAAAATCAACAAATTAACAATGCAACCTATTGGGAAATTTACAATGGTGATTATAAGGAAAATTCTTCGTAAATTTTCCAATTAATTTGCACAAAAAAAATCGTCTCCTGCAATTGTTACGGAATGCAAAACATTCACCACCTCTTTCAACTAAAACTCGACTTTTTTCGATTCGATTCGACCTATCGACTTATCGAATCTAAGGTACGACCTCAGCGAAGAGGAAAAACGTCACCAATGTACAATACGAAACACTTTTTTTTAAGATTGAATTTTCCGAAATGAAAGTTGTTGGTGGTAAATATTATTATAAAATTATAATTAGGCATACATAATTATTTTATAATTTTTTATAAAATGAATAACAGCCAGAATTGGAAAAATACTTATCAAATAAAATATATGTTCGCCTACTACTGATTACGAAATATGCAGCTCTCACTAAGTATGTCTTTCCGCTAAAATTAGACCTTACTTCGATTCCATTCGACATATTGACTTTGTCTAACTTAAGGTGGTGTGATCGAGATATTACCATATTCAAATTTTATTTATTTAATTACAGCGTCTGTAAGAAGTATGAAATAAATATTGTTATATTAATGGCACAAATATATAATTATATATGATCAAAATACTCAGTAATTAAAAAAATAAAGCTACATATAAGTCTCTAACTTGACTCATTTTTTCCCGCCGTGCGGCTGAAAACCCTTCAAAACAACAGGTTTTTTAATTGTGATTCTTTAAAAAATTACTTCTGTGAGTAATAGATTATTTTTTATAAATAGTTGATAAAACATGCAATCTATACACCGTTAGTTTTTTGACGAAATCTAGGTTCTATAAATTCCTAATTTCTTTAGTATTCTCCCTCTGGAGCTCACAGCCATAATCTATCCCATATGTAAAACAGCTTGTATATTATTAGGCAAATGGCTCGAAAAGTAGTTCGGCATGGGGTTAATATATTTTGATATAATTGGAAATATGAGTTATTTCTTTTAAAATGAGGCCAAATTCATCAAATTCTAGGTGAAGTGATTTTTCGCTCAAACTACCTAAACTTAATTAGAATAGATATCCGAAAATATATGTATTATCCCTTGAGACAAGGACACGCCAAGTATTGCAGCCGGTCTGGGTTTACCAATAAACTTATTTGTAAGTTACAAAGTTGATTTAATTCCACTGTCCAACACCGCTTATTTAAAGCTCTGCACTACGCCAGATAGAAGTAAACTTTCATCCGTGGAAGCCCACAATGCCCCACGGCGCAGTTGAAACAAATGAAGGGGAGGTTGAGACGTATATGAGTGATAGGAGGGGTGGGGAGGGGTGGGGGTTAAAGGAGGGGAAGGGGTTAAGGAGAATTCGTCCTCTGCGCGTGACGTAAGTGACAGGCTAAGTGACGTCATTGTCTCGAGCAGACAAAATGGTGGCAAAGACAAGACGAGGGTGACAGTCACAGTCATGGGGAAGATTGAGGTCCCATACCCTCTTGGAGACACGAGATGGAGACAGGGTAAGTTCAGACAATCGCTCAACCTAGTCCTTTAATTAAACCTAAAGCAGACTTCAGCAATTGGGGAAGTAGTCTAGCAAGTATATACTACCGTGCTTACGTGGGGAAAAAGTATATATACTTAATGAAGCAATGAACTAATGAACGTAGGTTCTAATGAACTTTTTTCTAGATTTTCGCACTTAATTTTAATTCAAAAGTTTCTTTTGGTTTTCTTATACCTGTTGCTCACGGTAAAATTTTCCATAAAAGTGTTTTATAAAAAGTTTTATTGAAAGTTTTATGAATATCGTACGTAAAACGTACTTGATTGGTCGAACGGTAAAACTATTCATAAAACCGCAATGTCCTGCCATCTAT
This sequence comes from Pyrrhosoma nymphula, assembly GCA_963573305.1. Taxonomy (NCBI): domain Eukaryota; kingdom Metazoa; phylum Arthropoda; class Insecta; order Odonata; family Coenagrionidae; genus Pyrrhosoma; species Pyrrhosoma nymphula. The sequence goes on from OY754340.1 coordinate 30,570,129, forward strand.
GAGACGCTTTGCGAACACGTGAAGTGATAAATGCACACTCTTTTGGATGACTGTTTACTTAATAACTATATATGTTTAGTGTTTATTTACTTATACTTTCTGATCATATACTCAACGGTGCAATATGGCTCTACTAACGCATTCTTCTTCTAAAAACAACAAGAAGGACATTACTGCCTCTCAACGTACTCCATGAACTACTTTCAGCCATGTTTGTTTTTACGTTTTCCTTGTTTACGGCATCCCATGAATACCAGATTATTATCAACGCGATGAGCGGAACGTCTCATTGGTTGTCGCGTAAAACGGTTTTATGGAAATAGAACCTGTCCTATTCCGTAAAACGTTTTATAAAACTCGGTTTTATAAAACGGTTTTATCGTTAGCAAGGTCATATTTGTAAAATTGGTCGATTTTATAAAACGTTTTACCGAAAGTTTTACCGTGATCAACTGGTACAACAACCTAAACAGAGATGATGGCCACAAACTTCCTAATACGTTGAAAAGACTTTTGAAAAACTTAAGTATTAATTAATCATGCTGTAGGTAAATAATAACCACTTAAGTTTGTTTATTTATGCTTAATTGTTGATTTAGAATGCCTGACAAAGCCGAAAGAATAGCACGGCGAAACTGTTGTTAAATATAAGTTTAGTTTAATCGCAAGAAAACCAAATGAAACTTACCAAAAATTAAAAAGAACTGCGAAAATCTACGAAAAAAGTATATACTTTCTGAGTCATTTTTTATATGATGATTATACTACCGTGTTTTGAGGAGAAAAAAAGTATATACTTAATGAGTTCATTTTTTATATGAAGTACATACTACCGTGTTTTGAGAAGAAAAAAGTATATAGTTAATGAGTTCATTATTTATATGAAGTATATACTACCGTGTTTTGAGGAGAAAAAAAGTATATACTTAATGAGTTCATTTTTTATATGAAGTACATACTACCGTGTTTTGAGGAGGAAAAAAGTATATACTTAAAAGATTTCGTAATTGTATCAAGTACACACTACCGTGTTTTCATTGGAGAAAAAGTATGTACTTAAGATTTCATTATTGATCCTTAAAATAAAGGTCTAACTGTGGAGCATGATGCTAGAAGACATTAAGTTCACAGTCCATCTGCTTAAGTCCGTCCAACATTATAGCGCAGATGAAAGTTAAAAAGAACAGCCAATCGGTGAACACGTTCAATTCCGTCTGGTGAATCAAATCACGTGGCAGAAGGACCCAAGATGGCCGCCTTTGTTTAAGTAACATTATCGTGAAAACAATGTTTGCTAATTATTACTGTATCAGACAAATCAGTATATTTCATCGAGTTATGGTACTATAAACATAGTTTGGTGCCTTCATAAGTAAATAGGCGTGTTTTTTCCGCTATGATGACGCTGATTTGTTGTGCAGTATACATTGGTGGAACTGGGATTTTAACCTTTCTCCGCTAATTTCCTTCAGATAAGCTTTCACGAGATAAAAAAATGTTTAATCATGAAATAATCGACACTTAATATATCGAATAACATGCTATCGAAAACGTCCATTAAAAATCGCGTTAAAAAAAGTCATCCATGATGACGTCGCGACTACGTCACGTCTGCATCACCGAAAGGACTTTGAAAGCCGGTACCCTATTGGTCAAAGGTTTGAATGCTCAACTCCGTTATTATCTTGGAAGGAATCAATTGTTAAATTCTATACTCAAGTCAGTAGCTTTAAAGTATTCTTTCTAGTATATATTTCCGTCTTAGAACGGGACAAAGTATTTACCCAATTCAAACTAGATGGCAACACACTTGGAGACACAATAAAGCTAGACAATGTCACGATTTGTTTAATTATTAAATTATACTGCTTAGACAGAAAGTAGTCTATTAAATATACACCTCCGTACAATCATCAGAAAATTATATACTAAACAGCTAATTACTGACTTGTGACATATACGTCAAATTATTTGGCAACACACTCTTAGACACTAGCAGTAGGCATAGACTAGTTTCAGACAATCGTTCACGCTAGTTCTTAGTTAAACCTATACCAATTTCGGCAGCTGAGAAGTAGTCTTAAGAAGTTTATGTTTTCGTACTAGCCCTGGAAAAAGAATACTTAGTACACCTAACGCTTATAGTATGCTTAAGAATATACTTAAGGTGGTTCCACTGTAAAATGACTTAATGTCATTTTATTCATATTCTGTCTACTTATAGAAAAAGTTGTCCTCTATATCTGATATGAACAACAAAATAATACCTTTCCAAGCTATTTTATTTTATAATTTAACTTATACCATTACGTGGTGTTAAAGGGGGGAATGAGAGAAACACGGGGATAAAAATTGATTTTTCCATAAAATATAAATGCCATTTTTGTGGAAAACTGTTTACAAGAAGGAAATAATCCTGAGAAATTGAATAATAATGTAATATAGGCATCTTACCACCTTATTTTTATAGTTATTGAAGAATTAATGCCGCAATTGAAGTCAAAATGCGGTAATTCGTAGGAAATGGCACTGCAGTCGGCTCCTATTGGCTGGAATAAAAGTGCTCATTTAAAATACATCCGTGGAATAATAATCTGCATTTTTTATACTTTACTTTTGGGTTTCCAACTTCATCAGTGAAAGCCGGATTTTTTTAACAAAATATAAAAAATGTGGTATTTAGTATTTGTTTTGACTCACACAGTCGCGGTAGTAACCTCCTTAACTGAACGGAATTTTACATCGTACATCCTCAATGCGCGAATACATGCATTCCTACTAAGCTCCCTGTTGAAAACATACAGGTATACGGGTTATGACCTGACGCGAAATGCATATAGTTGCCTCAATCACATGTACATGCATTAAACTGCGCAATAAATTGCCTCGTGAAGTAAAAGTAATGAGAAATATTAATGAGAAATGGCATTGGGATTAGAAAGTTATGAAGTAAACTGAAATATAACGAAAGAGACATCAAACCGTCACATTGAAGTTACGTTGTTTTACCTTACGCCGCACGGGACGCGGAGGGCAGCACCGTTACTCACCTAAAAAAAAAGAACGGACGAAATTAATGAAAGATAATCAAAAACAACAATGATATGTAAGGAAAATACTTTTTTTTAAACCACACTTATATTCAAGTACTAAAAATTATTTTATACTTTTTTAGTCATAATTCTAATTATACAACGGTTCGTTGAACTTTAAATAACCACCATTTCTTCTCACTAAATGTGCCAATAGCGCCAACTATTGGCAAAAGAAAAGACTTATTTCCGTATAAAATGTGAAAACCGTTAAATTTTAGTCGATTCAACTTGGTTATAATAATTACTCATAATAAGTTTTTTTTTCCTTGTATTATGTTCTCCTGAATTTGAATAAGAATATGTTTTTTATATTAAAAGTAAATAATATGTAATATAGTTTCTAAATTTGAAGTTACGATATCTGTAATTGTTAATGTCATGCTTTATACTATTTATTTTAAATATTTTTATTTTCACTTATTATATTTTTAAACAAAATTTTATCTTGGTTTTCCGTTTTGCTTTTGTTTTTTGTTGTTGATTTAGTTGCTAAGAGGAAGAGTTTGTTTTTATTGTGTATCCATTGTCACAGTAAGAAAGTTAATCCTTTGATATTCTACTAAATTTATGGTTGAAAACTTTTTTTTATCTTTTTTAGTATTATTATAATTATTATTATTAACTGTTTAATTCCTTTGCATTGTACTGTATATGCCCTGAAGAAGCCTCATTTATATAAATGGCGAAACGTCTTGGCGGAAAAATAAAGTTGAGTTTCTTTTAAAAAGACATTACTAAAACCTCCATAAGTTAACCAATTTATTATTATTAAAGTGGTAACTATAACCATTGGTAACTTTGTCAGGCTTTTAAGAACAACAATGGTCTTTTTAAAAAAAATAATAAACAAATCCAGAAGTTGATGATTTTGAGAATTAAAAAGTTAATTTCGAATAAGTCAATTCCAGGTATAAGGTAGTTTTATAACTATCCTCTCTATTTATATATTATTTGGTCTATTTTCTATTTCAATCGCCTTCCTTTATGAGCCGCTGAATAGTATAACTGCTTTCATTTGTGTATCATTAGATACTCTTGCAATCTCTAAATGTGAATATGGCGTGACCTTCCTCTAATAGCAGTGTGCTCATGGCCACGGCAGAGTGATACCATAGTCTTTCTTCCGTATATTACACGTTCATGTTCTTTTTAATCGGCATCCAATTAGATCTCTTGGTCTTCCCTTACACATATGATCTTCCGCAACTGCTGATAAGTTCGTATATACACCCTCGTTTATACATTGTTGGGTGGTAATGGATCTTTAGTCCCTCTCGTAGACGATCTTGTACTCTGGAGGTCGTAGTGTTATATCGTGTTGTTATTATGTTATACTTTATCATCATTCAACCTATATGCGAGCGGTCTTACCCTCAATGTAAGACAGCATAACATATAATAATCACGTAATTAATCGCAAAACCAAAAGCCTGAATACCACACTTTGTTATTTTGTCATTTCTTACCGGAGTAAAGTGATTACAGGTGACACTGGACTACGTTTGTCACTTGCATTACTTTGACTCTCATAGTCCAATCACTTCATACATCCGACCTTGCAAAAGGTCATGTATTTCTAATTTTTTTATATGTTGTTAGGACCTATGCCAATAGTAAAAAAAACAAATTTGCAGCTTCGAAAGACCTGTGCAATCTGCGCAGTTCGCAGAAAACTGCGCAAATTTTGCACTTTTTTTGTTGTTACTCAATATCTCCCAAAATATTTGACCTACAGAAACAAATTCTCTATACTTATTTAAAGAAGATATAATATGCTACAATTTAATCCCAAAACAAACTACGTACGTCCAGAACTTTTTGAGAAACAGCTCTTCAAAAAAAGGCAATTTTTTCCAAAAAGTGAAAGTTTTTCATTTTGGTCATGTGTCTTGCCGTATAAATTCAAAACTATTCATCCTACAAGAAAACTATGAGGACTAAATCTATAGTAAATTTATTTAGCTTTAATATGAGTGACTGGACTATCAGGCCCTCATATTAAAAAGACTCATGTAATGTTATCAGTTAAAATGATTTAGTGAAATGACATACTCTCAAGCAGTTAAAATGTCCAGATTTGGGCGATACTTTCTTTTTCACAAATCTGGTTTTTATATTTCTTTCAAAATTTATTGAAAGATTTTGGTTTGGTCCATCTTAAGATAACGCTGGTCCCGAGATGATACAAAGACGGTCGCATTCATTAGCTGCACGATTAGGCAACGCCTTTATAATTTAAAAGATGACAATAAATCTCTCAGACCCTTATATTCATAATAACTAATAAGCTTAATCAACCCTTTTTTCTAAAACCAAGTCACACAACACGTCACAAAAAAATCCACCCCGTTGGTTTGATGGCCACGAACACAGATGGCTCTGCCTGACAGTTAAGAAGGGTGGGTCTTAGAGGGGGGGAAGGGGTACTTGCAAGGGGTTTGGGTAAGGGGGGAAGGGTATAACGGAGATAGAGAGCAACCCCATCTACATTCATCCCCCACAACTAAGGATTACCAAACCCCAGACCTCAGCTGGATCAGGGAGGGGCGGAACCCCGTTGATATACGATAATATCCTAGGGTCCGCTATCGTACCCTCAGTACGCATACCCCCCGAGAAATTCCCCTCCCCTGTACCCTTAATATCCACCCCCTTGTATAATTATTCCGCTTCTTTCCCATAGTAACCCTAACGCAAGGAAACAACCCCTATATCCAAGCATCAAAATCCATGGCTATGTATGCCGAGCTACTCCCACCAGACACTTAACTTACCAAGTTAATTTTCATCCCTCATAACGTTATATAATGTCAAAACGAAGCTTCTAAGCCGATCATAAGACTCGCAACTAGATCCTGCACAATTTAATGCGGGGTCCCGCACGTAATGCGCAAGAAAATGTTCATTTTACTGCATTAAAGTAAGGTCACTGATATGTTGGGTAAATTTTCATCCCTCCTAACGTTATATAATGTCAGATAGAAGCTTCTAAGCCGATCATAAGAGTCGCAACTGGATCCTGCACAATTTAATGCGGGGTCTTACACGTACTGCGCAAGAAAATGTTCATTTTACTGCATTGAAGTAACGTCGTTGATCTGCTGGGTAAAGTTTCATCCCTCATAACGTTATGACGTCGAAAGAATGTCTTGTGAGCCGTACAAATAACTTGCATCTAGATACTGAGCGGTTTGATGAACGGTCCTACAAGTACTGCCCATGAAAATGCTTGTTAAATTGCGTTCAAGTGCGTCATCGATATACTAGCATAGGTTTCTTCCCTCTTAACGTTATGAAGCCGCAAGAATGTCTCTGAGTCGAACAAATAGCTTTCATCTAAACCTTGAGCAATTTATTGCATGGTTCTAAACGTGATGCACGTGAAAATGCGCAAGCAACTGCGTTGAAGTGTGTCAGTTTGGGAACAAATTACTGATATCGCTTCTTTACCATAGCTACCCTAACGCCAAGTGCCCCAGCAATTTCGATTGCACGCATGGTCTCAAAAGAAACGCGCATTAAAATGCTTGTGAACGAGCGAACTGAGCTGCGCATTAAAGTGCGCAGTGGCAAGAACAAATTATGTGAATAAAAAATTAACTAGCTGGATACCTCAAAGTTGCTAGAAATGTCTCCATACACACTGAGATGTTGCCAAACATTATCAACGTTGCTCAAAATTTCAACGTCATTTTAAAAAAAATACAGAAACAAGAATGTATCTCCAAATGAATATGTTGCGTTAAATTGTTTAATTTAGCTAAAAATCGACATACTGTACACAGTTGGAAACATTGAATCGCGTTTAAATATTAACTAGGCAATTTAAATGTAGCTGGAAAGAAAAATGTGGACATAAATCGTAAACGCTGGAAAATAATGAAGTTTTACTCAAAGAATGTTAGAAATTATTCCGTTTTTGATAATTTGTAATAAAATCATGGTCTTGACCAGTAAATGTGTATATGTTTGAAAAAAACTCGATCAGTAATTGGGGACATTTTGCATTTTCATTTGACTAAAAAAAACAACACCGAACTAGGTCGGAATACAATAAAAACTAATAATGGTTCATTTAATAAGATGCGTAGAATAAACTAATAATCTTCTTCTCATTCTGAGTATAAGCGAATTAAATTACTTAAAATCCCAATCAAGCGTACAACATCAAAATATAACTGTAATACAACTGTAATAATACAACTATATTCACAAAAAACAACTGTATTTACTGTTCTACATATCGTTGCAACTTTCGGAGCAATGTATAAGCGGCGTACTTTTACAATAATGAAATCTTTAATACATTATTAATGATAATACGGAAAACAAAAAACTTAGAAAAAACACGCTGCAGCAAAAAAATGTATTTTCACAACCATTCGGAAAATTAAAAAAATTAAGGTACTATTAATTACAATGGCACAATGAACTTAATTATTTCATAAATTGGGAATGCTAAAGAAAGTTAAGTGAGTACAAATATCTTTTATATTTTCGCTTTTAAAATTGAATACCCTTAGTCTGTCAGGGTATCATCTGTTCCTTTTCTTTATTAACCGAATCCCTAGGAGTATTACAAGGGTTCGCTTTAAATATACAGATGCTTTCACCCTAAATATTAGTTCTCTTTTATTGCAAAAGTTTGGAGTCAAAGCGGTGCTAACAGTTTCTTTGAATAAGTCAAATTAATTTGACAAAAAAGTCGGCAGTGATTGCTTTTGTGATTCTAGACCAACATTCCGCACTACCATTATTGTACGGAATGTGTTTCGTACGTAAAACCGAATGATTTGTCCCGACACCCTCCTTCTTAAACAGATTAGCCAATCAAGAAGCGTCTCTCTTTCTCGCATACGAGAGAGAACGCCAGCCAATCCCGTAGCTGGAAACATCGGCGAGTCCAAAAAGGGAAAACGGTTGAGGGGTCGAATTGGATACGAAAGGAAAGGGGGGGGCCCATACGACCGTCCAGTTTAAAGTCTCCGCCAATCAGCTGCGTCGGATTTTCCCAGCACCGCCAACCTTCCGCTGATTGCTAGCGACGTTTAAATGTGCGGTCAAAACCCTCAACGCACACACAACAGCGCCGCCTGCGGCCGGGCGTTTAAACCTCGTCGACAAAAGAAGGGCGAATTTCGCACGACGTGCCCCGGAGGTGGAGGAAGTGTCCGCGGCATTCAAGGCCTGCCAACTTTACGACGGTGGACATTCAAAAGAGAGAAAATCGAAGAGAAAAGGAAGGCGTAGAAATAATCCCAGAATTATATTCAGTTATTCGAAAGAATTGTGAACATTCATGGTAGTTTGATCGAGACATACTTGCCTAGTCATAATGGATGCCATATTCAAGATAATTTTCTTTGAATGGTTATTGACCACTTTAATAATAATACATTGGTTAATTTATGGAGAAGGTTTGTTTTCATGTCTTTTTTTTAAGAAACTAAACTTCCTTTTTCCGCCAAGACGTTTCGCCTTTTTATTAATCAGGCTTCTTCAGGGCATATACAGTACAATGCAAAGGAATACAGTTAATAATGATTATAATACTACAAAGATAAAAAAGTTATCAAACATAAATATAGTACCTCAAAGGATTAAGTTTCTCACTTCGACAATGGTAACACAAAAAAAACAAACTATTCCTCTTAGCAACAAAATCAACAACAAAAAACAAAAAAAATGGAAAATCAAGCTAATATTTTGTGAAAAAAAATATAAGTGAAAATAAAAATATTTAGAAAGAATAGTATAAAGCATAAAATTAACAATTATAGATATCGTAACTTCAAAATTCGAATATATGTATATTACACATATTTTACGAATTTAAAAAACATATTCGTATCGAAATTATGGAAAACACTACATAATACATTGAAAAAAAACTTTAGTTACATGAGATCAAATATAAATAGGTATTCTGTTTCAAGACTTTGAATCACCGATAGAGAAAGAAATCGTATTTTCAAAATTAAACCTTGCAAGAAGTTTCTATGCTGTTTTCATGCTCTCAAAACTTGAGATTCTTGGTGTTCCTTTCGTGCTTGAAAGTTGACGTAAAGTTAGCGCAAAGGTTGGTTAACTTGCGTAGAAATGACTGGGGAAACTCATGAATTTTAGCGAGGGTTGTATGTTATTATATGTTCGCAATGATTTGTAAGGTCTTTTGCCAAGCGCAAAATATCAATACTTGGGGTGCTCAACCTGGAGTTTTTCTTGGTTTATCTTCTGACTTTAAGGTTTCTGAATAAAGTTAAGAATGCACCTATCATTGAAAGTTAACTCCTAAAATGCATGATCTCAGGGCGTTGTGTTTTGAACATCAACATAAATGTTTCCAAGAAATTAAACGTTTCTGGAAATTTCAAAGTAGCCGGAAAATATTACCTCGCCATAGATTTCTAATGCTGCTTTCAAAACTTTACTTGGAAATTACATTTTAGCCCAGAGATAAAATATATCCAGACTCTCTTTCATTTCTTCAGAACGAAATTTCACTAGAAAAACAAGTGCTTTGAGGAATGATCACGTGGCCAGGATGTCAGACATCAGAAATTTCAATTCTGTAAAAAACCTTAATTTTTTTAAACAATTGAATGGTTCGCGAGAAACGAAAGAAGTCAATATATTAACATATTACTAGGCAATGAAATTTACTTGCAAAATTCAAACGTTGCAACAAATTAGACGACCATAAATTACGAATAGTTGCTAGGGACTGAAATGTAGCAAAGCATTGATATACCGCCAGAAGGACGGCATGACTCTATAAATAGCAATGTAGCTAGTATAAATCAAAGTTCTACTAAAATCTGAAGTGTTCCCAAGATAATTAATATCTATTGATAAAGTAAATGTTGCCATAAATACAAAGCGGTAGTTGGCACTCCTGGCGTTAAGGACGTTCGTTGGTTTCGCTTAACTTAAAGAGAATTCGACGTAACTTGCTGGAAGCATTAACTATGTTTTCCTAAATATACCTGAATTTTTTCAGAATTATTCACCGTAGATGTCTTAGGATATTTGATATGTGGAAGTGGGCATGTGAAATTACATATATGGGTTCTTAAATGGGAATGCGAGGTGCAACTAGCTTTATTCATAGAAAAAGAACGTTTGTCTAGTTAAGAATAATAAGAAAAACAAATATTTTCAATCATCAATAGAATAATGTATGAAAATCATTTGATACACTTTATTTTTATTAAGTATTTCTGTTTTTCTTAATATTCTTAACTATAAAAAGGTTCTTTTTGATGAATTAAGCTACTCGTACCTTGTGTTCCATTTAAGAACCCATACGTAATTTTTTTGTCCACTTCTCGATCAAATATCTTAAGTAATCTGCGGTAAAAAATTCTGAAAAAAATCATGTGGATTCAAGACAACATAAGTAATGCTTCCAGCAAGTTAAGTCGAATTCTCTTTAAGTTGAGCGAAAACCACCGAACCTCCTTGACAACCACGCTACACAAAATGGAAATCCATGAAAAAAACACTAACGAAATTCGCAGTCCGACATATTAGAGATAATGCGTTGGGTCGAGTTTTGGAAACCCGAGACGTTGGCCGCCCTGTGTCTCATAACACACGTCCTCCGGAGGACGTAGGACGCGACAATGAAACGAGACGTCCTCCGGCTCCGCACCGCGTGGTTTTTAGTGTCACCCAGTCCCGTCCAGATGGCGAGACCCTAGTAGTCTGGACCCCCGTAACAGAACGAAGCAAGTGTCCGCTCCAATCTAAGCCATATTCATAATTGCATTAATTACTCTCAGAGCGAGCTGAGAGAAGACCCCTAAAGGACATCTTACCCTGAACAGGAAAGGACAGGGTTCATAAGGACTCACTCGTGAAATAAGGACGGACTACCAGCGACCCGTCCTGGCGAATTAAGTTCCCATACGAGACAAGATTCTCCTGCTATACACATTTATACGAATAACTGGGCTTAAAACATCCAAATAACTCAAAAATGGCGTCATATTTCAACATACGTGCGGGCTAGCTTGCTATAAACTGAATAATAATAATATATTTCATTCCATTCCTACAACATTTACAATATAATCCTGTTTCTCACGGTCAAATTTAATGTAAAATAGTTTTATAAAATATTTTATTGAAACTTTTATGAATCGTACGTAAAACTTACTTGCTTTCATAGGTAAAACTACCACATAAACAATATAATCATGTTGCTCGCGGTAAAAATTTGTATAAAATAGTTTTTAAAAATATTTTTTTGAAAATTTTATTAATCATACGTTAAACTTACTTGCTTGATCAAGGTAAAACTACAACATTTACAATTTTCTCATGTTGCTCGCGGTAAATGTTTGTATAAAATTATTTTATAAAATATTTTATTGAAACTTTTATGAATCGTACGTATAACTTACTTGCTTGCTCAAGGTAAAACTCCAACATTTACAATATAATCCTGTTGCTCACGGTAAAATTTTATATAAAACAGTTGTATGAAATGTTTTATTGAAACTTTTATGAACCGTACGAAAAACTTACTTGCTTGCTCAAGGTAAAACTACAACATTTACAATATTATCATGTTGTTCGCGGTAAAACATTGTATAAAATAGTTTTATAAAATGTTTCATTGAAACTTTTATGAATCGTACGTTAAACTTACTTGCTTGCTCAAAGTAAAACTACAACATTTACAATGTTATCATGTTCCTTGCGGTAAAAGTTTGCATAAAATAGTTTTATAAAATATTTTATTGAAACTTTTTAGAAACGTACGTAAAACTTAAACCCTCAACCCTCGATTTTACCCTTAAACCCTCAACCCTCGAAACACAAAACCCTCGATTTTAAATTCGTGATTTTCGGCGTTAATTTCAACACAAGTTAACGAACCTTTACGTTAGCGTTCCGTCAACATTCAAGCAAGAAAGAAACGCCAAGAATCTCAAGTTTCGATAGCATAACAGCACAGATGATAGGGCTTTTCTGTCAGGTAATTATAACCTAAGGCCCGAAAGATAAAGTAAATAGAGTAAAACAAAGAAATTCAACGATGAAACTAGGGTAACAGTGCGGAGTTAAGACGAAAAATAAATCAATAGTAGCGATGATAATAACAAAAACGGGCCGGAAAGAATAAGAAAAGCAACAAAGGGCGTTACTACAGACGCAGAAGATAGCTCGAACGGTCATTTGAAAAAGGTTTGTTCTGCTCTGCCCATACTCTCATGAAAAATGTGATTTGTTGGTACCGATACGTGGATGACGTGTTTTGTGCTTGGTCAGGGACAGAAAGGCAGCTTGAAATATTCCTCGGGCATTTAAATTCCTTGAAACCAAACATAAAGTTCACTATGGAAAAGGAAGAAAACGGTTCCCTCAATTTTCTAGACATCTCCATTTCCAAATCTCAGGAGGGTTTGCAATACTCAGTGTTTAGGAAGGACTCGTATACCAATCAAGTAATCCATTCAAATTCTAGACACTGTTTTTCTCAAAAGCTTTCTGCTTTTCATGCGATGATTCATAGACTGATTTCCATTCCTTTGTCCGAGTCCATGGTTCTAAAGGAACTAAATACCATTAAAAGAATTGCAGTGAACAATGGATACTCAGAAAATCTAATCGACAAACTTTATCGTAATAAAATGTCCAGGAATGCCAGAAATAATATTTACAGGTCCCAACCAAGTGAAGAGATTAGTGCTAAATGGAGACGCTGCCTCTATCTAGGTCCCCTATCCATGAGGGTATGTAGGAAAATGCCGGAGTTGAAAGTGAAAGTGGCTTTCTACAATAAAAAGTGCCTAAAAAACTTGTTGTCACATACTAAAGACAAAATTCCTCCGTTAGAGAAAAGTGGAGCATACAAGCTCGTTTGTGAATGTGGTGCTGCCTATGTTGGCCAAACTGGACGAAAATTCAAAGTGAGAATTAAGGAACATCAAACGTGTGCCAGGAACAAGGACGTGACGTCGCTATTTGCGAAACATCTCATCGAAGAAAACCACAAGAGTGATTTCATACCAGAAATACTGCACCGGGAAAAGAAAGGACAAAGACTAGATGCATTAGAACAATTAGAAATTTTAAAAAGTGTTAAGTGCCAAGAAAATATTGTTAATGAATTTTTGTTCTATTGCCATTCCCCCCTTTTGGACCTTCCTCCCAGCCTCACCTTAACAACTCCTTGTTAACCATCTAACCCCCACCACCACCAGCCTGGGAACTTCTACCCGACCCGTCCTTAAACTTCCTTTCCCCGCCCCCCAACCCCAGGTCAGTAATTCACGAATGCACTGAGTAACCCAAACTTTCCGTTCCCACCCGAACCCCCCCCCCAGGAGGGACAATACCTCTCCCATACCTAACTACCAACATACTCATCCTCCCCAATCTACGTCACCCTCCCTCTCGCCCCCCCCCCCTTCCTCCCCCAACCCCCTTCCCCACCTTATGTTTGTAACTATATATGCAGCGTGTTCTAAGATAATTTTACCTGATGATGCCACGTCGAAACCCGGGTCGTTTGAAATAAATATATGTGGAATCACAAAGTTACGGCTTTTCATTCAATATATTTACAATGGTGTCGAATGGTCAAGAGGTCACAGGAAGAATTTTAAAAACAGTGTTTCTGCAAGGAAAGCTATAAGAAACCAGGATAACTTATAATATCGTGACAATTAAAATAGGAAGAACTAAAGGACAGAGACAATTCAAGCCCTGAAAAATTAAAAATAAAACTCATTCAAATACATTTTGTAATTTTAATAATATATGTTAAAAAGTTATAACGTTTGTAAATTGGGCACAATCACCTTTTACTGAATTGAAATATAATTTGTAAACATTCATAAGTGTTTTCTGCATTTGATTTCTATAATAAATGTAATATTATCTAAGGTAATATCAAAAGTAGACCGTAGGTGAGTGTTACATTAATTATGTCGGCGTTACATTAATTAAAATACAATGTCGGCGTTAATTTCCACTCAAGTTAACCAACCTTTACGTTAGCGTTCCGTCAACATTCAAGCAAAAAAGAAGAGCCAATAATTTCAAGTTTTGAAAGCATAATAACACATATAAAAGGACATTTTTCATCAGGTAATAGGTATTTTAAAAAGGGTACATCTTCTGCTTCGCAAGTAATTGCGCAGTCACGCAAAGAGCACGAGCGTAGAGGAAAGGTACGATATGCGCGGGCGAAACGTTTGCTAATCTACCGGTAGGTGACCTCATTTTAGATACAAAATGATCATGGTTTAACGCCTTTTTGGATTGCTAAACGAATTCGTTTAACACAAAAACATTTAAAAACATTATCTTCACACAAGAGTGTGATTTAAGAAAATTTTAAATCAATATCCGACACCTTCACTGAAAATCAACAACGAAACCGACAATGGTGGATGATGAAAACTGAAGTCCTTCCATTGTTGCGCAGGCATCAACAATACACCCGAAATCTGCATTGTTGACGCGCACAGTATCCGAGAAACGAAAGGAAATAAATTACGTGTTGCAACAATAAGCAGTTACAGAAAATGGTAAGCACTGATAGCGTTATTTCCTACTCAAGCAAACGGAACAAATCTTTAAGCATAATATCTTTCAAGACGCCGTGAATTATTGCACACGGTATGAAAACAGTAGCAAATAAGTTAGATGCAGGCGCGTTAATTAGGTTCCGCCGCGACTGCGTGAGTCAAAACAAATACTAAATTCCACATTTTTTATATTTTGTCCAAAAAATCGTGCTTTTTTACTGATGCAATGCGTTATTTATAGAAACCAAAAAGTAAAGTATAAAACATGTACAGATTATTATTCCACGAATGTATTTTACAATGAGCACTTTTATTCCAGCCATAAGAGCCGACTGCAGTGCCATTTCCTACGAATTACAGCATTTTGACTTCAATTACGGCATTAATTCTTCAATAACTATAAAAATAAGGTGTTAAGATGCCTATATTTTATTTTTATTCAATTTATCTGGATTATTTCCTTCTTAGAAACAGTTTTCCGCAAAAATGGCATTCATTTATTATACATGGAAAAAACACTATATTATTCCCCGTGTTTCTCTCATTCCCCCATTATGAACACAATGTAGAATTTCAAGTTCAATTATTATAGAATTCAAATAGCGCGTAAAGGTATTATTTTGTTGTTCATATCAGATATAGAGGACACCTTTTCCTACAAGAAGACAGAATATGAATAAAATGACATTTAGAATATAATATAAATAGAAATGAGATTTATTATTCAGGGACAAAATGTCCCTTTGGAACATAATTGTTGTTCATAATTTAGAGTCCGACCCTCAATTACAAGGAATATATATCATATCATTAAATACATAGGTGATACAAAACTAATAATACACATTTGGCATTATTGCCAAAGAATGTAAATATCATTAGCAGAGGAAGATCAGTTCAGATACAATGTTACACTGGTTCGTGCAAGTTTATGCGCATTTGAACGCATAACCAGACGCTTAACCAGACCTTCAAACGCTCGGGAAATCGTAATTAGCGCGGGAATAAATACATATAAGAGGGAAAACCATCTGATTTATGCGCATAAACAAGGCAACGGGCCCGAAAAAATATGCTTCTCGTGGTTGGTACCAAGGGTCTGACAGAATCGCGATATCTCGTACTATGAATTACTACTAGATCGCCAATTGTTTCAATGGCACAAATAGAAAAATACGTATGCGTGAAAAAGATAAAGAATGTATGTTTTTGACAAAAAACTTTTGTGTTTTGTGGAAAAATGCAGTAATTATTCCTTTGTGTTGTAGAAGACGTATAACGGCGTCCATTTAAAATACGCCTGGGACCACACGAGAGACATCGCCATGGCAACCGTAAGTAAAAAAATAAAAGATGGCCGAGAGAGTACATAATACGAAACCGCCAAGAGTGTAGGACCGTGGACGGCATTATTATTATCGAATACTGCAATCTGGTTCCATAATTATTTATCAGGATAATGCAGAATTGATTATGCAATTGCCTTTTTTAAGTTTCCCCTGAGAAATAAATAGGTACTATTTCCCAATTAAATCTGCAAGATATTCAATTAAAATAGTATAACTGTCGCGCGTGACAGACCTTTGGTATAGTTACTCACCGGATTTTATTCCATTACACCTAGGAATCGAAATATTTTGCAAAATAAATTAAAATTTAAAAATTATTAAAATATATAAATTTGTGGTTGGTACTATCGATTAAGATCGCTGATAAAATGATCAGTTCGCGGAAGATTCGGTCACCATGATCGGTTCACGAGACCGGTTCATTAGATGAACGACTCTCCCCAGAAAAACCCGCATTGTGAGAAGTCGTGTGTGTTTGTAGGTAGGAGGAATATGTGTAATCCCCGAGAAAGGAGAAGAGACTATATTCCCCCACCCTCCCTATCCCCCCTTTCCCCTCCCTTCCCCCCAATCCCTTTCCCCTCCCCTTCTGCCCTCCGAGGGCGAAGGAGGAGGCAATACAGCTTGTCAAAAAACACGTAATATATAGGCGTTGGGCTTGGCTCTCGCGTCTGGTTTCTGTATAGAGGAGGATCCTTCCCCCTTCCCCCTCCCTTTAGGATCCTTCCCTTCCCCTTTTCCTTTTCTTAATGTGCTATCCTTCACTGAGCTATCCCCACACCACCAGAGCGAACCGACCACGTTTTGCCTCCCGACGACGACGCCAGTCGTCTTTTCCTTGTCGCCTTCCCATCATGCATTGCCCCCACCAACAGTCGCCGAAAGACTCGCGCATACGCTTAACTTACGCCGCGTAACGTAACCACGCTCTCTGCTTGAAAAAACCATGCAAAACTTTCGGTATTTCTAAGAGATCCGTCCTTGGGTGCGTTTAAATGCGCATTTCATTGCACGATCCAGAGTGATATTGCATATTTTGAATATAAACTGGAGAAATTAAGGGTCTATACGCGTTTTTACCACGACGATTACAATATATCCTACTCAAGGAGGTCCAAGGTGAACAAAGATTCGTTTAAATGCGCAGTTCATTGCACGATACTGAGTAATATGGCATATTTTGGTTATAAACTGGAGAAATTAAGGGTCTGAACGCGTTTTTAACACGACGATTACAATTTATCCTACTCATGGAGGTCCAAGGAGAACAAAGATGCGTCTAAATGCGTATTTAATTGCACGATCCAGAGTAATATTGCATATTTTGGTTAGAAACTGGAGAAATTATGGGTATATACGCGTTTTTTCCACGACGAATACGATTTATCCCACTCCTGGAGGTCCATGGAGAACAGAGATGCGTTTAAATGCGCATATTATAGCACCAACCTGCGTAAAACTGCATCATTTGATTATAAAGTAGAGAAATTAAGGGTATATACGCGTTTTTTCCACGACGAATACGATTTATCCCACTCCTGGAGGTCCAAGGAGAACAGAGATGCGTTTAAATGCGCATATTATAGCACCAACCTCCGTAAAACTGCATCATTTTATTATAAAGTGGAGAAATTGAGCGTCTCTACGTGTTATTTTGGGGAGAATTAAGATTTCCCCGACGTCTGGAAGTCTAAGGTGCACACTGATGCGTTTAATTGCGCATTTAATGGCACAAACCTGCGTAGCATTGTATCTTTTCATTTAAATACGGGAGAAATTGAGCGAATATGGGCGTGAATTTCGCGACAATTACGATTTCTCCAACGCCTGGATGTCTAAGTTTCACACAGATGAGTTTAAATGTGCATAGAATTGCATGACACTTCGGTATATCTTTACTCGAGTAATCTGCTGGACAAATGAGGCATTTTGCGAGTCATTTACTCACGAATTTGAGTTTCGCAGATTTCAGGACTATGATGCGTCAAAATGCGCATAGAATGGCAATCAGCTGGGTAGTCTTGTATCTCAACGAAGCTACCGAGTAAAGATATGACTAGTAGAGAGTTATTGAAGACATTTTCGCATTAAATACAATTTTCCCAACGTCTGGAGGTCTAAGAACTATCTAGGTGCGCCCTAATGTGATAAATAACTGCAAGAAACTTCGTAATGTTGCATCAAAACTCATCTAATAATTAAAAATCTGAAAAATTCGAGCGTTTTCAAGATTGGTGTCACTCTATATACACTTTTCCAAGCGCATGGAGGTCTATATATGCACTATGATGCGTTTTATTGCGAATAGAATTGCACGAACCGGCCAAATATCGTGTACTGACTGATCTACAGATTTAAAAAAAACTCCACAAACAATGCGTTTAACGAGTCACTTTCGCATCATTCAATTTCACCAACGCCTGGAGGTGTAAAGCTGTGAATTGCAAGAACGCATGCACGAATGCATGAACGCGAGATGGCAACAAAATAACCCCTTCTCTAATTCGAAAATGATTGCACGCCCGATTGAGGACAAAAATGTAGTTTGAAGTTGTGCAATTTCGTGCCCCGTGTAAAACGACCTGAATGCGGCCTGGAAGCGTTAGAATGCGCATAGGATTGCAATCAACCTCGTAATATTGTACCTGAGCTAATCAACCGGTTAAAATTGGATGAAAACATATTTTTTTCAACTTAATGCATTCGAACATTTGAAATTCAACAGGAAGGAGGGACATTTTTCAATTGTCACAAGGAAACAAAATAATACCTTCCCATGCGTTGCATATGCCAAGAAGTAAGTACCAATTAAATTAACAGGTAGAGGTTAAGCTGAAGATAACCACAGATAAAAAATCTCACAGCTAAAGTCTCATACTGATAACTTATCAATCTTACAAAAGGAACAAAAAGTTCACAAAGGAATATATTTCAATTCAAAACCTACGCTGCGGTTGCCATGGAAATTGTAAAATTTCTATTTTTGAAATGGTGAAAAAATGGCGCCAACGGCCATTTTGTTGGCTAGAGCGTAACGTATTGGAAAATCGTTGTTTTTAAGGGTAGAAATATTCAATTCTTGCGCTGTCAACCGTGCTGTTCTTGGCGCAACTTTTGCTCTTGAATTATAACGTTGAGTTAGCAAAAGCATTGGTAAAACTTGCGTGAAAATTAACGTCAAAAATTGCGTCAATTAAATCTATTCACTATTTTTCCTGGGTGTGCGAGGAAGCAGAACATGTTCGAAGGAATCAAAGGGAATTCGGAGATTGCAACTCCGAATAATATAGGTTTATAATTGCAAATAAACCACATATTTAACGTTACATTCCTTCGTAAACTTATATACAAACATAAACGGGAATGCGTTAACTTAACGCCAACACATTCAAGAGCATTTCATGCTAAGTGAATCACTCATTCGAGAAGAATATCCACATCGCATCAGGCACCAAGAAGATCTGAAATTTCAGCACACAAGCTGGGTAAGTTTAAACCCAAGAAAACTCTCGCTAATTGAACTACGTTTGGGTGTAAACATTGACGTAAGTTAACCTACCATAGCGATAACGTCACGTAAAACAACCGGAGGGAAAATATACTTCAAGAACCTTCCAATTGAGAGAGCAAAGGTAAGAATCGCAAATCTGTAACGTCCCAGGGTCTACTCACAAAATAAGGGTAATTTTGGTCTTTAACGTTTACCAACGTGAAGCAAACTTTGCGTTGACGTCAACACAACATTCAAGGACAGTATTAATGAAATGATTAGTTCGCTCGAGATGGCATAAGATTGATATTTTTGTCTTTCGGAAAGGACCTGACAAAATCTCCAGGAAACGAATAAATAACTTACCCAAAATGACGCAATTTTTGGCAATAATTCGTACAAAAGTTAAACCGTTTATTCGCTAACTCTTACCCTAAAGTCAGGCTCGAAAGAAACGCTTACGAACTTCAAAGTTCAGAGCATGTGTAGGTGATGTTATGCCCTCCAGAAAAAGGGACATCCTTAATGTGGTTCCACCGTAGAATGACTTAAATGTTATTCTATTCATATTCTGTCTACTTGTGAGAAATGTTGTCCTCTATATCTGATATGAACAACAAAATAATACCTTTTCCACCCTATTTTATTCTATAGTAATTGAACTTGAAATTACAGATTGTGTTCATAATGGGGGAATGAGAGAAACACGGGGATAAAAATAGATTTTTCCATAAAATATAAATGCCATTTTTGTGGAAAACTGTTTACAAGAAGGAAATAATCCAGAGAAACTGAATAATAATGTAATATAGGCATCTTACCACCTTATTTTTCTAGATATTGAAGAATTAATGCCGTAATTGAAGTCAAAATGCGGTAATTGGTAGGAAATATCGCTGCAGTCTGCTCCTATGGCTGTAAAAAAGTGCTAATTTAAAATACATTCGTGGAATAATAATCTGCATTTTTTTATACTTTTCTTTTGGGTGTCTATAGGTAACGTATTGCATCAGTAAAAAAGCAGGATTTATTGGGATAAAATTTAAAAAATGTGGAATTTAGTATTTGTTTTGACTCGCACAGTCGCGGCGGAACCTCCTTAGGTCCCCGTGCTAAAGAGTAGAAAACCGGCGCTGACTGATGTAATCTCAAGAGTACATTTTTATTGTTGTCGATCAGCCTTTGCGCAAAGTGTCAAGTAAGCATTCACTACAAATGATAAGACTTGAATCTTCAATTTTACAGAGCAACTTTGAAATCAGGTAAAAAATATCAAATAACAAATCAGGAAGAAAGGGTATGAAACCTTACTAAAATGTCGCCAATATTAGCATTGACCGTTAAGTAATTACACAACTCTCAGTGGAAACACAACGCCAATACTGGTTTTAAAAACAAATCGGAAATAACCCCAGAGTTAAGAGAATAATCAAATCTTTTTTGGCACATGGAAATGGACCTTCCGAAATTTTCCGACGTAAGCATTTTCCAGAACACGCATGCCTGAAAGACTCATCAAACTGCATTCAATTTCACCAAAATTAACTTACGCTGCGCATATATTCAGGCACAAACGGAAATTCAAGGCTTATTGAGGAAATTGAGGATAAATACGGCTGAAAAAGTGAATAATATTCATGAGCGTTCACCACGGAGTATAGCAGCGCAATGTAATACAAACCTTACCCTTAATGAAGCACTATATCCCGATTCTATAAGAACTGGTTAAAGTTAACCACAAGATAACCATGCAGTTACATCAACTTGACTTTAACTGAGAGCTGGAGTCGTGTACGATAAACAACACCGTCGTTTGGTAAAGGTGATTTGAACGATATAGTTCTCATAGTCATATTGGAGACCATATTCAAATTTCATTATTTTATTTCAGCGTCTGTAACAAGTAGGGAATAAATATTGTAGTATTAATGGCGCAATTATATAGTTATATATGACCAAAAATCTCAGTAATTAAATAAATGAAGCTACATAAGTCACTAACTTGACTCATTTTCTCCCGCCGTACGGCTGAAAACCCTTCAAAAAAGCAGGTTTTTAAAATTGCGATTCTGTAAAAATTACTGTGCTGGGTAATAGATTATTTTTTTATAATTAGTTGAGAAAACATGCAATCTACTCAGTTTTTTGACGAAATCTAGGTGTTATAAATTCCTATTTCCTTCAATATTCTATCCCTCTGGAGCGCACATATATCTATACGTCAGCGCAGTAGACAAGCCAGTAACCAGTCGCTTGAGAGCGTAAATAGTTTGATACTGTGAGTTCGGGTATATAAGTCCAACCGACTTGTAACGTCCACGAAAGCACTCTAAAATGACGTCAATTTTGGCGTTAATGTAGGCGTATGTTGAGAAGCGTTAGCGTAAACTCTAAGGAAACATTCGCGCACGAAAGATTGGTCTAGAACTTTACACGAAAAAGCATAAAAGAGTGATATTCATAGCATTTATTTATACCTTCGGAAGTACCATTGGTCAGCCTTCGTTCGATGTCCAACACACAACTCCTTAATAGATGGATCTTCGGAGTTAACTTACAATGATGTAGTTTAACCTTAGTAGTAACCTTACATCCAAAGATGAGTCAAGAAAAGCTACAGGCAGAACGCGAAGTGTTGATATTTAGCGCTGGGCAAATGACCTTTAATGTCTGCGGACGAAAAACACAAAACCCTCGATTAAAATTCGAAAGTTTCGGCGTTAATTTCCACAAAAGTTAACAAACTTTTACGTTAGCGTTCCGTCAACATTAACGCACGAAAGAAACGCCATGAATCTCAAGTATTGAAAGCATAACAACACAGATAAGGACTGATATTTTGTATTGATATTTTGCGCAGGGAAAAAGACCTCACAGGTCTGCAGACGAATATCAGAAAACCTTGCACAAAATCGTAAGTTTCGGCGTTTACTTCCACGCAAGTTAACCAACCTTTGCGTTAACTTTACGTCAATATTCATACACGAAGGTAGCGTCTTGAAACCTCAACTTTTAAAGGAAAATAAATTGATATTTGGGACTAATAAATGGATCTTTCGTACTTTTCCACTGGGTACGTATCACCAATATCTTAAGCACTTCTTACGTTAATTTATCATCATATAAAATCAACCATTGCATTTACTTTACATCAACATTCTAGTTTGAAAGATAAGCCAAAATCCGTGCACGAAAGATCTCAGAAAAATGATATTTCGCGATTGAAAAAACCTTTCCAATTTCCCGGGCGAAGTGAAAACTACCCTCGCGTATTTAATACTCGATTTTTGGCATTAATTTTTTGAATACGTAAATCAATCTTTTCGACTACTTAACTTTAACATTCAGGCGCTAAAGGTACGCCTATAACCACTGACAACTCTGGGCAAAAAGGTAGTCTTTTGCACTTCGGGAAGGAATTGCTAACGTCTCCGGCTCAAGTTCTTCTCCTAATGTTTTTACAATTCCTCTAAAAAACAGTGCACTCGTGGAAATCGACTTTCAATAACATCCACCAATCGTTGCGTTAACTTTAAGTCAAAAATCACAGCGCACAAAGTAGGCGAAGAGCAGCTCAAGTTATAGCGCTTATAAACCACATTTTGCACTCAGAAATAGATCTGTTAAAGGCTCTCTTTTAATACGTAAGTAAAAGCATTTCCACGTTATCTTTGCGTTAATAATTACGTGGTAGAGGTTCGCCAAAACATGTTAACAATGAGCGCACAAATAACCTTACGAAAACCCGGGAAGACGAGCTGAAAACCTTCTTAAATCGAAGCCACTTTTAGCATTAACTTCAACGCAAACGAGCCATCGTTAAAGTTAACCTTTTGCAAACATTAACGAATAAAATTTAAACCAGAACCCTATCACGTTTGGTAGCAATAACGCGATTTTTAGACGAAATGAACCTTTGGATTTCCCAGAGCTCAGCAGGCCGTCAATGTCCTAAACACCGTCAGCCAATGACACAAATTCTCCCTTTACCTTTAATCATACAATCGTATCATTGCGTTCTATTTAATTAAACATTCAGGAGCAATTTACGTTCCAAGAACCGCTCAAGTTATAAGGCTAATTATTGATTATTTGAGCTCAGACCAAATACCTTTCAAAGCTCCTGGCTAAGGGTAGAAGATCATCGCCAAATTAAGAAACTTTTGGTGTTATAAATTTGATATTATAAATCAACCTTTGTGTTAACTTTACGTCAACGCATGAGCGCAAACTTTACCCCGAGAACATCTTAAGAAAGAGTTCTAAGGAGTGATAGATAATTTGCACTAAGGAAAATATCTTAGAAGAGGAACAAAAAACCCTCATTAAGAGACACAATATTAGTCCTAACGCTTAAGAACGTAAACCATTCCTTGCGTCATCATAACGTCAATGCTCGAAGGGAAAATATACGCCAGGAACACTTAAAGTTAAAGCACAAAGAAAGTATGTTCAAGGCACTGGAGCCTTGAACATACCTTTGAGACACCTTCTTTGAACAAAGGAGAAAAATACCTTCTATAATTGACGTCGTTACGTAGCGTATATTTTACGTAGGCCATGGCACCTTAACGTAGCCTTACGTCAACGTTATAGCGCCAAAGCTACGACAATAACAGCTCAATTTAGTGCACTATGGGTGGGGTCACCTGCTCTACGGAAAAGATCTGCTCGCAATGCTCCGGACGAAGTGTTATTATCGATTAAAATATAGACTCAATCCATTATGTAAGTTCCAAACCAGTCTATTCTCTGACGACGTTTATAATACTTTACGAAATCCGACATACTACGGTAGATCAGATCATGAGAATAAAATTAGGGATCTTAAATGCAGAACGGACAGATTTAAAATGTCATTTTTCCCACGAACTATAAGGGACCATAACAGCACTGCCAATGAGACTTTATAACTAGGTTTGTCGATAGGTATAGTGTAGCTCTTAGTAGTAGTAGTACTCCCTAATACAAGTATCCTTATCTGTTACCTGGTACTAGAAGCACGCCGTGCATGTCTTCTACATAAGTCATGAGTCTCTGTCCATTTGTGTAGTTGCAAAATACATATAGGTATATTAACGGTCCCTCTCCATTGTGATAATATCTGTAGTGTAGTAGTGCATGCTTGTGAGGCTTGGCTTCGTGACAAGCACTAGCGATTTATGTTAATGCATAATTAGTCGTAGTTACACTAAATTTAGGGTATAATGTAATGCATTTTGGTGAATACTCACCCCCTGCCACACATCCCAGAGGTGGCTTACAGGGTATTTTGTAGATGAATAAACACCGTAGCTAATTGAAGTCATTTGTGTCGTTAACATTTATGCACGTAGGTTAAACTTTGCGATTACATTAAGCCAACATTTGAGCGGGAATAAAAGACCGAGAACAGCTCATGTTTGAGTGCTAAGCAGTGATAATCGTTAATCGGGGAAAATAACTTCCAGAACCTCAGGACGAAGAGCTGAAAACACCATTCGGTTGATGCTATTTACCGCTCTCACTTTTACATAAGTAACTCAACAATTGCGCTAACCTTAGCTCAAAACATAAGCGAAAAAGGTAATTCATAAAAAAGGTCAAGTTAAGGGGTTAAGGAGCGATATTCTGCGCTACGGAAAAGACTTTCCAGAATCTACAGGCGATGAGTAGAATACCTTCTCTAATTAACGCTATTTTATAACGTATTCTTTTACGGAGGTAAACCAACCTTTACGTTAACTTTACGTCAATATATACGCTCAAAAAGATAAGTATTGTGCAGTCCAAATGATACCACTGAAGAGTGATATTTAGCGCTCCACAATTGACCTTCTCAAGTGCGATAACAAAAACATTACTCGATAAATGACGCATTTATCAAGTGGAAGTTCAACAATTTATATCAATCACTGCGTTAACTTTAAGTCAATATAACAGCGCAACTACTACGCCAAGCTGAAATAAGTGTATAAGAAGGGTAATTTAGCACTCCAGAATTGACCTCCAGTGCAACGCCACAAAACACCACACGCTAAATGACGCATTTCTTCAGTAAACTTTCCACAATTTAAACGAATCTTTGAGTTAACTTTAAGTCAGCATTATACCGCAATAGATGAGCCAAGAAGAGTTAATGAAATTGCGGTAAAAAAAGTATCACTCCAGAATTGACCTTCTAAATCGCGATGTCCAAAAACATCACTCGCTAAATGACGCATTTATTCAGTTAACTTTCAGCAATTTAAGTTGGTCGTCGAGTTAACTCTCAGTCAACATTACAGCTCAACTTTTACGCCAAGAACCGCTAACGTAATTGTGCTATGAAGGGTTGTTTAGAGCACCAGAGTTGACCTTCTAAATGGCGATGCCCAAAAACATCACTCGCTAAATGACGCATTTATTCAGTTAACTTTCAACAATTTAAGTTGATCATCGAGTTAACTCTTAGTCAACATTACAGCTCAACTGTTACGCCAAGAACAGCTAACGTAATTGTGCTATGAAGGGTTGTTTAGAGCACCAGAATTGACCTTCTAAATGGCAATGCCCAAAAACGTCACTAGCTAAATGACGCATTCATTCAGTTAAATTTCACAATTTAACTGAATATTGGCGACAACTTTAAGTCAACATTATAACGCAAAGGATAAACTAAGAACAGCCCACGTAAGTGCGCTAAGAAGCGATATTTAGCGTCCCGGAAAAACGCCTTATTCACCCGCCCGAGTCCCCGGGGCTAGCAGGAGTTACATGCCCGCTCTCAAAGCCGGACTCTTTGCGAGCTGCTGAGGGAAGAGAGGGGAAGGGGAAGGCAGGTGGAGGGGGGGAGGGAAGGAGGGGAGGGGTAGGGGAGTGGGGGGTGGGGTGGGGGGTTTAGACCCGCCCTGACAGGCCTCCCGCAAAGGAGGGGGAGAGAAGAAATACTCTGGTCACGTGATCTTCACTTGACAGATTTATGTCAACGCTGTCGAATGCTACCCCTGCCACCGCGCCGGCCCTACCCCTCCCCCCCAGTCTCGGCACATCGCTGGGAAAGGTGGGGTGGGGGCCGTAGGGGAAGGTAAAGACCGAATCACCACAGAGGGGAGGGGCGAACGACTCTTTCTCCGGAGGGGAAGTGACCGACTCTTCTTCGGGAGGGGAAGTGCGTGTACCACTCCACGGAGGAGAGGTGAACGGCTGAACGACTCTTCCTCGCTCACACCGGAGGGGAAGTGAACGACTCTTTTTCGGAGGGGGAAGGACGAAGAACAGGTCTTGTTCGAAGCGGAAAAAAACTTCTTTCTGTTATCCAATCTCTCCCGCTGTTTCTCTTCCTACCTCCCGTGAGCCGAAAGGAAGTTTGCCTTCCCTCCTCCGCTATGTCCTCCCTGCGTCCTTTATGCTTCCACTTATCTTTTTCCTTCCGTTTTTTATCGTTCCTTTTTCTCCTCCTTCTCCGAACCGGTGAAAGAGTCGGAACTGATGTAACGACTCAAACGGAGTGTCACCGTAACCGGAACGTTATGGCACGAAAAGAATTAAAAAAGACAGACTTTTTTCAACAGTCTAAGACATTTTAACGAATCATTCGACACTGCTGAAATACCACACCCTTGACATTTTCATGCAGGAAGTGAGTTATTTCAATCAAAAAACAATTTAATTCATCACGAAACACCGGAACGATGCTAGAATTACAAGTTGAAGCCGGTTATACCTTTAGTTTCTTAATTTTCCATACAGTTTTACCATCTTCTAATCAGTTACCTGTAAGAATAAGCACTGTATGTCTAAAATGAATGCTCCGATGTTAATAAACTATGCTTATTATAATTTATATGTCAAAAGGTTGGATAAATATATATATTATACCAAATACCATTAATTGTATGCCTAAGCAATTGCGCAATTTAAAAGGAATGGCGGAAATCAAGAAAAAAGTCAAAGAATGGTTAATTAGCGAAATTAAGAATAATTTGTAATCCCTTACAATTAGGCACTATATTTATGAATCTTTTATACTTATGTAATCACTTGTGTACTCATTTGACACATATAATTACAATATATATTGTTATACTATGGTAAATATATTCATGTTGCAGGTTTTGTGGATTTTTTAAAATGACATTAGTTTTGACTTTTGTTTTATATTGTAATAGTATTTTTCTACTGTGTAACATGCCGCTTGTATGAATACAATGGAACCTTATGATAAGCCATTAGGCTTAGAAGGAACTGACTTTTAAATGCAATGAAGGCACAATTATCTTAAAACCGCTGAAAGAGCAAGAAAGTATCAAAAAATATTGAATTTGGCGAACATAGGATGTTCTACTCATTCTATCACATCATTTGAAACTGATGAAAGCCTAAACCCTACTCATTTCCATTCTAGAAATGAGTTATTTCAATGAAATAAGACTATAATTCATCACGAATCACTGGAAAAATGCCAGGATTTCAAGTTTAAGCCGGTTATATCTTACATTTCTAACTTCCTCTCCACAAAACCGATAAAAGAGAGTAATGACTCAATATGATCAATGTACCTGGACCATTTTGGAACCTGTTCGGCGCAATGGAGTAACACATTCCACTACTGCAAGCATATTTTCAGGCATATCACTCTTCATCGCAAACCTACATGGACATCCAAGACTTTCCGATATAGCGAATACAGTATTTCAAACGATTAGCCATTGATTTACCTTGAAAACAGAAACAGTGCTCAATATTCTTCTATTCCTGGCATATTCTAAGGAATCATTCAACGCTTCTGAGAGCCAATTCAACACCACGGCTTGTCAAACAAATCAAACATAACCTTATTCACTTATTACATGGTTTGCAACGAATTATTTACTGATGTCTACTTAGTTTAACAACGAAATGACGTGAATAATCATGAAACATCGAATTCTAACCAGTAAACCATCTCTTCGAATCTTTGCCAAACAATAAAATCGTCTCGTCTCCCCAGAACCCGTGAAAGATTCGATTCACAGGTAAAGGCTCAAAGAATGTCACCGTTAGCGGAACTTATTACAAATATTACAGTAGAAGTAACCGTTTCTTTTATCAATGGAGAATATTTACAGATATTTCGCTCTCTTTTTAATCTATATCAACAGAAAAACCATGGTAATGCCGACAACGTTTTACTTCACAAAATAAAACAGTTGAGTTTAAAAAAAAAGACTCCAGAACTCCATAAATCAGCATATGTAGAAATTACTATCATTTTCTTCTTTCAAAGCACATTCTCAAGTATCTTACTGTACTTAGTGTAAGCCAATTCAACACCGTGATTAAACAGATAAAATATTTCTCCAATGGCCGTAAAATATATGCACCACTCGTCAAAAAAAATAATTAAATACTTAACTGTGTTGGTTTGCGGGAATGAGGACTCCACAACAGGGACCAACCACAGCCTCTCCACCAGAATACCCTCCTGTGGTAGTTTACGGGAAAATAATTTCCTCGCCAGGGACTACCACAGACACACACACACAACCCAATTGGAATCCTTTGTGGGCTAATGAGACCCAGCTAAGGATTCCTGGGTTATAACCTGGGATCCTTCGGAGAGCTGTAGTGACTCTACTGAGGCTGCCAAGTTATTAACACAACCACACACGCAATCACACAAAACACTCACTCACACACACAGCAGGGCCCCAGATTTCTGGGAGAACAGCTCAAAAAAGAGCGTTGTCAAATAGAAAAACAACAAACAGGGAACGAGGGTGAAATTCGTATACGCGTATTTCGACCACAAAGTGGTCCTCTTCAGCGAGCTGAAGGGAAAAACACTAGCAACACGAGGTTGAAAGTGAATGAAGAGGAGGACACTCCTCTTCAGATTGTCCTCCTCTTCATTCACTTTCAACCTCGTGTTGCTAGTGTTTTCCCAAGGTTATAACCCAGGAATCCTTAGCTGGGTCTCATTAGCCCACAAAGGATTCCAATTGGGTTGTGTGTGTGTGTCTGTGGTAGTCCCTGGCGAGGAAATTATTTTCCCGTAAACTACCACAGGAGGGTATTCTTGTGGAGAGGCTGTGGTTGGTCCCTGTTGTGGAGTCCCCATTCCCGCAAACCAACACAGTTAAGTATTTAATTTTTTTGACGAGTGGTGCATATATTTTACGGCCATTGGAGAAATATTTTATCTGCTTAATCTATAGAGGCCGTAGAGCTCATCTACCTTGATTCAACACCGTGAGTTTTTAATACAGAAAACGTATTGTTTCAATCAAAGAAAACCTTCATTTAGTACAAAACACCTGAATTATTCTAATACACCAACTTGAACTTGTAAAACATTACGTCTTTAATTCTTCCTGTCATTTTAACAGCTATTTCTTACACTCTTACAACGGGTTAGAGAGTTGATATTGATGTAATCACTCAAGATTGTACCGCTGACTACAAAATTTCGAACTGGTAAAAAAAGGTGACTGTTTTCTGTATTCATAGAACTTTTTCAGGAATATTACTTTCCTTACTGAATTAACATCTAAATCTAAATCTACAAAATACCCTGCAAGCCACCTTCAGGGGTGTGTGGCAGGGGGTGAGTATTCACCAACATGCATTACACTATATCCTAAAGTTAGTGTAACTACGGCTAATCATGCATTAGCATGAATCACTAATGCTTATCAAGAGACGAAGCCCCACAAGCATGCACTACTACACTACAGTTATTATCACAGTGCTAGAGGGACTGTTATTATATCTATGTATTTTGTAACTACATGTACACTACATAAATGGACAGTGATACAAGAGTCATACTGAAAACATGCACGGCTAATACTATTAAGGAAGCACTTAAGGATGTCAATTAGAAGTCAATGCATTAAGTGCACTGTAAGTGTCACAGTTTACTGATTGAATATTATGTAACATTATTTTCTTACGACTGGAATATTTTCATTTGAAAAACGTATTTGTAATGTATACTGTAGTTGATTATTTGAATAGCTACTGCCAAATGAACACTATTATTATCATTAGTTATCATAAGAAAAATTATTATTTAGTCTACACAGATCAACGAGGTGTCTTTTCTTGCTCATCCAGTTACACATCATCAACTAAGTGACTGATAGGTGTAGGAACATCGAAAACTCGAGTGAAAAACAGTGACTGGATGTTTTAAGGTCGCCGGTCACCATCCCAAGGCTATTTTCCCAGGATCCTTCGACGTGTCCTCAACAGCCTTCTTCCTACTTTCATTTCCATCTTGTATACAAGGAGAGAGAGTTCACACCTGGCAGTCTAAGAGATATACAAGAGCACCTTTCAAAGGGGTCAAAGTCACGGAAACATCGGTGACGGAGAACCGTTCTCGAGTCACCGAAGGAACTAATGAGTGACCACTGCCGTATTTACTAAGCTATCCTTAAATGGATTATCCTCTCGATCAGTAATTTATTTCAGGAGGTTCGTTGGTTTCACTCATCTTAAGATAATTCGACGAAACTTTCTGAAAGCATTAATAATGTCTTAAATCTACCTGATTCTTTTCAGAATTATTTACCGCAGATTACTTAAGATATTTGATCGAGATGTGGACAAATAATTACACATGGTTTCTTAAATGGGAACACAAGGTACGAGTAGCTTAATTCATCAAAAAGAACCTTTTTATAGATAAGAATAATAAGAAAAAAAGAAAATAATAAAAATAAAGTATATCAAATGATTTTCATACATTATTCTATTGATGATTAAAATTATTTTTGTTTTTCTTATTCTTAACAAAAAAAGTTCTTTTCGAATGAATAAAGCTAGTCGTACCTTGTGTTCCCATTTAAGAACCCATATGTAATTTCACATGACCACTTCCAACATCAAATATCCTAAGAAATATGCGGTAAATAATTTTGAAAAAATTCAGGTAGCTTTGTGAAAACATAAGTGATGCTTCCAGCAAGTTTCGCCGAATTCCCATTAAGTTAAGAGTGAAACAAACCGAACGTCATTAAGAAATAGTAAAATCACCTTACAACAATTAAATGGGGTCCCTTTTACCCCGTTTAAATTGTTAAATTTTAGCCTCACATAAGAAAATAATTGAATTCAATGCAGGGGTTACCATTTTCCTCTAAAAAACTTGGGTTTCAAGATATGCGGTACAATTTTTTTGTCAATGGATGACTGAATAGTTTGTAAAACAGTCCAAATAAGTAATAAAAACGGTGGAAAAAATTCACAGAGGGGTAGTTTTTAACTCTTTTTTTGTTAAATTTCACCTCTAATTACTTAATATAGTATTTGGTGGACGAGTTTATCCTCTTGAATTCTAAAATTACGTTCCATCAAGATACAACATCGAATCTTTCACTGATATATATATCAAGGAGAACAGTATTTTAATTATTGCATTAGTGTTCTACTTGCTATTCGTCCTTTGCCTCAAACTTCCGAGTAAACAGTCCAAATATCGGCAACTTTTTCCATATTTTCAACAAAGTATATTAAACATTTCTTTGCCAAGAGCGGCGTATGCCTTGAATGGCAACTTAACAGTATTAAGGAGGTTACTACCGCGACTGTGTGAGTCAAAACAAATACTAAATTCGCACATTTTTTAAATTTTGTCCAAATAATCCTGCTTTCACTGATGAAATGCGTCACCTATATAAAACCAAAAGTAAAGTATAAAAAATGCAGAATATTATTCCACGAATGTATTTTAAATGAGCACTTTTAATCCAGCCATTGGAACCGACTACAGCGCTATTTCCTACGAATTACAGCATTTTGACTTCAAATACGGCATTAATTCTTCAATAACTAGAAAAATAAGGTGGTAAGATGCCTGTATTACATTTATATTCAATTTCTCTGGATTATTTCCTTCTTGTAAACAGTTTTTCACGAAAATGGTATTTATATTTTACGGAAAAATACTATGTTTATTCCCCGTGTTTCTGTCATTCCCTCATTATGAACACAATATGTGATTTCAAGTTCAATTATTATAGAATTTAAATAGCGTGGAAAGGTATTATTTTGTTGTTCATATCAGATAGAGGACAACGTTTTCTACAAGTAGACAGAATATGAATATGATGACATTCAAGTAATTTTACTGTGGACCGATGTATGCAATCTATTATGTATTTTCCTTCGTAGATGTAGATGTATGCAATCTAGTATGTAATTTTCTTCGTAGATGTAGATGTATGCACTCTATTATGTATTTTCCTTCATAGATGTAGATTTATGCAATTTATTATGTATTTTATTTGTAGATGTATGCAATCTATTATGTATTTTCCTTCGTAGATGTAGATTTATGCACTTTATTATGTATTTTATTTGTAGATGTATGCAATCTATTATGTATTTTCCTTCGTAGATGTAGATTTATGCAATTTATTATGTATTTTATTTGTAGATGTATGCAATCTATTATGTATTTTCCTTCGAAGATGTATGCAATCTATTATGTATTTTCCTTCGTATATGTAGATGTATGCAATCTATTATGTATTTTCCTTCGTAGATGTAGATGTATGCAATCTATTATGTATTTTCCTTCAAAGATGTATGCAATCTATTATGTATTTTCCTTCAAAGATGTATGCAATCTATTATGTATTTTCCTTCAAAGATGTATGCAATCTATTATGTATTTTCCTTCGTAGATGTAGATGTATGCAATCTATCATGTATTTTCCTTCGTAGATGTAGATGTATGCAATCTATTATGTATTTTTCTTTGTAGATGAAGATGTATGCACTCTATGATTGTGAGGTCAGAACGTCGTAAGTTTGGGATGATATTTTCGCGCAGAAGTTGGCGGGACTGGCTCAGGAATCCCGTCGCCTAGCGAAGCAGGGTGTTTAAGAAGACGATCACCTGTCTCCACCTTGACGACCGCGGAAGAGCCATAAAAAGGCTTAGGGGAGGAGAGTCGTTCATTTGATATCTCAACAACCCCGATTTCGCCATCAGTCACTCTTGCTTCTTTTCGTCTCAACGTCTTAAAGAGATAAGGGCACAACGCTATTCTTTTTTAAAAAGAGGAAGTTGATGTCACATAATGTCCGTCCAAGATAATGGCGCAGTTGATACTTAGAAATTCAGCCAATCAGTGAATACGTTCCGAGATGCCGACTTCGGGTCTATTGTGCAAATGTCATTGTCGTCATAAGAGTCATAGACGTGTTTAGACGAGTCATGGGCGTATTAACGAGATTGGGGCGAACGGGACCGGACTAGGGATGGGCCACTCTGAAAACCTCGGTAATTTTCGTAAATTACCGCTGTACTTTTCGTAATTTACCGTATCCCTGGTAAATTACCGTAACTTCCTAGATAATTCATCTATGTTTGAGATAATTTTTCATACACATAAATTCCCAACATGTTCTTTTAACCCAAGTTCACATTTTCTACGCGTTTAACAAAACATTGAGGCATGTACAACTCATTTTTGGAATATTTTACATAAATTAAAACATTATAAGAATAAAGCTTTAGAATATTCTTCTTGACAATTTCTCATACTTTGACAAAAGAAAGCCAGATTGCGTGATGCTGCCGTAGTTCTTGCTACAATTTTAAAAATTTCTAATATATTAATGCTGTATTATGTATGGTTTAAATATGGTTATTACCTTCCTATTGCTATTGTCTATCTCTTATTTAACCATACATTCGCTGTTTAATACTTAAAACTAAAACAAATCAGGAAAATTACGGAAATTTTCGAAATAGATACGCCACTGGACTGTGGTTTTATGACGCCTATGACGTTCAAGTGATTATATAGGTCCCCGCGATAACCGCTAGTCAATTTTTATCTTAACATAATGTCAACAATCTTAACTGAATGTCAACTTAACTTAAAGTCAACTATCCTAACTTAATGTCAACTTAACTTAATGTCAAATATATTAACTTAATGTCAACTATCTTAACTTTATGTCAACTATCTTAACTTAATGTCAACTTAACTTAATGTCAACTATCTTAACTAAATGTCAACTATCTTAACTTAATGTCAACTTATCTGTCGTGGATTAAAATATATTGACTTAATAATTTCCTAGCAAGCACACAACTAATATCCCACGACAATAAAAGTTAATTCGGGGAATTGAATTTTCAACGAGCTTTCATATTTGATGGTGTTCTGGGTAATTACTATAGAAACTGACCTCGTGTGTATATGATTTTTCGCGCAAACTATCGTAAGCGCTAACTATCAATATGGAGTGGAAATTCTCATGCGTCATCCGCCTCACGTGACATGTTTTCAATATGTCGGACGCGCGCAACACTTTTTAGGGACGTTTTGAATTGAGACAATGCGTCGATCGAATGTTTTTTGTTCATCTCCCCATCTGAAATATTCTCCACTCAAGAAGACCTTTTCGGCCTGCCCCCTTGCGTTATATTTTTTCCCTACGTTTAGTTTCCCCCGCGAAATAAAAAAAAGAAAATCGAAATACCTCGGCGTCCTCTACTTCGCGTTTGTTTCATTCCTTTCGTAACACTCCTCCGCGTCCGAAAGATGTCTCCACATTCTTTATTTTTTCCTACTTTCCTCTCTTTTTTACTGGGGGAGGGATATAAAAAATAACTTGTATTCTCAAACCCCACCTTTTGGTTTTACTTCGTACTTGTTTATTTATTTTATTCGTCAAGTCTTCCGTTTTTTTTCGTTATTCACTTATTTATTTCGCGTCCCTCCACAGTCTTTTTTTTCTCTCTCTCGGCCATCTACCGGCCGGTCAATCAAATGCACACTTTGTCGCGCGGGAACGAGTGTTGGCGTCTTGATTGATTGACGCGCCACGAACGTGACTAGCGGACCGGAGTGGAATTTCGGTACGAACAAAAGAAGGTAGTGGTGAGGAGGAGAAGAAATAAAAAAAACATCCGAGGGACGAAACAAATAAACAACCGAAAAAAAAACAGTCGAGGAACGAAAATATAAAACGGGGAAAAAAGGGGAATACTAAACGACAATAAATGAGAAACGAGCTGATGAGGACGAAACGCAAAAGAATGTGGACGCGGAAAACAAAAGACGATAGACTACCGAAAACGAAAGATGCGTAAAAAAAAACTTTTTTCGTGCGTGATTTTTTTGTTTTTTTTTTATTTTCGCTTGGCGACGGAATGGTTTCCTCCCTTTTTGCGAGAGAGTTTATAAATAGCACAATGGAGTGGACCTAAAGAAATCGCCGAATTTGAACGTGAAAGAATGCTGTGCGTCCTTTAAAAAAACAGCAGCATAAGGAAATAGCTCGAGATAAAACGGAAAATTGAGATGTTTCCACAGTAACGCACGAAAACGGAGCGGTTCCCATGGAAACCATTCGGTATATTTACCTTTGCCAAGGTGATGGACGCCTGTATGGACTCAGAACACAAAGAAGCCATAAGATTAAGACATATTAAGGATAAAGACTACGTAATTTCAATAGATATAAGGACATTTTATGCAATAATACCCCAGAACACTCCCAAATATACAAGATCGTCGACAATGCAACCTATTACCAACGTTTTATGACGTAGATTCATACGTTAAAAGGCAATTAAAGAATACTATCTGTATAGAATAATGTCCTGCATTAATAATGCCATGAGGTAGTACTTTGTAAAGTATTAAGTCATAAAATGTTGATAGAACACCATGAAAAGTAAATGGGAGAAATCTAATTCCCGCTTCCCAATTTTCAATGGAACTGAAATTTGGGACACTTACTTGTATACTCTCCATAATTACAACACATGAATCGGTCAATAAATTCACTAGGGGAGATTGGGGTAATGGCGGTCACCTAAGGGAAAATGAGTATAAAACTTCACTTTTTTTTAAATTTGGAACAGAATCATGTGAAATCGCTTACATATAATATATTTTACCTATTGCAGACTTAAATTGAGCCCTAATTAAGCTTACCTATTGATATTATAAAAAATATTGCAAAATCAGCTTTGACCGGTATTACCCCTACCCTGGGGTAATGGCGGTCGGTAATGTCATGTTCTACTAAATGGCTGTAAAATAAGAAATATGAGGAGTTTCAATGCCATAAACACGTTAAACTGAAATCATTATGTTTATTTTATTACATGATTCCACATTTAAGAAATTACAAAAAAGTAATTGAAAGTATGGACATAATATGAAGTCAATGATTTAAAAAAACACCTT
Organism: Pyrrhosoma nymphula; assembly: GCA_963573305.1. Taxonomy (NCBI): domain Eukaryota; kingdom Metazoa; phylum Arthropoda; class Insecta; order Odonata; family Coenagrionidae; genus Pyrrhosoma; species Pyrrhosoma nymphula. Next base: position 30,606,774 of record OY754340.1, read on the forward strand.
TCCATGGTAAAAAAGGGCTTACAAATTTAAGGGCACTGCCAATATGTTTACATAAGTTTATGAGCTTTTAGAAGCTTAAGTTAATTTTACTTTACGGAGCACATGTCACATACTTAACCCTCAGGAGTGTCTCATCCAGAACATTCTTGATGTGCCCATAATGCACAAGAAGTGCACCGATACCACATTTCTCCATCTTTTCCGGTGTCTTTGCATAAGAAACAGGTTTCTTTACCCTTTTCCGTTAAAAGTAACTCACTTTCTGATTCGTCATCACCAATCTTTTCGTCATCAATAGAAGTGTCTGAGTCAGATTCAAAGAGTTTCCTGCTCATTTTCTTTTGCTTCACTTTTTGTATTTTTCTTTCAGCAACAGCAGCCGTTTTCTTTTTTTTCTTTTCTTCATTGAATTCTTTCTTTATTCGCTTAGTTCTTTGGTTCTTTTCTTCTTTTCTTATTAATTTTTCCTTGATCTTGGCTTCTTTTTCTTCTCGCTTTCTTTTTTTTCTTTAAGCTGGGTTTTCATTGGTGTTGAAGTCAAGATCTCAGAATGTTGCTTTTGTCTTCCTCCTTTTGTGGGCTCATTAGCCCAACTACTGCATCCAGGTAGAGGAGAAATCTCTAGTATAGAAACTTTAATTTGTGGGTCAGTCTGAATATGTACTTTATCAAGTTGGACAGAGGATTCTAAGTTTTGTTCAGTCGTGACTTCGTCTCGGTCTACTTCTGCGATGACTTCATTTGCAGTAGCTTTCAAGGGAACGTCCACACACACTGGCGTTAAGTCTTGATTCTTCTGGAGGATGTCCTCTACCAAAAAATCCTCATCTGTGAAAACTCCCGGATTAAGAGGATGAATCCCAGTGTTTTTGAACCCATTTGTTGCTTTTTCAATCGTAGCGACTGGTGAATAAGCCTTATTGAAGATCTCTGCTACATCGTAAGGGGTTATTTTTACTAAGTTTCTAGTCTTCATGAACAAATCACATTCCCTTTTGTAAGCAGCCTTCAAGGGCGAGTAAAATACTACATCTAAAGGCTGAAGCCTATGTGATGAATGGGGCGGTAGGTAGTGACACCATAACAATCCCTCTCTCCCTACAAATGTCATAGGCTTCAGCTGAGCAATGAGTGGAATGATTGTCAAGAATACGAAGCATTTTGTTGTCATTACTAGCATGAGTAAACTGAGCAAAATGTTTTAACCAAACAACGAACAGTTCTTCATTGATCCAGCCTGTCTTAGAGCATGAGTAAATTGATCCAGGAGGTCCATGTTTTTCTAAGAGAGGAGACATACGAACTCGAGGAAATATGAACATTGGTGGAGCATAAAGGCCTCCCGAACTCATTGCACACACAACTGTAATGTTTTTGCCCCTTTCCCAACTTGTTATAGAACCCAAACCCTTTTGGCCCCGTTCTGCCAGTATTAGACCTGGGTCCTGCACAGTGGTGATCCCTGTTTCATCTACGTTCCAATAGTTTGTATCTTTATACTTGTATGTATCCATAGCCTGTTCTAAATTTTGGAAAAAACGATTCACTTCCTCTTTGTTAAACCCCATGGCTCTTCCGATGCTTGTGGCTTCAGGTTTGCGCACACTAATGTTGTTTCTTGCCATGAATCCGTACATCCAATCCAGGCCAGCCATTTTTGTTTCTTTATCAAACCTATGGCTTAACTGGTTTTTTTCTGCATATTCAAATGCAATTTTTCTTAATTTCAGTGCAGTAATGCCGTAGAAAATCTTCGATAAAGTCTTTACGTGGTCAGTTAGAGCGGCTTCGTGTGCAGGAGGGAAGACACACTTCCTGCCTAAGCTTGGATCAGAATCAGTTCCACTCTTCATTCTGTCTTGCAACGTGCTGAATGGTATTTTAAATTGATCTGTAGCCTTTCTAATCGATAATCCTCTGGAGTAATGGCTGCTTTTGCTTTATTTTAGTCTTCTGCAGTCCATTTAGCTTTATCTGTTTTCCTTATGTTTTTTCTGGGCATCTGAAACATAGAATAAAAATATGAGTACTAATGGGGTAATGCCGGTCAGTAATGCCAAAGCGACTGCCATTACCCCAACCGCATGTTTTCATTCAACAGCTAAAAAACTAAATATCAGTGCTTAAAACATTAATAAAACGCTAAGTGAAAGAACAATATGGCTTACCTTGTTATTGCGAGATCAGTCTCGTCCCATGAGTAGTAAACAGTAAGAGCTGATAGTGGATTAAACTATTGTCTTTCTTATAAGGCGAAACGTCAAAACAATCTTTCTTACACAACAGGCAATTTACGACTGGCAAGATGGCGAGCGCTCCAGTAGTATATCCATAAACTGTCGTGAGATGGCAGCACCAATCAGTTTGACTCTGCGTTATCCACTTTACGAGAAATCATAGTGACTGCCATTACCCGCTGACCGCCATTACCCCAATCTCCCCTAATTACCAAGTTATTTAAGATTTTTACATTCTATATGGAAAAAAGTCTTTTGCCAAAAGATGGGGCTAGTATAAGTTATCATTTATAGTGAGAAAAAATGCTAATAATTTAATTTTCGAAGAACAGTCGCGCAATTAATATAAAAACTAAAAAAAAAAAAAAAAAAAAAAACATTTTTTTATAAAAACGAAAAAATAAATAAAATAATAGCATGTAAAAAAATATATATACTTTTTTAACCTCGCTTATTTTCAAGTGTAGGTACTAAAAGTTAAAAATTATTTATAAAAAATTATTAAACACAATCTTAGTCATTTATAGTACATCAATATCTATTCCACAAGCACCCAGGAATTTTTATATTTAGGAGAGTGATGAAAAAATTATTATTTTTTTTACTTTTTAGTACTACACTTGAATATAAGGGTGTTATTTTTTAAATATTTTTTTACATATTAATATTTTTATTGAAATCCGTATTTTCTATTCAATTATTGCGTATCAAACGATTGCATTGCCAAACGCTCTCATTTAAAACATTTCGTGGTCCATTACTGATAAATAAATGTTATATTTTTTTATAATACCCTCATCAAAAAACTCTCGATGTCATCTGCCCAAGGAGAGACAGACAGACAGAAGAAGAAGATGGGAAATACTAATCTCTTCTCAACATCTTTTCAAACTCCAACCGTCCATCAAATCGTCCGTTTTCCCGTCTTGAACCCGAGGGGGTAAGAAAGTCACTCTCTTAAAAAAAAAGATTTTTTTACATTATTTTTTTTTTGACGAGTCATCATCGTCATCATCATCCGACCCGCCTGCCATCTCACGACGTGAGCCAATACCAAACGAAAAGAAGAAAAAAAAGACAAACGAAAGAACAATCCGCACATACCCTGCCCTCTCGCGGCGAGAGGGATATATTAAGAGGAAGGCAAAGGGGAGAAAAAAAATGCGAGCGACGATATTCTTTTTTTTATTTTTTGTCTCACAAGCGCACGAGATGACGATGCGGAGTCTTCCCGTCAGTCTCTCTTCAAAGTTTCAAAAAAAAAAAAAACGGTCCCTTTGACGGACGGGAAGATTATCAAACGTCTTTGAGTGAAAGGGGCGAGGTTGGCAACACTGATATCATCGGAAATGGTTCGATCACCGAAAGGTTGGCAGCGATGGAATACTGCACGAAACTATATTCAATCAAGAGGCGTAATATAGTTTTGCACTGAAAGTATTTCTCACTTTATTTAACCTGGGGGGTTATTCTGTATGGCCTCGGAATTTCCGAGTTTCGGCAGTGACGACATTTTGAGGTCACACCCATTAAAATTTCAAATTCAACAGTTGATATTTGTCGGGGGGCTGTAACGTCAAATCCACGGATTTTCCGAGGTTCGACCGTGTCGAACTCTTAATGAATAAGGCCTGAATAAGGTTAATAAAATTAAGAATATAGTCGTCATCAAGGAGACAAGAGGGTGAATGACAACAAAGAAACTATATCAAGATGCGGAATATATTATTATTTCGAATGTATTCATGACTTTATTACACCTGGTGATAAATTAACGAATTACGGCCGAATTTATGGCATAGCAAAGACTAATTAAGTGTCAAATTGACTCTAAAATTAAGCAATTATTAAGTTTTTTATAATTCTTAACATTATTAGACCAGGTGATAAAGGTTCAAACACCGTGACCGCTATGTTGGCACCGATAGAATACAATTACAAACACTTTCACCGCTATGTTGGCAGCGATAGAATGAAACACGTAACTCTATCCAAGAGGTTGAATACATTTTCGACTGTATTCGGTGACTTTATTTAACTTGGTGATAAAGTTACGAATACGTTGAACTCGGATCTTAAGTTGAGCAATTCTTACGTAACTTAATTGCATGATTTTGACAAAGTTATGCATACAGTCACCACCGAATTGGCAAAGAAGAACGACTATACCGAGCTGTATCGACAATCGAAATTTATTTCCGACTGTAGTTAGTATCGACTTTATTACTCAAGTCGATAAAGTAACGAATCGAGTCAAATACATGGCTTAGCAAGACATTATAACTACGTGACTACGTAATAATCGATTCTTCGTTGAAACCATTAGGGCCAAGTTTCTCACGTCTTTCTCACCTTATTTAATCGAATTTAAGACGAAAATATTTTAATCGAATTTCATTAAAACCGAGCCTATAATCGTAGGTTAAATACATATATGATGAGCGTAATACAGAAGCAAATAAAACCTCTCACGTGTTAAAATTCAGAATAAAATGGTAGAGCACTTATCACATTGCGAGGTTATAGTTTGTTTGCGAGCTGTTTTAATTAATTTACATTAATATAATTACATATTTACGAAAATATCAAATTAATGAGTAAATTTATCAACAATAAACGATTTGCAGGATAGATAGTAGTGTCAAAAAGACCCACTGTGCTCTGAAAATATTATTTAAAAAACCGCTTTATAGCTATATCTCCTGATAGAAGAAAAAAATACATAATTATAATAATAAGCTGATTGTGCGTTACCTTGGATACGAACCAACAAGATTCGTTGTCATGGAAATGTTTGTTTACCGCGACTGACGCTTCGCATACGTCACCATCATTTCGAAAAATCAGTTCCGAGATAGAGACTAACCGAATAAAATTTTTCCATAGCAAATATTGCTTCATATATTTAATGCAATTTATGGTCCATCGACAAGTTGACGTCCCGTATTCAGGTGGTAATAGGGAAGGGGGATTTATCACTGCATATAAAAAACAGCAAATTCGAGCTCAGAAGCACTCTGACGTAATTAATCGACTAAATACATTCTATAAACTCTTCGTTTGGCAAAGCAATGCAGTTATCCCCCTCGATAAAGAATACGTTAAACGAATCGTTTTGACGCAAAGTCAATTTGCAAATGAACTCCATTGAGAACAGTTTCACTGATTAACTCATTGCAGTATTACATAAATTATGCATTCGATACATTCCCCAAGAAAGCAATAATGAATATATTTAAATACATAAAGATCCATAACAGATGTTCTCACAAGATGAGGTTTAAAAGGTTATCTAAATATTCGTTTTTAATATTAAAACATATTTGACTACACACACAAAAATAATTACGGTGTTCTGCATAATTACGACTTCCCTTCCGATTCAACGAGTTCGAAACTTCGATATACGTGCATTTTTTCGTTTAACGTTGAAATTGTACCCGAATAAAAGACGAAAATTTATTTCCATAGAAGGTTCAAAAATTTGTATATCTAAGTGATAATGTGTAGCTACTTCATTGTAAATAATTAAAAAGCATCTATTATCAAAATGTATGTTTTAAAAAAACAAAAAAGATTCAACAATATACTTTCAATAACTTAAGTACTGTAGTAACTTAACGTCCATCAAAACGTAAGGAATCGATAATATTCTATAATCCTTCACAATGTAGGTATTATAAGGAATAGCAAATCATACTATCACATGCAATATCGTCAGCAAAAGGAAAATTTAACGTTTAACATGTAATTATTTTGACGCTGAACTTAAATCGATACCTCGATTAACGAAACTCTAAAAATATTCGGTATTCAAAATTGTCCGCGGTACCCAGAAAACTATTATAAAAACACGTAAATACTGCGTATTTGTTAAACAGCATGCGGACCGGACAAATTATACGGTGGTAAGGTTACACCTGAATGATTACCTCGATAATCGATTATCGCTAGTCGAATATTTTAGCAGAAAGGCGAAAAGCAGGGTCATTAAACAACGGACCCGGGGTGCAGGTTAATAAGCGCGCAGAGAGAGAGAGAGAGCCCTTTGAGTCGCAGGTAAATATTATAAAGCCGCTCGCGAACCAATCATGAATTACGAAAAAAAAGTGAGCGACGAAAATGTCGTAACTCCGGGAGTTCTGTACGGATCGCCAAAATGTTTCCCCGTGGTCTCGAATTTCGGTTCAAAGGTCAGAACTCAAGAGTAACGAGGACACCCTTAACAGCGGAATATGTTAAAGAAAACAACGAAAAAAACACGAGTTAGAAAAAAAATCGAAATGGAACCTCGATATTACGGATCCCCTCACGCGTCGATGGGTCGATTGAAAACCGAAAATTGAATTACGCTACAGTGAGACCGCCGCAGAGGTTTGTTGAATTAAGCGGACTCGTTTTGCGTAAACGCCTTCCCCTTTATCGAACCGCTGCGCAACGAAAGAATCGAGTGTTTTTATTTTTTTCGATTCGAGATGAACGATGAATCGAGACCGCTAAAATCGAACGCGCGCAAAACGCGGATTTCAATTATCGACTGGAGACCATTTAACATTAATTAAATTAGTCGGACGTATTAAAAGGCCGAGCAGATGTGATTTCCGTCCCTAATTACGACCCGAGCGATTCTTTTGTTTGCTTTCTTCGCTTCCACCGAGCGGTCGTCAGCGGGGTGAGCGGCTCGGAAACTTATTGTTAGTCAAAGAACTTTATGCGTTATTATGCGGAGGTTAAACCCTTCGAAGAATTGGATTTACAGGCGTAACTAGTACTGCAAATGGGTATCTATGAATAAAGTAAATAATTTTAGCTCAAATACGGATATTTTACAGCAATAATACATGTTTTTAGACGTTAAAAATATATTTTAATAAACACTTACGTCAGCTGTTGATTAAGCCATGGTAACAACGTTAAATCAATATATAATCACCGAAATAAGTTGAGTAACACAGTAACATACGATCATTCAAATGTGATTCACTCAACATGTAAAAAAACCTGATGTTATTAAATTATCTCAAAAGTATGACTGTCGTCTGCATTGTTGTCAATCAATAACTGATCACCTGACAATCCACAACAATGCTGCACGTAAGCTAACGATATAAAACTAATAATTGATGAATACCGGATACCGTTTGGTTCTTATACTCAACTTTAGTATTCCTGATAATTCATACATTCATTGCTGCCAATATAATTGATCGCAATCGAATGCGCAAGTTTCTGTGCACTTTTGCAAGCATTTTCCTCACTCATTCCTCCCATTCAAATTAGTTTTGAGAAAACAGTCGCCGGTTATTTTTTTCCCCCGATTTCACGAAGTGGTTCTCTAATTCAACTCTCGTTTTAACGGATTAATACCGCATTTCACGGATTATCGAAGTAATTAACGAACTAATCGTAATGATAAAATCATCGGCGGAACATTATGCCCCGTATCCCGGTGTGGAATAGGTAGTAATTTTAGCGAGGAATAACTAATAAGGGAGATATTGCTGTGCTCTTTGCAATGATATACATACAGACATTCGAATTATCATTCAGAGATTAACTAACAATATGGACGGTCAAAGACTTAATCCTCGTAATAAAATAATGGTCTGGCCTTAACCCACACTTAAGGCATGATAACTCACTTAATACCGACAACATTGGAGTGTGGAAATGATTACAGGGTTTATCAGTGTAATTTGGAAAGAATACTCGTTGAATTTCAGATGAGAAGATGGAAATATTTAAAATACCGCATAGTATTGAAAGTAGCCATTCATTTTTTACGTGAAAAATTCGTAATATATCTATTAGAAGTCATTTCCACCCATAGACTGTGTGGCGTATTATATACCCCAAACGGTATCCCCTTAAAATTCTCCATATTGCACACAAATTAAACTATACAAGCACAAATAACACCTATGAGGCGTAAGGTTGACATTTATTGTTAATTCTAAGCAGTTGTTTCCAAATACAGTGGAGTTTTCTATAGTTTAAACAATTTTGAATAAGACGATTTTTTTGTGCTTTAAAATAATCACATTTTCAGGCAAATATAAAGGTACTGAGGAAAATCGAATACTTTAAATAAAATCTGTTATCATTCAGCCATCCAATAGGTGAGTGTTTCAGACTTGTACCTCAATTCAAAGTAATTTAATTAAGAAAAGAACAATTCATGGTCTCCAAAGAAGGGCACAACGACATTTTTTAATTAAAAAAACTAACATTTTCGGGTAAAAATTAAGGTAATAAGGAAAATCGAATTCAATAAATAAAACTTTTATTCATTAAGCAACCCAATAGTGAAATATTGAGTATTATATCTCCCTTGGAATTAATTAAAATCAACAAAATAATAATTCATAACATTCTTAACAATGACATTCTTATTTGAGGCTAAAGTTTGAAAGAAATGTTGTAGCAACAACCCATTTACACTGTTGATTACTAGTATAACTAATAGTATATAAATATATAATATATATATATATATATATATATATATATATATATATATATATATATATATATATATATATATATATATATATATATATATATATATATTTTTTTATATATATATATATATATATATATTTATATAATTCAAATCAAGGAAATTCTCACGTGGTGAAAATATATCCAATAAGGAGTCACAGGCGTGATAAGTACAAAACATGGTGACACAAACAAAAGAAACTCACGCGAACGGTTTAATTTTCGACGACGCTCTGCCGTCTTCTTCTGAACTGGAGATAGTACTGGATGAAGATGCGTGAAAAAGTTGGCAAGTGAGTTTGTATTCGCAAAGACGAACACTTTTCTCTGAAATCAACAATAGCATGTTTCCTTGACAACCAGATTTTGGTCTTTAACGAATTTGGAATTAATATTGCTTAGTTACGAGCTGCTTAATAATGCTAAAAATTGGGTTTATTATTCTCTCTTTTTAAAACTACTTTTACTCAAGATAAGAGAGTTAAGGACGTTCGTTGTTTTCGCTCAACTTAAGACAGTTCGACGAAACTTGCTGGAAGCATTACTTATGTTGTCTTAAAGCTTAAAGCTTGATGTTTTTCATAATTATTTACCGCAGATTACTAAAGGTATTTGATCGAGAGTTGGACAAAAAATTACACATGGGTTCTTATGGGAACACAAGTAGCTTAATTCATCAAAAAGAACTTTTTTATAGTTAAGTATAAAAAGAAAAACAAAAATAATAAAAAAGTATATCAAATGATTGTCATACATTATTGATGATTTAAATTATTTTTGTTTTTCTAATTATTCTTAAATATAAAACGTTCTTTTCGATGAATGAAGCTAGTCACACCTCGCGTTCCCATTTAAGAACCCATATATGTAATTTCACATGCCCACTTCCACATCAAATATCCTAAGAAATCTACGGTGAATAATTTTTTAAAAAATCAGGTAGCTTTAGGACAACTTAATTAATATTTCCAGCAAGTTACGTCGAATTCTCGTAAATTGAGTGGAAACCACAGAACGTCCTCAAAATTTATTTTATGAGGTACTAAAAAGAATGAATTTTCTCAATATTTTAATCGATACTCCTCTTATACGAAGAGCCATAAAGAAGATGTTATTCTGAGTACCGTCGGGTAATTCAGCTAGTTTATAATATACATAGATTATAGACAAAATCTAATCTACAATAAGTCTAATGTAAGTCAAATGTGGCTATGATTACAGAGAAATGGAACTACAGTGGCGTTATATAAGTGCCCTAATAGCAATAGTTCCCTAAAAGTATGGAGTTAACGTGAGTTTAATTAGGATGGAGCACCAAAGGAAGTCATCATGGGATACGTAGGACAAGATATTTTTATTTACACAAGGATTATTACATGTTGGTGGTGTTTTGAGAACAAGGCATGTAAGCCATTAATAATTACGTGGACTTCAATTAGATTCCGGTGCTTTGAAATCAATTGTAAATATAAAACGTATTCCAATATATATCCCACGCGCATGAATACAAACGGAATGCTGCGTAATTACGGATTGACTTCCGAGTAAACAACTCCCAAAACCTCGATGTGCGTAAATTTATTTCAGACTAACGTCAAATCATGCCCGAATATAAGACGAAATTTTTTTTTTCGTTTAGCGTTGAAAAAATTACGATCTTAAAGTATCTTGAGTAAATGACGATCTCATTTTTGCGTGATAAATTGCTCCGATGCAAGCTTAGAAGTAAGATTTTCAGGCTACTATTTATTATATTTATTTAATGTAAACATGGGAATGAATGTTTAAAAGTACTTACATAAATACGTACGTATATAGGGTAGTATGGAAGAAGTTCAGAGACATATTTCTAGGCATTAATACTAGAATTAGGTTATTTTTGACTACTCCAACACCGAAAGGGAATAGCAATATTATCATTCATATTTAAATTATTCTATAAACATTATTATAACTAATTACGAGGAGATAGGAGAGACACGTGGAACTGCAAAGTTCACCAATCCCAAAATAACTTCTCAGGTAATGCAATGAGCCATTAATACATATTACCAGCTTTATATAATGAGATCATCGAAATATTGACGATTTTTTACACAGATATGGCACTTAACTGTATGAAATGTCGTTTAATGGTTATATTTCAATGGTTTTTCGCCATTAAAATTGAGGTTGTAGCGAAGTAAATGATGTTATAGTCAGTTTAATGACGATATGATCTATAGTTTATCATTCTGTTAATTGAGATTGAAGTAAAGTGTTCCGTAGTTAATATCCGTAAGCAAGACAATAATCATAATTAATACGCTACGCAAAAAATCAGAATAAGTTATTTTAATCGAATCATATCGAAAATCCCGCTATCAAAGAATGCGCTATAATGCGGATCATAAAGCTTTTAAAAGGTTTTCCATAGCGCTAATTTCGTGGAAATATATAAATACGATCTCGGCTCTTTTAAATCGTTTGTAACAATTACATATATTTGACTACACACACAAATATATTAACAGTGTTCCGTATAATTACGGATTCCCTTCCAATTCAACGAGTTCGAAACTTCGATGTACGTACTTTTTTCCCGTTTAACGTTGAAATTGTACCCGAATAAAAGACGAATATTCATTTCCATAGAACGTTTTTAAAAACTTATTGTGTTAAACGCAACCCGAATAAAAAGATGAATGTTTTTTTCATTGAACGATGAAACAATAATATTAAGAGGAATCGTAACTCGAATAAAAGACGATTTGCGAATCGGCTCGTTTTTAGGAATTAAAATCGGAATAAAAAATTGCACACAAACAGGCTCGAAAGTAAGATTAAAAGGCTTCTAGGACTATTTTGTAGAGGGTAGATTTTTTTAAGAAAAGAAACAAATTTTTAAAATATTCTCATCCAATTTCCAATATATTTACAGCAGCTATAAGCATAATGAAAATTGATATATTTTACGTAAGCCAACATGCAACCATCATTAGACACATTATTTTTACGAGAATATATAAAAATATTTACAATTATAAACGATATACAGTCGATACTTCGATAACTCGAACCATTTCTCAGTTCCGCAGGTACTTCGATCAATCTAAGTCAAGTTTGACCGTGCGTTAATGTTAGAATAGTGGTCAATTATGAGGAAAATGACATGCCAAATAGAGTATAGAGCATATGAACACAATAGAGACGCCGTGGGCAAGGAAGCGTTGACTCCAGAGCAACCCCCAGGCGTGTGACGTCAGGAAAGGGATTGAAGCCGATAATGCCTACAAAACTCATGATGAAAAGCTCAAACTCTTCGAAAAAATGTCTCCGGCGTTATTCAAAATTCGAGTTTGAAATTTTTAACGAATTTCGTGATTTGTGAAATGGAATAGAGTATTTGCACACTTTTGGGAAGTGACATCTAAAAAATCTATCGATACTTCAGACACTAAATTTTCATTCTGACACTCGAGAGGTTTTTCGTTAATTTTTTAAATAAAATCTAATAATTTATTATTGCGCCGAAACACTGGTCCGCCATGTTTTGTAGGCTCTGACGTCATCTCCCATAGTCGACCATTTGTTGATTTGGAGATTGTGTGGACTGTGTAGTCTTTAGCGTGCGGACGAAACCTTAGCTATTAATATTATCAAATATCGAAATATCTTCGAAAAAGGCAAATACTATTTCACTGTCAACGCACAGCTAGGCTATTTCGCTTCTGCTAATATGGGAGATGACGTCACACTACGAAGAACCAATGGTTGGGCGTTTAGACCTAGGCAATTTCGATGCTAAAACAATGCATATTAAAATCTATTTATAAAAGTAATTAGTTGGAATTATACCTTGGTATTTCGCACGTGGCATTTCGAAAACAAACACTACTCGCTATAATAAAATTTCAACAAAATACCTCACTTACGCAAATACTCTATTATTGATAGAGACGGCATTGTTGGCGATAAGTTATGGATAACCGAATTCTCTTCACTGTGTCTGTGCAATTGAAGGCAGGACAGCAAAACGGCATTGAGAAAATATCCTTAAAACATAAAAATATCAAACGTATGAGCGATTTATTTTCAGTTTTTTCAACGTCTTTCTCCCGGCTGAAGCTAAGAACGAATCAACCATTTTCTGTTTGAAAAGAGTACATAGTTCTACAGTTGCTGGGTTGACGAACATCTTAGGAAGCCATTAAAGGGTAGTTTTAGCGAAATTATATATCACGTCACCTAGAATTGGAGGAATTTGACGCCATTTTAAAGAAAAAAACTACCATCTTTTCGGTGATATCAAAATATTAACCTATAAAGAATAAATCATGTTACGCTGATGTTTAACCACGGAAACTCAAAATGGCGGTCGCGGCTTCACCTTCGCTAAAAGCCGAGCATATATCGTCGCCATCTCTGGTACTTTTAACGACTCAATGGTTTCTATTGCACGATGTCACGTGCACAACCTTGCTGTTAGACCCACATAGAAGTACTCAGCAAGGATTGTTCAAGCCCCCTCTACTGTATTACACGCTTTAAGGTTTACGATAGACGATACAATACGATAGAATCATTCACAGATCTAAAGTAACACGGAGTTCACCACCAAATTCTCACTGAAATATATCGATAATATTTCTCTCTGTATTTAAAAACACTACATTATAACTCTCTGCTTTGAAATTTCTCTGGATTATATACCTGGAATGTAGCTGGAATATAGCTAGATTGTAGCTGGAATGTACCTGGGGCCTAATTCTGGTTCTTTCGTATAGTGCGATACCGAGCGCGAACGCCAGTTGCGTTACGCGGTATTCTCTTAGTGATAGGGACAGTAACAGCGTTCGTGATAGCGTTAGCATTAGGGCTTGTCCAATCACAGTGGGGCTCGGTATTCTCTTACTACTTATCACGAAAGTTAACGCACGTTGCGATGAAGAAGTTATCACGGCTTTCGAGGCCGTGACAAGTCGATGGAATTTTATTACGGAGAAAATGAGAAGCTTAGAATAACTTATTTAGTAACTATTTGTTATTATACATAAATATGGCAACATTGTATCGCTTAGCTTCCTCAAGTTCCATCGAGAAATGCGTGTTCGTTTGTGATGCGAGGGGTATATTATCAGTGAAAGTTTTGTGTAGCATTCTGGAGATATATTTTATCTTGAGATACCAATTTTAACACTGTTAGGGAGGAATAATGCAATTAAGTTTACGCAAGTAATCGTCATGCTAGGCTTTCATTAACTTAATGTCGGTTATTCATGAGATTACATCTTTGTGAGCAAGGTTTTAGGTGGTTGTTTATTTTAATTATCAACGTGGAACTATATTTTTCAGTGAGCATCGAAGTAATTTCAACGACAAGATTACTCATATTTGTTAAGTGTCATATATATATATATATATATATATATATATATATATATATATATATATATATATAAATCGTATATATACCGTATATACGCCACCAATTGGATATGCATTCCGTTTCATGAAATAGTATATTGCAACTGCTTTGATGAAGTGAACCTCTGCTGTTGTGTTGTTTTACATCCGAGGCTATTTGTTGGTAAACATGAAGGCAAAAGAAGTACCTACATATGCTCTTCAATATGCTGTACCTAGTGTGTATTTGCTATTATTCGGCAATAATGTGAAATATCCTCCACGTAAATTTTTATGATTTCTGCTAATGTTTGCAATTTTTATTTTTTTACGGCATTGTTGGCAACAAGTTATGGATAAACGACTTATCTTCACTGTAAAGTTACGCCAATGCTAAACCACGGACACTCAAAATGGCGGTCGCGGCTTCACCTTCGCTAAAAGCCGAGAGCATGTATCGGCGCCATCTCTGTTACTTTTGACGAATCAATGGTTTCTATTGCCCAATGTCACCTGCACAACCTTGCTGTTAGACCCACATAGAAGTACTCAGCAAGGATTGTTCAAGCGCCCTCTATCATTCGTAGCCAGATCTACAGTACCACGGAATTAACTACCAAATTCTTACTAAAATCACGATAATATTTCTCTGTATTTAAAAACACTACATTGTAACTCTCTGCTTCGAAATTTCCCCGGAGTATATACATGGAATGTAGCTGGATTATAGCTATATTGTAGCTGGAATGTACCTGGAATAGGGTTACCATACGTCGTAATTTATGCGGACAGGTCCGTATTTTCGACTATCAATGTAATGTCCGCAATTTTTATTTTCTTGGCAAGTTAAGATTCTTTTGATTTATGTTTTCATCTCGTATCGCTAACTAGTGATACATATATAGGATTTAAGTTTTTTACTGGCGAATGCTAAGGATGAATAGTTCTTTGGTTTCCAGCCGGGTAATGGCGTTAAAACTGCACTGAAGTTTAAAATGACGTAGTATGCCATCGTCTTCAGGGTTAAATCCTGACGGGGTTAACACTGGGTTAACCCTGGAAACAGGGTAATTTACCTCCGATTGAAATTACGGTAGTTTTTCCATCTGTAACCCTGAGCATAAAAAAGCGACTAAATAATATATAGATCGCTCATCGATTGATACAATTACTTATGACGTGTGAGCCTATATATATATATGTAACAACTGTCATAAAAAAATTTTGCATATGCATCAACTTCGCTGAAAGCCGAGCATATATCGGCGCCATCTCTGGTACATTTAACGACTCAATGGTTTCTATTGCCCGATGTCACGTGCAAAACCTTGCTGTTAGACCCACATAGAAGTACTCGGCAAGGATTGTTCAAGCGCACTCTACTGTAATTGATGACTCGCAGATGTAATTCAAATCTTAATTTTTTTCTGCGATCATTCGAATATTCTTGGGAGGCCATTCGTACCGCATGCATTCGAAATTGTACGAAAAAAATACTCGTAAAAAGTCTTAAATACATAAAAATATCGTTTGGAAATGGAGTAAGTAATTACTGAAGGTGTGGATGTTGATTATTAAGCAAAATATTAGGTGACGAGGAGTTTTAAAAGGCTTCTTCAAAGCGTTTTTCTAGGTGTAGCTGGTCTTTAAGTGCGACATATTCACAGTTCACTAGCCTAGATGTACTACAAATGATAGAAAATGGTGTATTGGCCACGATAGATTAGTTGCATATAATAGATTTGATCGCTATGATATTACCCACAGGTTTAGGAGTTCCTTGAGGTTTAATTTTAATGTTTTTCTAGGTTTTGCTGTTCTGTTTGTGCGACATATTCACAGTTCACTAGCCTAGATGTACTACAAATGATAGAAAATGGTGTATTGGCTGCGATGGAATAGATTAGCTGCAATAATAGATTCGATCGCTATCATATTACCCACAGGTTTAGGAGTCTCTTGAGGTTTTTTAAAAAATGTTTTTCTAGGTTTATCTGTTCTTTACGTGAAACATATTCATATTTCACTATGTTAGATATGCCGAAACTGATTTATGACCCACAGATTTAATCCTTTTAGGAGTTTTTAAAGGCTTTTTCAAAGCGTTTTCCTAAGCTAAGCTTTTCATTGCATGCATATAATTTAAATTTAACTAGCCTAGATATCCTGCAACTGATAGAAAAGCTTTTTCTCCGGGATGGAATAGAATAGTTGCATGTTATAGATTTTAACGCAATTATTTGACCCTCAGGTTTAATCAGTTTAGAAGTTATAAGGCTTATTTAAAGCGTTTTTCCATAGGTTAAGATTGTCTTTTACGTAGGACATATTTACATTTCACCAGCCTATATATCCGATGCTTTTGATTGAAAAAAGTCTATTTACCGTGATGGAATAGATTAGTTTCATATAGTGAATTTTAACTCTATGATAAAGCCCACAGGATTAATACGTTTATGAGTTTAAAAAGGTTTTTTTAAAAGAGTTTTCGCAAGGATAAACTGTTCTGTACGAGCGAAATATTCACAGTTCACTAGGCTAAACATCCTATGACTGATAAAATGTTTGTATTTACCGTGACGGAATAGATTAGTTGCATGTAACAGATTTATACGCAATCATATGACCCTCGGGTTTAATCCATACGTGAGTTTTAAGGCTTTTTAAAGCGTTTTTCTAGGTTTAGCTAATCATTAGGAGTGGCATATTCACAGTGCACTATGCTAGATATTTCACGCAACTAATAGAACATTTTTTATTGATTATGATGGGATAGATTAGTTGCTTATAATAGATTTGAACGCCATGCTTTGACAAATCCGTTTAGGAGTCTGAAAAGGTTGGTTAAAATCGTTTTTCTAGGTTAACTAGTCTTTACGTGCATCATATTTATGTATCAACTAGCCTAGATCTCCTGTATCTGATAGAAAAGTTTGTATTGACCGCGATGAAATAGATTAGTTGCATATAATAGATTTGAACGCTATGATATGACCCACAGGATTAATCTGTTTATGAGATTTAAGGCTTTTAAAAAGTGTTTCTCTAGGTAAAGATGGTCTTTACGTGCGACATATTCACAGTTAACTAGGCTAGATATGCTATAATTGATAGAAAAGGATGTATCAACCGTAATGGAATAGATAAGTTGCACATAACATATTCGAACGCTATGATATGACCAACAGGAGATTTTTTAAGGCTTTTTAAAGAATTTTTCTAGGTTTGGCTGGTCTATAAGTGCGACACATTCACAGTTAACTAGCCTAGATATCCTGTAACTGATAAGAAAGTATCTACTGATCTTGATGGAATATATTAGTTGCATATAATAGATTTGAACGCAATGATATGACCCATTGACGATGACTGACACAAAAAGTCCTCGCTCAATGTGACCGTTCCCGAAGTTAAAATTTTTCAAGGCGTTCCAACATTTTTTGAACAGCGGAACGGATTGAATTCAAACCATTCCTCCTCTTCCCAATCCCCAAAACAAAGAAAATCCATTTGACCGTTTAAATCGCGGCGGCGTCGGTTTAAAACGCTCAAGAGACTTGTCAATTTGTCAAAATTGGGCTTTTAACGTTTCGAGATTTCATTTATTAATTAAAAAAAAACAATTGAATCGCCACAAACGCCAAAAAGCTCCCGCTTTCAGGCGCGTGTCACGTGACCGTCCACGCGTGTGATTCGCGTTATGAACTGCAGGGCGGAGCCACAATCGGACGAGAGAGGGGGGAGGAGGATGCAGAGGAAAGGAATAATACTCGATTTACCGGATTCCGCTGGGAGCGGTTTTGCGTAATAAAAAAAATTACGTAAAAGTCAGAAACGCGTAAAAATAAAGATCGGGTTCATTCAATGAGCGGCGATCCTCTTTCTGTCTTTCAATCGTTCGTTTGTTTATAAATCATCGATCCGCCGCTTAGCAACGTCAGGAGCACACAAGCGGCGCGCTCGCGCAACTAGAGTTTTACGGTGCCAAAACCTTCGGACTTCGCTTTTTCTTTCGTTTTTGTTACGCGCAAAAAATGTCGATGTTCATATGTTTTTTTGCGAAAATATTTTTTTTCCCGCGTTGCGCACGCGCACCTTGCTTTTTCAACGTTATCGCAAAGCGATGCCCTCTTTTGTTTTCCCCTCGAAACGACAAACGGAAATCAAACGCATATATATCGACAGGAGCGATTGAGGGAGGAAAAATCGAGAGAAACTCTTTTAGTCACGCTTCGCCGAACTCTCAAAACTTGTCTGTCGGAGAGACGTCATCCGCACGTCCGCGAGCTTATTTTTAATTCGGAAAAACGAGCGTATTCAATTGTTTTAACGCACGCGGGTGTGTAGAGACTCGTTTCTCATCTTTATTTATACACTCAGTTTAAACACACTTTTGCATTTTAAACAGTTGAATGACGAAAGTCATCTTTTGTTTCTCAATTCGTGTTTCTCATTCCTTCGTTCACCTAAGCGGGTTATTTTCGATCGTCTTTTCTTTATTTCGAAGCCGACGAGATGCGTTCTTCAATTTTTTTCGTTATTATTTTACATCTACACGTAAACTCAGTTCTGCTTTGAAAACAGTCGAGTGACGAAATTTATCAATTGTTTCTCCATTTTTATCATGCCTTCATCTACGTAAACGGTTGAGTTTCGACCGTCTCTTCTTTGTTTCGAAGCCGACGTGATGCGTTCTTCAATTTTTTTTTCGATTATGTTTTTTATCTATACGTAAAACAGTAGAGTGACGAAATTCATCAATTGTTTCTCAATTCATGTTTCTCATCCCTTTCGTCCACCTAAGCGGTTGAGTTTCGATCTTTTCTTATTTCTTTCGTAGCCTACGAGATGCGTTCTTCAATTTTTTGTTGTTGTCGTTTGCTCTCTTTCTTTATTTTTTTAACCCCTTCTAGTTCACGCGGCTACCACTGGGTGGCGGTTGCGGCGGTCAGCGATTCGCTTTCGATTCTGTTTTTTTATTTTCTTTATATTTTTTTCCGCGAACCATTTTATCTCTCCCAAACCCTTACTAAAATAAAAAAATGGGTAAAAATGCGAAAAAGAAAACAGAAACGGGGAAACCTTCGTAACCTGACGACGAATCGTTTACGTGGTTTTATAGAGACCGAGAAATAAAATTACGATTGATGTATTTGTTGACGTTTCCTTGGAGATCAAATTGAAACTGTGGCTACGAATCAATCAATAACTGTAAGATGGAACAGTTTAACGGTAATTCAATCGTTTTCTGTGGATTTTCAATGCCATCTATCTTTTAAAATGTATCCGCCAGTCAATTTAATGGCTTGCTTAAACGCTTAGTGATATAAGTTGTATTTGATATCAGTGCTGTTGAATAGATACTATTTCTATGTTCTATCATCTATTATGCAGGAACTGTTTACGGACAAGAAAAGGTTTTCAATTATTCCAAAAAAGTACGAAATCTTGGTGAAATTTTTCATAAATTCCTGTCATGACAAAATCATATTTTTTACAAAAAAAAATATATATAGTTACAGCTTACATTAAATAGTAATATAATCCATGTACATATCAAAATTCTATTTAAATTCACAGCTTCAGGCTCTACTTTGTAGAGACTTTTACTGTATTCATAATATAATAAAGTTTGGTACTTTTTTACACTTTTTATTTTTTTAAACAAACTATGCGTTTCTCCAATTTTATGGCACCGTCAGGTGCAGTCGTTTGTTTACATGTATATTATATTGTTGTCGTCGATAGATACAGAACATTCAATTTGATTTTAATGAAAAGTTTACATAAAAAATTTATCATTAATTAATTAATTTTTAAATAATTATAAAAAAATTATTTACATTCTTTATCTAACAACGACAAAAATATAATATCTGTGTAAACAAAATACTTCACCTGACGATGCCAAAAAAATTGGTGAACGATGTGTTTTATAAAAAAATAAGAAAAAGAAGTAAAAAAAAGTGTAGAAAGTACAAAACTTTATTATAATGAAAATGATAATAGTTTGTTCATTAATTTTTACTCATGTATGGATTGTTGTTGCCTGGTGGTATTCAGCGAGCTGCCTAATGAACTAAATGCTATGTTAAACAACTTGCACAAAACTCACGTGACAAAGTACGTCTTTGGATTACGCCAACATGATTTAAAATATTTAGCTACAAAACTGTCTAAATCACTGAATCACTCATTAATACGAATTCCTGGCCATTTCTATTCGAGCCACATGGTTGAAGTTTCCAGGGGAGGGTTTGATTTTTGAGTCGAGTCAGAAAAAAATCGAAAAAAAAACGAAAAAAATCGTTAAAAAAATCGAAAAAAATCGTAAAAAATCGAAAAAAATCCCAATATTTTTCATTCATTTCGACCCCAGATAGGATGTTGTTCGCCAACTTGCGTTCACACGGCCAACTTCCACACCTTGGTAAGCCTAACCAGCGTAGAAAGCTAGTAGTATGAACGGGGTTATACCTATCCGTAAAAAAACACAAACGAATACGTAAAATATGTTGTAACCTACTCCTGGTCACGTTTTTCTTTATCTTATTTCAATCAAATTCAATAAACCGTCGCTATTGCACAAACACTTACCTCCTTGCTGAAGGGATTAATGGCTATTATTGTACAACAGATAAATAAAAACACATTGTTCAATCATTTAAATAATTTAACGCTTTCTTTTAATGATAAATTAACTTCTGTATAAGCAACACCAATATTTAGAGCTTTGTAAATCATATATATTGGGCCCAATTTAGAATGTTAATCTTTATGCTCCAATCTCAATACATTTACGTTATTTTTCAGACAGCAACAATTGTAGTTATGGAATCCTGAACTCCCCTGATGTAAATATTGATTTATTTTAGGCGTCCCTAGTTATCCATTGTTATATACTATTTCATTATGATATATCCAATATTAATTTGTATTGCGATTTTATTTTCGGATTTTATTACAATGGTAGTTTGGTTACAATGTATTTACATTAAACGGAATGAAATTAAACGATATATATTTCTTTTTTTTATAAGTATATCAGCCCGCAAATACATTCTTTCCTTGCAATTCATCTTTTTCGCAAACGTTAAAAATTCTTCGGTTTTGTGGAACGCTCAACTGTTTTCCCCACTTCTTCCGCACCTCGCCGTCGCGGCAAAAAAAAACAAAAGAAAAACGGTAAATAAATACGAAAACGAATTAAGCGATTTGAGCGATTTTCGCGTTTCAACTGTCTCTCTCCCTACCTCTCTTTGCCAATCTCACCGCTCTGAGCGCTGGGGGAGTTTAGTTCTTTGTGAGAATTATTAACGGTTGATTGGCTAATCGCTGCTGCCCCAACGGAAAATTTCAAATTTCCCGTGATTCCCTTCGTTTTAAACAAGAGAGGGGGGGTTTGCGAAGCGTATTATACACGCGCTAGCCTATCGTTCTGGGACGACGAGATGCTTTCTGATTTCGCAGTCATACGGACGCAGTCGATATCACAGAATGAATTAAAACAGTGATTTACACAGAGGGAAATGTTTTTAACAATTAAGTTTTTTGTAAATTGAAATCAAACGGCATGGATATTGACCTTTTGCGAATATGTTATAAATTTCCTTCGCACATTACGACTGCGTCAATTGAGGAACAATAAGGCTTGATAATTATTGATAATACTCTAAACTACGACAGATACTCAGTCAATTATATCTATACAAACAAGGATGGTTTACAGATAGCTTTTGTTTGATAAAAAACATGAATTTGTGTGAATGAACAGTGATTTCAATAACATGTGGCTCCCTGAAGAATTTAGGCCATTATAATTCGATAAAAGACAAAGTATACTTAAAGATACAACCAAAACTAAGCTAATATATGTGCTAAGATGGTTTTTTCAAATAAAGTTCGTTTGAAAAAGTATTATTATAGCACGGATATGTTTCATGAGCATTACAGAAAGGTTTTGTTTGATAAACAACAGTGATTTCAATAATCTACATCTACATATTACCCCGCAAGCCGCCTCAATAGGCGTGTGGCGGGGGGTGTTAGGACACCAGCCGCTTAAAGATAAAAAGGAAACGCTCTAATGAAATTACGCCTAGCATTTATTGAAGTCCCTTATTGTTCGGGGGAAAAACGAATCCCCATACCTATCCGTTCGGCAAAATATCTCTCTTAATTTATCGTTTCTATCGGACCTGGAAATATAGTGGGGTTCTAATATGATGTTCTCCGTGCCGCTCTTAAAGATATCTATTCTCAATTGTTCAAGCAATCTAAGCCTAGCGCGCAGCCTCCGAGTCTCTAGCGGTTCCCAGCCTAATTCGTCTAAGCATCTGTGTAACGCTGTCAGTACGCCCGTAGCTGTTTTTGACGAATCGCGTATAATGTGGCTTCCTGAAGAATTTAGGCCATTATAATTCGATAAAAAAATAGTATACTTAAAGATACAACAAAAACTAAGCTAATATATGTTGTACTAGGATGGTTTAGAAATAAATTTTGCTTGAAAAATTATTATAACAGCACGGATATGTTTCATGAAGAATCAAATCCATTATAATTCTATATAAGAAATACTGTACTCAAACATACTATAAATACTCAGCCAATCATAATATGCCAGGATGGTTTTTCTAATGATTTCTGGCTAAAAAACATATTAATTGCACGAATTAGCTGTTTCCTGAAGAATTTTAGCAGATCTCATATAATAAATTGTATACTCAAAGACAAAACAAATACTCAGCCAACTATAACGCGTATATTTATGGTATAAAATATATAAATATAGCTATTCCTTGAGGTGGAACACTTAGGGCCGTATTTATAGTCGTTACCTAGCAGTCCCCTTATCCATCCCCTACCCAGCATGCCCCTTGAATTGTGCGTCCTATAGTCAAAATTAAGGGAGCTGCTAGGTAGGGGATGGTTGGGGGGATTAGATCTGGTAACTATGGACTACAAACGGCGGGAAATGGAATTCGCAGCTCAAATGTTTCAGTGGTGACGCTCGTGATCAACATAGATACGGATAAATAAAGAGCCAGACGCAGCGCGAAAACTGTTAAGATGTCCGCTCGACGCGCAAATAGCTTCAACGGTGTGGAGAAGAAGATTTTGTGAGACCTGGTGTAGAAGCATTTAGATATAGTGGAAAGTAAGAAAACGGACGTAGTTTCCTGCCACAAGAAGAAGAAATAGTGGGAAAAAATATGCTGCGAGTGCATATGAACATCCTTGGAATGAGTCCGGCGTCACTATAGATAATTATCGATTAAGAGCAAATCTTACCGTTGTTTTATTAACACCAAATCTTCGAGATTATTAATTTAAGGCTATGCACGTTCACTAGAGTCAGTTTAGTTATATCTGTTGTGTTATTTTTTCGATAAGGGGGCCCCTGGTCGGAGCATGCATCTCCTGTCAGAATTAGGAGAGGCTAAGGGGGCTGCTGGGGGTGGAAATTTGACTATAAATACCGTTTTTGACGAAGGGGCCTGCTAGGGGCTGTGGGACTGCTGGGTAACGACTATAAATTCGGCCCTTAGATTATCAAATCAAACAGTATTCATGTACCTATATTGGCATTTTTTATGGTAACAGCAGTTTATTGATGAATTATTTTGTTGAAAAATTATTGTAATTCCACTAATTTGTTGTTTACTGAATACTTTTTAGCAATTATGATTCCATTAAAGAAATACAATACTCAAAGATACGATATATACTCAGCCAGTCATATATGCCAGAGTGGTTAATAGATGACTTTTGGTTGAAAAACGACATAAATTGCGCGAATTGCTGAAATTGTTGGGTCTGGATTTATTTCTTTTTTTTTATAAAATAAAAGTCAACTATTACGTTTTATTTTCAAATAATTAAAAGTTTTTATTATTCGAAAACGAAATTCTTGGCCTGTGGATATCATAAAGTTATAGGAGCCATACTTATTGTTTCTGCAACCGGCCATAAGACACGCGTTGTTAAAAATTCCGATACCGAATAACGTATTGCATGAAATACGTCTCCGATCTTTCCTAGATAATCATTGAACGGCGGTATATTATAGAGAAGCTAAACAAGCTAGATGAATGCTTGTTTCATCCCGAAAACCAATCAGATACAGGCATCGTTTCGTCTAGTTCTATGCGTCACTATCCAACTATTTGAGTATCTTATTCTGAAAAAGTAAATTAGACTTCATGAGTGATTATGAAATCCGTCTTAAAATTCCCAGAGACGTATCGGGAATATGATTTGCTATTTCCGCAAAGAAAATAAAACAGAATTGGATTGGC
This sequence comes from Pyrrhosoma nymphula, assembly GCA_963573305.1. NCBI lineage: Eukaryota > Metazoa > Arthropoda > Insecta > Odonata > Coenagrionidae > Pyrrhosoma > Pyrrhosoma nymphula. The sequence goes on from OY754340.1 coordinate 30,631,198, forward strand.
CATGCGAGTTTATTTAGACGTGAAAACCGACGTGATGCAATCCTTAAAATCTATTTGGAACACGCTAGGAGTCGAAGGTACATGTATTTTATCGACAAAATGTAAAAAAAACAATATTTCACACTGAAATATAATATGATTACTCGTAAAAGATGATATTGATTGAAATAAATACCGGTTTAATAAATTTGGCATCATGAAAAGAATGGCAGGTGCCGTAAAATCAATTTAAAAAACAAGCTGTGAACCATTTCTAAAAGGATAGGAATGTTTTTCAAAGAAATGTTGGAACAGGCTTAAAAGAAAAAAGCCATTGATTCAAAACATTAAGTCTCCAAAGTATTATTAATTAATTATTAATTGATTAATGTTTACAAATGTAATTACGTTCATATTCTGGCAACTTGTAGAAAAACGTTTCTCCTATATTGTATGAGCAACACAATGACTTAAACGTCATTTCGTTTACATTTTGGTTACTTGCACAAAAACGTATCTCCTATATAATATGAACAACAACATATCTCAAATGTCATTTCATTCATGTTCTGACTACTTGAAGAAAAACGTTTCTCACTATATAGTGTGGGCAACAAAATGACTTAAACGTCATTTCAATTACATTTGGGCTACTTGTACAAAAACGTTTCTCCAATATAAAATGAACAACAAAATATCTCAAAAGTTATTTCATTCATGTTCCGACTACTTGTAGAAAAACGTACATACCTAACAAACCTACCAGAAAACTAAACGAACGGGAAACATATATTTAAAATAAATACATGAAACAACTTTCTTGTATTTGAAGGAATATTGGACGAAAACTGTAGCCGAATCCCATATTGAATAAGAAGTACAACGAAGAGTAATAGAGAGGAAAGATTAAAAAATTATATCTATGCGAAGTGTAATAGACAAGATTTTAAAAAAACACAATCTGCAACACAACATGTTATTGAATGCAATATTGGATGGATAATTGGATGGGAAAATCAAACACGGTAGATAAAGAAGGATAGAATTCATTGAGGTGGATGAAAACGGGCATCAAAAGTTGAAGTGACTCAATGTCAGATTGATGCATACAGGATTGTTGGACACAATCTGCGACAGGACAGCCTCTTGAATGCAGTATTGGAAGGAAAATTGAGTGCTTTATTATTCCAGATGGGAACCCAAGATGAAGATTTCTATCAATTATATTTATTTATTATCAAGTAATTTCATTTCTGTAACATACTTCTCCCCCACAAAAGACTTACTTAGGACCTTAAGACTTTTTATTTTAAAATATCTTACACTCAAGAGATATGGTTTAATTTTCCACCATTTTGAAACTTAAAGACGTTCGTTGGTTTCGCTTAACTTAAAGAGAATTCGACGAAACTTGCTGGAAATATTAATTATGTTGTCTTAAATGTACTTGAATTTTCTCAGAATTATTTACCGCATATTTCTCATGTTGTTAAGTGGGCATGTGAAATAACATATATGGGTTCTACATATGGGAACGCGAGGTGCGACTAGCCTTATTCATCGAAAAGAACGTTTTTATACGAAATAATAATAAGAAAAACAAAAATAATTCAAATCAACAATAGAATAATGTATGGAAATCATTTGATGTACTTTATTTTTATTATTTTTTCTGTATTTTTTATTATTCTTAACTAGAAAAAGGTTCTTTTTGATGAATTAAGCTACTCGTACATTGTGTTCCCATATAAGAACATATATGTAATATTTTCTCCACTTCTCGATCAAATATCTTAAGTAATCTGCGGTAAACAATTCTGAAAAAAATCATGTGGATTTAAGACAACATAAGTAATGCTTCCAGCAAGTTTCGTCGAATTCTCTTTAAGTTAAGAGTGAAACCACAGCACCTCCTTAAACATCTCAGATAATTTCTGACAAAATGTGATTGATTTGCGATTAATTTGATCATTTTCATAAACACTTGACTCTTTTTTTGGGGTATTATGCAGGATAAGCGTTTATGCGCAAAAAACGCATTTTATAAGCATGGATATCAGACTAGAACCCAATCATCGGAACAAAAAACTGCTATATATTTAAGTCAATTGACTAAAATATGCCAAAATTAAACTTATATCTCCGTATATGTATTCACCAACGAGTTGCAGGAACATTCATCATATTTATTCCTCATTGACATATATTTTGAAGTATTGTTCCTTCAAATTCCATGTGAAGTGCCAAGGAGAGAAAAAATACCTCGAAAGATGGCTTTACAAGCTAGGAAATCATGATAAAAATATAACTGATTGGTGATTTACTTAACCACTTGCATTAGAGTAGAAAAATGTACAAGTTTATATCGATAAAATATTGATAAGCTATTAAACTAAACTTTTACTTAGCAACAGTTTCGCCGTGCTGTTCTGCCGGCTTCGTCAGGTAATTTAAATCAACAATTAATAATAAATAAACAAACTTAAGCGGTTATTATGTACCACATGAGTTGAGAGAAACCAACGAATCTCCTTAAAATATAAATCCTTTATAAAAAAAATAAGAAAAAGAAGTAAAAAAAAGTGTAGAAGAGTACAAAAACTTTGTTATAATGAAAATGATAATAGTTTGTTCATTAATGTTTACACATGTATGGATTGTTGTCGCCTGGTGGTATTCAGCGAGCTGCCTAATGAACTAAATGCTATGTTAAACAACTTGCACAAAACTCATGTGACAAAGTACGTCTTAGGAAAACGCCAACATGATTTAAAATATTTAGCTACAAAACTGTCTAACTCACTGAATCACTCATTAATACGAATTATTGGGCAATTCTATTCGAGCTACATGGTTGAAATTTTCAGGGAAGGGTTTGTTTTGGAGTCGAGTCAGAAAAAATCGAAAAAAAAACGAAAAAAATCGTTAAAAAAACGTAAAAAATCGAAAAAAAAAATCGAAAAAAATCTTAAAACGAATAATCCTTAAATCTCCTTTTATATTCATGAACGTGATTTTCTTACAAACGATTCGTTTAGTTCCAAGATATCAGGGTTATTTTTTTAAATACATGAGTCAGTACTTCAAAATTTCATCCACAGCAGAGAAATCAAAGCAGTTCAAGACGCTTTACGGATGACAGCTTGAGAAGCAATTCTATCGCAAAAGAGATAAAAAACAAACAGAAAAAAGAAAATATATATTTTCGAGAACGCAGGTTAGAAATATGATGATGCACTTAGCATTTTTTGATGCATGAAAAAATAAATTACCTCGAAATAAAAAAAGTCGTTGAAAACGAATGATTATCAAGCGCATCTACTAGACTTGAAATAAAAACAAGAGAAGATCGGAAGCAGAGATTAGATAGGCTAGATATGACGTTCAAGGAACGTCTAAAACATCGAATTAATACACCGCGTCATTTCCAGGGAAAATTAAGTTTTGTTTTTTTTCCCACGTGAGATGTAGATACCGTAGTGATTTTTTAAACTGAACTTCAAGTTGAACTCTTTGAACTAATGACCTTGCATAATATATGCACTCCATCATTCACAGCATCCATGACAATATAAACTCTGGTTTTAAAATCAATATTGGTGGGAATAAATTCATATCTTCGGAACGAATTATGAATGCAATTGTGCCATACCTTTGCAAAATCGTATTTTTTTACAACTAACTTTAATGTTTTTTGGTTTACATCATTCTCATTTTTTATAAAGTTTAAATTTATTTTTTATCTAACTGCAAACGATATCTTAAAAAATATAATTTAGAAATTGTACACAGAATAAAGATCCATTTGAAGTTAAGTGCAGTTAAAAAATATTTATTCGCAAAAAGAAGATAATTACCTACGTAAAACAATGTCTTCAAGCCAAAATAGTTAATACGCGAGTATGTATTATTTAGCTAAAAGTTACAGTTTAATATACATTCCTACGCATAACTTCGTCCAAATATCGGTTTTCATTATAGATAGGCTCGAAGGTCGATTTAAGACTTCGATTATTTTCCGAAATCGATCATATATCGACTTTCGATAAACGATTTTAAAACGTGTGCTTTAATTTTTCGCGAATAATTGGGGAAAAAATAAATTACTTTCAATATTTTTCGGATTGCTGGCGTCAAATGCGTGTTTACGTGTGTTAAATATAAACGTGTTTTTTCGTCAGTTGACAATAAAACGAATGTAGTCTGTTTAAACGGCGTGAAAGACGGTGGGTTTCGAAGAATCGAAGATTCGAAGGAATCTGGTCGGAAAAAAATAAACGGCGACGAAAATGCGCAAAAACAATCGCGATACGAAAATAAAATCGAAAAAGATGAGCAACTAAAATGCGGAAAAAAATTTGCGAAATTAAATTTTACAAAAAAATGGTTCAAAACTAAAAACGCAGGGTATCCAAAGATCCGGTTGTGGGAAAACAACAGCCAGAAAAAAAGGCGCAGAAACAATCGCGCTACGAAAATGAGCTGGAAAAAAAGTAGAGCATCGATAATGCGCTAGAAAACTGCTAAATGAAATTTAAAATAAACGGCGTAAATAAAAAAACGCAGCGAAACAAAACAAAAACGAAGCGTATGCATGGGCGCGAAAATATGGACTCGCGAAGGTATCCATGGTGAAGAAAAACCAAATACAAGTTTAAAAAAAAGGAAGGGGTGACAGTGCACGTTTGAATAATATAATGCACGTGGAGGATAATATTTAAGAGAGGGTAGAATTTTAAAAAGAATAAAAAACCGTTAAAAAACGAGAAAGAAGTTAAACTGAGGAACGTGTGACGAAACGGCGTAACAAGTGACTCGCGGCAGACGCCACAGATCTAATATATTTTTTCGTCCAACCTCGAGAGTCGAGGGGAAACCATGGCAACCGAAAAAAATAAACAGGTCGTGACGAAACACCGTTTTTTTCTCTCTCCCCCATTTTAAACGGATGACGAAACGAATGGTGAAGTAAATAAAAAAAAACGCTGCAGAAAAAAACGAACGCGGGAAGCGCAAATAAACAACGGCGGATATTTTAAATTCCCTTAACGATGGCAAGGGAGAGGGGTGGAAGAATATAAAGAACCTGTGAACTAAACGAATAAAAAAATAAACTAAAAAAACACATTTTATAAAAAAGAAGCGGAAGAACCAATTCATTCAGTCCAACTTAAAAAGCCGTAAATCTTTCGCGCTGGTTGCATTCGTCGCCATTTTATATACACATATATATCGTGCACACACAGTATACGTACCTACACGAATGCAGAGACCTCTCGCGGCTTTACCGCGAAACGAACCACCAGAGTTCGTCAATACACTCTTAGCTTTGTCTCTCTGTTCACACGGACGCGACGTCACTCCCATTACGTCACTCGGTTTCCCACAACATAATACCTGACGTCACCGATTGTAACATATTTATTTTTCTCTCGCACGAACATTCATAGCATAGCAGTTCTTCAGAGAAATAGAAGTCGATTTTAAATATGATGAGTTAACATATTTTGTGATTACTATAGCCAAGCTTGCTGTATAATTATAAGACGTCACCACGATTGAAGTTATTTATTCTCGTGCCTACACGAATGACGTGACGTAATTATTATAGTAGCCTAGCTAACTGTTTAATTATTTAACTTCACCGATTGAATTTATTTTTTCTCGTTCCTATATGCATGACGTGACGTAAGTATTACTGTAGCCAAGCTAATTGTATTATCATACTACGTCATTGATTGTAAAGATTTTTTTTGTACGAGCTTACACGAATGACGTGACGTAATTATTATAGTAGACAAGCTAAATGTATTATTATATTACGTCACCGATTGGAGTGATTTTTTTCTCGAGTTTACATGCATGATGTGACGTAATTATTATAGTAGCCAAGCTAACTGTATTATTATATTACGTCACCGATTGCAACTATTTTTTCTTGAACTTACATGCATGATGTGACGTACGTATTACTTTAGCCGAGCTAACTGTATTATTATATTACGTCACCGATAGTGATTATTTTTTCTCGATCTCACATGCATGATGTGACGTTAGTATTACCGTAGCCGAGGTAACAGTATAATTAAAAGACGCCACCGATTGCAGTTATTTTTTTCGCACATATATGCATGACGCGACGTAAGTATTACCGTAGCCGAGGTAACTGTATAATTTAATGACGTCACCGATTGCAGTTATTTATTCCTCGAGCTTACATGCATGATGTGACGTAAGTATTACTATTGCCTGGAAAACTGTGTAATTAAATGACGCCACTGATTGTAATAATGTTTTTCTCGTATCTACATGCATGACGGGACGTCTACTGAACATTTAATTATCGCATAGTTCATTCGCGAATTACTAAACAAATTTAATTATGATATATGATTACATTTACAGAGTACATTCCACCATCAATATAGCCAAGCTGATTACATAAGTTATTGATTAAAATTATTTATTTCACGAAAAATAATACGCATTAAGTGTGTAGTGAGTGATTAGGACTGTATTAAGTGATGTAAATGAGTTATACAGCATAAAAGAATAACATTATGGAGCAAATCTAACTGAACGTCAACAACAGATTTATCAGCTAAAAATAATCGCAGCCAGGTATCGGAGCCACCAGCTACTGTCGTTGATACTGTAACTATGATTACTATATATTACTGCCGTGTGTTCCTTATTTCGCCGCACTAAGTGCAGTTAATTCGTTTGAAATTGCCAAAAAGAAATTACTTCAAAGGAACTACTTTCAAGTAACTGCTAGCATGAAACTGTTTAAATGACACTTTTTTCATGAAACAGCTTGGACTAAATTGCTAAAACGACACTGCTTACATGAAACTGCTTACATGTAACTGCTTACATGACTACCTACTTAAATTAAACTAACTAAATGACTCTGCATACACGAAACTGCTTACACGAAACTGTTAACTCAAAAATGGCTTAAATAACACTGCTTACACGAAAGCGCTTCATTGACAATACTCTCGTGAAACTGCTTACACTAAATTGATTATATGACAATGCTAACATGAAAATGCTCAGATTTAACTGCTGATGAGACTACCTACTTAAATTAAACTAACTACACGAAACTGCATATATGAAACTGCATACACGAAACTGCTTACACGAAACTGTTAACTCAAAAATGGCTTAAATTACACTTACTTAAATGAAACTAACTAAATGGAACTGCTTACACGAAACTGCTTTCATGAAGCTCCTAACTCAAATACTGCTTAAATTACACCGCTTACACGAAAGCGCTTCATTCACAATGCCCAAATTAAAAACTGCTTACACTAAATTGGTAATATGATAGTGCTAACATGAAAATGCTTAGATGTAACTTCTGATGCGACTACCTACTTAAATTAAACTAACTACATGAAACTGCATACACGAAACTGCTAACACGAAACTGTTAACTCAAAAATTACTTAAATTACACTGCTTACACGAAAGCGCTTCATTGGCAATGCCCTCGTGAAACTGCTTACACTAAATTGATTATATGACACTGCTCACATGAAAATGCTTGGATGTAACTGCTGAAACTACTACCTACTGAAATTAAACTAACTACACAAAACTGCATATATGAAACTGCATACACGAAACTGCTTACACGAAACTGCTTACACGAAACTGTTTACTCAAAAATGGCTTAAATTACACTTACTTAAATGAAACTAACTACATGAAACTGCTTACACGAAACTCCTTTCATGAAGCTCCTAACTCAAATATTGCTTAAATTACACTGCTTACATGATACCGCTTAATTGACAATGCTTTCATGAAACTACTAAAATGAAACTGCTTTCTTGAAACTGGAGAAAATTAAAAGCCTACCTTTTATTAGTTTTACGGGATTACAGCTTACAGGGCAGCCAACCAATCACATTTACTCACCTGAAATGAATAAAAGACAAATATTAATTATCATACTTGTATTCATATAAAATTATTAACTTAATATTTAATATATAAGTACACTTATCAAAACATTTCCATCAGTCAAGGGTAAGTTACTTATTAAGTATCAAATCACTACATGTATTTTCTTATAATACTTCCGTTCATTGCATATGCTTTGGGCAAGCATTTACAATGAGAATATTTATTGTTTCCTCTTATAATACAACGGGAATCTATCACAGCATGAACGAAATTTAAAATTAATCATATTATTTATTAATTCATTATAAATTACTAATATTAAGAATCAATGGACATTTCTGAGCACACATAATACCCACATGAATCCACTGTTTACGATACAATTTGCCATTTTGGCAAGACTGCATTGAAAGTAAGTAAAGAAATTAAACTAATTATCAATTTGGTAACCATTACAATAGTTAGCCTTTCGTCGAAATCTATCTAATGCGCCCATTTCAACAAAGATGGAACTGCTATCGGCTGCAAAAAATGTTCATAATAAAAGATGATATTTAGTGGGACGATTGCGCCAATTACTGAAGAAACTACTGAAGAAATTACTGAAAGAATTACTGCTCTTGCACTTACACTTTACAATTGATTTCACCTGTACACCAATCGCTCACATCACCGGCCACGATGCCATCCATTCCCATAAATAAACAAACATAACGGTTGTAACCATGGAGATAATCATTAAAATGACGACAGAAACATTGAAACAGATTGTTTCATCCAATATATTTAAAGTTCTTAGCAAGTAACTCCAAATCTTGCGCTAGAAAGATAAACTTTCAACTTTATCACTCCATTTTGTCCAATTTTCATCGCATTATATGCATTGTAGTACATTTTAAAGTGAAAAATCAAAATACTCTACGTGCCAAATATAGCATTCCTACTTAAAAACAAAAGCTGTCCAAATGGGAGTCATTTAAAACATTTTATTGTCCATGATTAACGGCTTTATTGGAAACCGACGCATTATCAAAAATTACAGATGCAATTGTCGATGTTTTGTTATTGTCTAGCGCGTAGCAACAATGCCATTGATGTCTTCATTGTTGAAATGCGGAGTTCAGTAGTTAGCATTGTAGGTAAATACGTTGTCGTCCTTTGGGAAGCATTCGAAAGCAAAAGGAAAGCACCTGACGTCTTTGTATGCATTCTCAAGCCTTTGCATTTAAATTCTATTCATGTAAATGTATGTATATATATATATTTATATATATTGGCGCTCGCATGACGATCTTGTTTTGTTTCCGTCGGTTTCGATTTCCGACCGCAAGAATCGGGGGGGGCGCGCGAGCGCGCGCGTGTATACTGTGGGCACAGGTTTATTTTTTTTTCAAGGGTTCGAGTTTCATTTCTTTTCGTTTTTCATTTTTTTTTAGTTGGAAATCGTTTCGGCGGGGTTACGGAGAGCGCGATTCAATTGTTTCGCTCGTCTTTTTTTTTGTTCCGTTTGATGGGTAAGCGGTGGTGGAGGGGATGGCGGAAGTTTCACGCTTCATTAGGCAATCGTCCGTCAAACGATTTCGTCGGTTGGAAGTCAGCGGAGGAAAGCGGTCGGCTGAAATGTGTTCCCAGAGTTAAAAGGAAGGGGGCGGGATTATTCAACGCGAATTTATATAACGTACACGTATACTATATATATTCGCCGTTTGCACGCAGAGATAAAACACACGTGCATGTGAGAGGATAGCGTATCGAAAATCGAAATAAATGAACGTTTTTAAATATATATATCGAAATCGAACATCGAACCTCGTGTTAATCCATATTTGGTGGACAAGTTATCAATAAAAAAATACGTACCTATACGTAAGAATTAAAACACACATACTTAAAATAAGAATTGATCGTCGATAGTCAAGATAATCGATTTTGTAACATCGAAATCGTAAATCAAATTTTGTGTTAATCGATTGTTGGTCGCATTTATTCATAAAAAAAACACGAACGCATTATAATTAGACTCAAAAATGCACAATAAGAATTGAATGTTACAAGTCGAGATAATCGATTTTGTATTATCGAAATCGTAAATCAAATTTTGTGTTTATCGATAGTTGGTCGAATTAATTTATAAAAAAACACGAACGCATTATAATTAGACTCAAATATGCACAATAATAATTGAAAGTTACAAGTCGAGATAATCGATTTTGTATTATCGAAATCGTAAATCAAATTTTGTGTTTATCGATAGTTGGTCGAATTAATTTATAAAAAAACACGAACGCATTATAATTAGACTCAAATATGCACAATAATAATTGAAAGTTACAAGTCGAGATAATCGATTTTGTCAAAAGTAAGGTCACCAGTTACTGGCGAGGTAACCAGTCACCAGCTACTTGATAGGTAAGTCATCAGTTAATTATGAGGTAAGTCACCAGGTACTAGAGAGATCATTCACAAGTTACTGGCGATGTAAGTCACCAGTTACTGGTGAAGTAAAGTCAACAGCTACTTGATAGGTAAGTCATCAGTTTATTACGGGGTAAGTCACCAGGTACTAGAGAGATAATTCACAAGTTACTGGCGAAGTAAGTCACCAGTTACTGGTGAAGTAAAGTCACCAGCTACTGGACAGGTAAGTCATCAGTTACTAGCGAGGTAAGGCACTCGCTACTTGATAGGTAAGTCATCAGTTAATAACGAGGTAAGTCACCAGGTACTAGAGAGATCATTCACCAGTTACTGGCGATGTAAGTCACCATTTAGTGGTGAAGTAAAGTCAACAGCTACTGGACAGGTAAGTCATCAGTTAATTACGAGGTAAGTCACCAGGTACTAGAGAGATCATTCACCAGTTACTGGCGATGTAAGTCACCATTTAGTGGTGAAGTAAAGTCAACAGCTACTGGACAGGTAAGTCATCAGTTAATTACGAGGTCAGTCACCAGGTACTAGAGAGATCATTCACCAGTTACTGGCGATGTAAGTCACCATTTAGTTGTGAAGTAAAGTCAACAGCTACTGGACAGGTAAGTCATCAGTTAATTACGGGGTAAGTCACCAGGTACTAGAGAGATAATTCACAAGTTACTGGCGAGGTAAGTCACCAGTTACTGGTGAAGTAAAGTCACCAGCTACTGGACAGGTAAGTCATCAGTTACTAGCGAGGTAAGGCACTCGCTACTTGATAGGTAAGTCATCAGTTAATAACGAGGTAAGTCACCAGGTACTAGAGAGATCATTCACCAGTTACTGGCGATGTAAGTCACCATTTAGTGGTGAAGTAAAGTCAACAGCTACTGGACAGGTAAATCATCAGTTAATTACGAGGTAAGTCACCAGGTACTAGAGAGATCATTCACCAGTTACTGGCGATGTAAGTCACCATTTAGTGGTGAAGTAAAGTCAACAGCTACTGGACAGGTAAGTCATCAGTTAATTACGAGGTCAGTCACCAGTTACTAGAGAGATCATTCACCAGTTACTGGCGATGTAAGTCACCATTTAGTGGTGAAGTAAAGTCAACAGCTACTGGACAGGTAAGTCATCAGTTAATTACGAGGTAAGTCACCAGGTACTAGAGAGATCATTCACCAGTTACTGGCGATGTAAGTCACCATTTAGTGGTGAAGTAAAGTCAACAGCTACTGGACAGGTAAGTTATCAGTTAATTACGAGGTAAGTCACCAGGTACTAGAAAGATCATTCACCAGTTACTGGCGATGTAAGTCACCATTTAGTGGTGAAGTAAAGTCAACAGCTACTGGACAGGTAAGTCATCAGTTAATAACGAGGTAAGTCACCAGGTACTAGAGAGATCATTCACCAGTTACTGGCGATGTAAGTCACCATTTAGTGGTGAAGTAAAGTCAACAGCTACTGGACAGGTAAGTCATCAGTTAATAACGAGGTAAGTCACCAGGTACTAGAGAGATCATTCACCAGTTACTGGCGATGTAAGTCACCATTTAGTGGTGAAGTAAAGTCAACAGCTACTGGACAGGTAAGTTATCAGTTACTAGCGAGGTAAGGCAATCGCTACTTGATAGGTAAGTCATCAGTTAATAACGAGGTAAGCCAACAGGTACTAGAGAGATCATTCACCAGTTACTGGCGATGTAAGTCACCATTTAGTGGTGAAGTAAAGTCAACAGCTACTGGACAGGTAAGTTATCAGTTACTAGCGAGGTAAGGCAATCGCTACTTGATAGGTAAGTCATCAGTTAATAACGAGGTAAGCCAACAGGTACTAGAGAGATCATTCACCAGTTACTGGCGATGTAAGTCACCAGTTACTGAAAAGTAAAGTCACCAGTTACTGGCGAGGTAAGGCGCCAGTTAATGGCGAGGTAAGGCACCAGATACTAGCGAGGTAAGGCGCCAGTTACTGGCGAGGTAAGGCACCAGATACTAGCGAGGTAAGGCGCCAGTTAATGGCGAGGTAAGGCACCAGATACTAGCGAGGTAAGTCACTAGTTACTGGTGAAGTAAAGTCACCAGTCAATGACGAAGAAACAGAAGAACCTTTTCTATTAAATGGCTATGATATGAGTTATATGGCATTAAAGTTACCATAGAAATAATAAGCGATTATATAACAAAACACGAATAACATTATTTATGTAACTATCTACACATTAAAGTAAAAACGTAACTTAGCGAAGATAGGTAATAGGTTAACTAAGTTCGTAATCAATAGGACACAATAGCGACGATAGGAAGTAGGTTAACTAAGTTCTAAATCCATAGAGAGAGACACTAGCGGTCAGTCAACAAACCAACGACATAAGGTTTTGAAAGATTGATGTCCGAAATATATCGTGGAGAGAAAAATGTTGAGGATTACAAAAAAACACTAAAAAACAGTTGAAGAGTAGGGATAGCGCATATGGCTAGTCCGTTGTTTCCCGCTAATTTATACCCGCGAGGGGGAGTTGCATACAGTACATAAAAAACAACGATTACCAAACGAATCGAAACGAAAGAAAAAACAATAATATTAATGTTCGAAACGGATCCGATTTCGCTATTTTATAAGACAGTCAATTGTTTCCGGTTAATTTATCCGACCGCGCGCGCCACGCTACGGATGGACCTCGGACTTCACAGAAAAAGAAGAACTGCGAAATAAAAAATAGAAACAAAAGACTCGCGAACCGCGATGCTCACCTATTTCTTTTTTATTTATTTATTTATACGTTTATATATTTTTTTACGACTGCGGCGCCCTGTATATATAGTTTTTTTTTGTTTCCGTCAACTGCGATACGTCCGCGTAAACTCTTTCTCCCCCTAAATAAAAAAAAACCAATGGTTCGGAAATCCTTCGAATTCTATTCTTCTTTTGTTTTTTTTCTACATTTTATCGTCACGCGTCAGTCAATTGTCAGTAACACAGACGTCAAACGGTGGGGAAGGGAGATGGAACTTGCGGATTACCGCGGTTTTTTTTCGCTTGTTCGCTCTTCAGATGAAAAAAATAGACGTTAAAAAAAACAAATCAGACGCGCATTGCGAATGCAACGCGACCGGATTTCGGAGGTAGGATTAATTTCTCGACGGAATAAATTGAATACAAACTAAAAAGTTTCGTTCTCCGGCACGTGCCTTTGTAAAAGATCAGGAAGAAATGTGAATAAGGATATATTTCACAGACATATTGCATTCAATAATCATTCTGTAACATTTACTGTACAAATAAAATCAAATAACGACACGAAATACACAAACACTACCCAATGCCTCAGCAGTTAATCGATTTTTTCACGATTCCATGCATTAATATCACAATACAAGAGTCTTTTTTAATAAAAAAACTGGATACTGTAGACCAACATAATACTAATGATCGATTGCCTCTATTATTATCATTCATTCAACAACATTCCACGTCTCTGTCTGTCCTAGGAGCGCCATAAATAAATTTCCCATTGTTCAGGACGTGCTTTCCTCAAAGAGGTACCGTGTTTTTCACTCAACTTAAGACAATTCAACGAAACTTGCTCTTGAAGCATTACTTATGATGTCTTAAATCAACCTGATTTTTTTTCAAAATTATTGACCGCAGATTACTTTAGATATTTGATGTGGAAGTGTGGGCATGTGAAATTACATATGAGTTCTTATATGGGAACACAAGGTACGAGTAGCTTAATTCATCAAAAAGAACCTTTTTATAGTTAAGTATAAATAAAAAATCAAAAATAATAAAAAATAAAGTATATCAAATGATTTTCATACATTATTCTATTGATGATTTAAAATATTTTCGTTTTTCTTATTATTCTTAACTATAAAAACGTTCTTTTTCGAAGAATAAAGCTAGTCACACCTCGCGTTCCCATTTAAGAACCCATATGTAATTTCACATGCCCACTTCCACATCAAATATCCATAAGAAATCTACGGTAAATAATTCTGAAAAAATTCAGGTAGTTTTAAGAAAACATAATAAATGCTTCCAGCAAGTTTCGTCGAATTCCCTTTAAGTTAAGAGTGAAACAAACCGAACGTCCATAAATATAAAAGATCCAGTCATTCCATGCTGATCGTTTATGGGACTTTATATTATTCCTCATGTGTATTTACTCATGAGGCTCTGATTCAACAATTATATCGGTCGTCAATGGGAACGGTTTAGGGAAAATGCAACATTTTGAGCAATTTCATCGATATTTTCATCAAATTATTCACGAATCCGAACAGTAAAAGAAATTGAAATGAAATAATTAGAATCTTCGTTACATTTCCTTTCGTTTGGTGTTCGTCTCAGCTTCATACGTCCACTATTTCTAATTTTATTATTCAAAAGTAAAGAAGGACTCCAGCACGAGATCAAATAAATCCTTTAAGAAAACCATACCGACCGATCAACAAACTTGACACTGTCATATCTGACGCGCGAGACTAACTAATTATATTATTACACCCCAGAGGTGGCTTGCAGGGTATTTTGTACATGTAGATGGATTCATTGAGAGAGTAAGTATACAGGGGGCCTATTTTCTAACTCGAAGCATCGGAGCTTTCTGGCGGAAAGATGCTTCAATAAGCTACTTGCTCCCATCGGTATTCTCTATCATGGAAGCTACCGGAGAAAGAGCAAGCAGGAAGCTACCGGTAGCATATTAGGCTCCCACCCATATTCTGTAAATGTCACGAAGCTACTTCCGTAGCCCCAATAAGCTCCCACGGTAGCCTTACGAAGCGCGGCCTCCGTATACCCTGCTTAAATATTGGTAATTTTCTAACGCTTATCTATCTATAATTATCCAACTCACGGGTTTGTTTCTTACATTTATTGAATGCGCATTCCTTGCACTTTCACTGGGTTACTTTGTCATTTTCGCCATTAGCGGGATTTTTCACAAAAAAGATATTAACTGGAGTGAAAGAAAGCCATATTTACCTTCGGTGAGTAACGTGATTCCAGCCCATAATGGGATACTTCAATGGGCCGTGGTAACGTGTATCACCTTCGCATTTCTTTTGAAAGTTTCATCTTCGTATATTATTCAAATGATTTGAAGCAACGAGTAATTGACGAAAGCAAATAGCACGAATCATATTGAACCATATCATCGACATGAACCCTAATTCCCGAATATATTTACGAACAATCTTATTCCAAGTGATCAAAACAGCCAAGATGGACGTTGTGCGTTCCTATTCACGACATTGTTCACGAGATTATGTTAGCAAAAATAAAACATTTTAGAATTTCGCTCGCATAATTTTTAATGCGTGGAATTTTTCGCTAAAAACGATGCACGTACATCTTCACCGTCTAAGTCAGCCTTAAAAGAGGTTTCACCAATTCTATCCACGGAAAAACATTGAGACGAGCATTCCCATTGGTTCTAAGAATGACGTCACCAGAAATGAAGTTTCCGCGGATTTGGTTTAAAAAGATTCTCATACCTGCCTTTCCTCAAACTTCTCTCCACTTCCTATTACGTTCTTGAGAAAGCTCCCGCGAGTTAGAGAATACGGTTGGAAGCCAATTCTGGTAGCTTATTCGAAGCTACGGCATCGGTAGCTTCGAGATAGAGAATAAGCCCTCAGATCACGATAAGGGAATCATAACAGCTGCCAATGAGACTTCTATCTAGGAGAAGGTGGATTTTTAAAAATCCTATGCAGCAATTTAATTTTATGCTATCCCATTGAATTTCAACGGGAAACTTATCCCAGTAAAAATAAAATTGAAGGAGTTTGTTATTTTGTGCCCCGAAGTTGGCACCCTTGTTTTTCGGGAGCTTTTCGTAGGAGGGTTTTTTTCAAACATGGCCGCTGGCCGCATGCGAAGCGTGACTAGTGGCCAATGGGATGGAGGGAGGAGGAGGCAGTTGGGGTGATATTGGAGCAAGTCGCGTCGGCAGCGGAAAGGTCTTTAAAATGTCAGCGTTAATGGCAGGCATCAATCAAAGAGGGCAGCGCTGTAGCGTGCGTGTGTGTGTTAAGAGAAGGGGGAAGAGTTGGAAGCGACGGTTTCCAATGGGACGGCGGGGTAATGTACTAATGGTCGGGAAGCTTAGTGCGAGGAGTGGATGTCGGTACTTTTTCCACCACGCTACCCTATTCATGTATTTATCAACTTAAACGAGCATTATAGCTCTTTTGCAAATTAAATAACTGTTTCATATATCCATTACATACACCATAAAAACAAGATTAAACTATTACACTTTAAATAGGTCGAGAAAGTTTGAAATTTGTATTTTTTTAGCGTTCGATCACAATTTATCGATCTATAACTTAAGAAAATTAAGTTCGAAGACATTAAATTTTGGTGTAGTAACGCCATTTTTCAATACTATCTCTGTGGTTACAGCCATTGTTTGATTGTTTATTTTACGAGAAGATATGTAAAAGTATTTAGCCGTGGGAAAGTAGAAGCTATTAATACTATTTTTACAGGCAAAAACTGTATTTTATACGTAAATCAAATTCATGAAACAAATACTACATTCTTTCATCCAACCAAAAGCAAAAAGCCCAAGCTTATATCTTGAGTGCAAGTAATTATTTACAAGCAAAATAAATTAACCTTTCAACACTGAATCCAATTTTTCTTACATGTGAGGTAAAGCTAACAATAAAAAGGGTATAAAACGACCCTTTTTCAATTGTTGCTCAAGGTGATCCTGACGTTTAATGTCTGTTCTGCACCACGAAGTATATTTCAGTCACATTTCAACATCCTAGAATTCCTATAAGTCCTTCAAACCACATTTAAACACAAGACGGACTTACAGCAATTAGTAATTATATATATAATTATATAATATTTTATATATATATATATATATATATATATATATATATATATATATATATATATAATTAGTAAGCGATAGATGCTCTTTTTATATACATTCGTATATATATATACCAAAATCTTTAAGATTATACGCATATATTGCGTCACACATTGAACTATTGGTGGAATAAGTTACTCGTCATAAACAGTTCTAACTATCGTCTGTTGGGTAGCTGAAGTTTGACCATTAAGAGCTATTTCTTCCACTGTTTCATCGGTAGTTAAGTCGGATATCAGAGTAATTTGCAGAAAAAACTCGATAGCTAAGTTATATTTAGGCCTAAATATTATATCCGTTCAAATAACCGGAATAATTTGCTTATAACGAAAGGTTATTCGTTAATAATGTCTGAAAAACATCATTTTCAACCAGTACATGTTCAAACAATTCTCCTTTTAAAAAAAAACTTGATTTAAACTTCGACTTGCGAATATAATCGCGTGTTAACTGTAAGATAATTTATTTATTTATAGTTTAAATTTTTCCCAACACAATAATTACAGGGCAAACAAAACAAAAAATAAGAAAATACAAAAACATATTGGAATCAATTGAATTTTACAGAAATTTCGAAACATATCAAGAAACTACATAATTTTACAAATTTGCAAAAGAGACTTATTTTTTGACAAAAATCAATCATATCACAGTAGTACATGTTAAAAGATCGGCACATTCTATTCAGCGGTGAGTTTTCACAGTAACTTGACTTTGCCATGCTCAACTTAAATTTCCTTGATAACCGTACATTGATACTAGGCACCACAAAGTTAATTTTTCTAATTAAGTTACTATTTTCTCCAGTATAAAGTAAATTATATAAGTAAGATGGATCACACCTTTGATATTATTAATTAACTAATTAATAATATCAAAGGTGTGATCATAAAATATATTAATTAATAATAATATTAATTTTTAATAATTATTATTGAAATATTGAAAAACAAACACCTTTACCAAAGTTTCGTAACTAACGTAATTTTCATACATTGGATAAACATTATATTGGGTATAATATATGTAACGTAAAAACATTTTTGGTACCCTCTCCAATATTTGGACATGTTTCTTACAGTAAGGTTTCCATACTACAGAATCATACTCCAACTTACATCTTACAAAGGAGAAGTACAACATTTTGAGAGATTTCTCAGACTTAGAGTACCTTGACATTCGGTTTACAAAACCCAATAATCTTTGAGCTGAGAGAGCTATGTCAAATACATATGTGGAGCAAAAGACATTGAAGAATCAATGGCAACCCCTAAGTCTTTTATTTGATATACCTGCTGTAATGACATACCTTCCATTGTATACTTATAATTAACATTAATCTTCTTCGTAGAGTATGTCAATCGGTAACATTTCTCTACATTAAAATAAATTTTGTTTTCATAAGACCATTTAACCAGATTGTCCAAATCTTCTTGCAATTTGAAACAATCATCAACTCTACTCACTTTTTTGAACACCTTAATATCATCGGCAAACATTGTGAGTGTTGTAACGATAGGGGTAAATCATTCACAAAAATTAAGAATAAGAGAGGTCCTAAATTAGATCCTTGCGGAACCCCTGAAGTTACAGAATACTCTTCAGATTTACATTTGTTATAGGTTACATATTGTTTTCGGAAGATAGCCAATTTAACAAAGTACCAGTTATACCAATGTAGTGGAGTTTCCTGACCAAAATACTAAGATTAACAGTGTCAAAGGCTTTCTTGAAATCAAGATAGATGACATCAGTCTTATTGGGTATAATATATATAACGTAAAAACATTTTTTGTACCCTCTACAATATTTGAATATGTTTCTTACAGCGAGGAGTAGTATTTACGTAATATTTATGTATGTGATTTGTTATGTAATATTTACGTAAGATATGACGTATTTTTTCTATATAAGTCGACAGTTCATGAATTAAACGACTTAAAATTCACTTTACGATGACGCAAGCTTAGAGCCAACGCCATTTCAAGTAGGTTAACGTAATTTTTACCTGAAGTGTCGTCCTCAAAACTTCGGATTTTATCAAAAGGTTGATTCGTAAAATTCGGGAGAAATATCTATGAAACTTAACCTTCAGCTAGGTTTTTGGGTCGGTAACCGTGGAAACAAAAAGCAGTGGAACATGTCAAACGTACGTCCAATCAAATATGGCCCCGGTACGACACGTGTTCAATAATGAACGCTGATGACTAATAGGCGCATTGATATTTCGTTCGCAAATTCCAACGTAAAAAAAACAACGGAGCATCCGTGTTCCTCCGCCGCACGAAATAGTTCCCTGGCCCCAAACAGAGATATCACTCCCGATAGATCAACAAACATTTAACAAATGCCTGTCGCTCTTCCGGTCACATTATGGGGAGAAATACGCCTGTGACGAAATAATCAAGTTCCGATGGCTTAGAAATGACACATTTCGTTTTTATGGGCCTGTGGATGAATAACAACACGTTCGTCTATTTTTTTGCGACGTCACAGTGACGTCACGACCTCACGTCGTCTCCCTTCGGAAGACGTCGGACGTGGAAGCTTGACAGACTGGCATTTCGGACTCTTGAAAAAAAATAGCGAAACCCCGACATCTGTTGGAGGGGGGCGGAAATAACCAAGCATGACGTAGTTAATTGAAAGTGACACCACATTGTCGCAAAAAACTATAAACGGTACATTTGAATGCGAACTGGTCGAAGTTCGGTAGACACGTATTATGGGAAAAAAATTATCTATGACACAAGTTCATTCACTTGTCCATAACTTGTTTGAAACCTCATAACAATACATTTGAATTCGTACTTAAAAACGAGTGAAGTAATCGATAAGTGACCGAAACGGAAACTAATCGATAAGTGACCGAATAGTTCGATTAATCGACGCACCAAAAATATAATAATTCGATTTAAAAAATATCGTTGTATTGATACTCGATAGCGTGCTCAGAATAATCGTACGTGAAACGTTAAAGCGGCTGTACACAAATCGAAGTTATATCTTATGGAACTCGAGAGAGTTCGGAGATATATCGAATCGTATCGACACTTGCTGGGCATTGTTCTCTGCAACCATATTACTTTCGGCTTAAGGTGTTTTGAGCAAGATATAGTTCCCTATTAGTCATAATGGAGACCATATTATAATTTTATATTTTGATTTAAGAGTCTGTAAGAAGTATGAAATAAATAATGTAATATTATTGGTACAGAGATATAGTTATATATTACTTAAATTCTCGGTAATTAAATAAATAAAGCTGCATAAGTCTCTAACTTGACTCATTCTTTCCCGCCGTGCGGCTGAAAATCCTTCAAAACAGCAGGTATTTTTAAATTGCGGTTCTGTAAAAGTTACTGTGGTGAGTAATAGATTATTTTTTATAAAATAGTTGAGAAAACGTGCAATTTATACACCGTTAGTTTTTTGACGAAATCTAGGTGCTAGAAGTTCCTATTTTTTTTAATATTCTCCTACTCTGGAGCGCACAACCATAATCAATTACAAGGGATACTCAAAATCATTCAAGGCCAAATATTTTCTGAGACTTAATTGTAAACCCTCCAAACCAGTAGCATAAGGTACACTAATTGTCAAAAGTTTATCAGCATAAATGCATTGAATTATTGACATCAGGTGTACTGAATTTCAATAGCTTGTCTGCATCAAACAATTACAATAATGCCATCATGAGCACTAATTTGCACAGGCTATCGGCAATAAACTATACTAATGGCATCAGGTACACTAGTTGTCAAAAGTTTCTAAGCATAAATGCATTGCACTTCAATAACAGTAACAATAATGACATTATATCCACTAATGTCCACTAAGGTTTTTCAGCATTAACCCTTTACATTAATAATACCACGTACATTAATTACTAAAAGTGTTTTCAGCATCAAACGTTTTTAATAATTAAATTATGTTCTCTGATCAACAAAAGCATTTTCAAAAGCATCACACCTAGACACCAATAACATCATGTACACTATTGTTAAAACGTTTGTCAGCATCATACTTTTATACTAATGACATCACGTACATACATGTTCAAAAGTATGATAGCATAAAAAAAATCACGACACTCCTAACCACTTCGACGCTTCGACTGACTTTCAACAAGTTTACCCCCCGAAAACCCTGAAACAGTTCGATAACCTGGCATTCAACCCTCCTTGTACCCTTTAAAAATCAACCCCCCTTGAATCCCCACCCAGAACCCTTAAAAACACGAAACTATTTTCAGCATCACACCTTTACAGCGATAACATCATGTACACTATTGTTAATAAGTTTGTCAGCATCATACCTTTATACTAATGACATCACGTACATACGTACATACTTTTTCAAAAGTATGATAGCATAAAAAAATCACGAAACATCCTAACCAATTCGACGCTTCCCCCCCTAAACCCTGAAACAGTTCAATAACCTGGCATTCAACCCTCCTTGTACCCTTTAAAAATCCACCCCCCTTGAATCCCCTCCCAGAACCCTAAAAAACAAGAAATTATTTTCAGCATCACACCTAAACACCAATAACATCATGTACACTATTGGTAATACCCTTATACTAATGACATCACGTACATATGTACATACATTTTCAAAAGTATGATAGCCTTAAAAAATCACGAAACATCCTAACCAATTCGACGCTTCCCCCCCTGAACCCTGAAACAGTTCGATAACCTGGCATTCAACCCTCCTTGTACCCTTTAAAAATCCAACCCCCTAAAATCCCCACCCAGAACCCTTAAAAAACACGAAACCGCGTCCGTACGCGTAAAAAAACCCTTATTCAGGCGCAAAAGGCACATTCCCCCTTGTCTGCCACACACCCCCCCCTTCCCAGAACATTATTCCCTTTGATCTCTGAACCAATCTCGCTACAGCCACGAAACAGTCTTAATCCAATCCTTGAAAGGAGTAACATGTGAGAAAAGAAATTGGGGAGAAAAGTTCCTTATTCTTCTCCTCTTCGCGAGGTAGGGGAGAGGTTTTATAAGGATACAGATTCAGGGTCTCGGAAACTCCTTTTTTAAAGAAGCAATTACACCCTAGGGCTAAGCTGTCACAGGATCCCTTAGACCGCTGAAATTATAATTTACATTCTCCCGTCTCCATAAAAGGGAAGAGATTGAATTGTCAAGCAAGGGTTTTGTCGATAACATTCACATCATCCCGAGATGTGATATTTGTTTTCCCTTATAACTCCATTCTTCTACTTCCTCCTCCTCATCCCAAATCATTCCTCTTGAGAGAAACCTTTTCTTTTCTTCTTAACCCCCAAGGGTAATTTTCTTACGCTTCCAACGTATCAGAAGACGAATATGACGAATAGAATACGATATTATTTATATTTAAAAATAGCTAAATTGCAAGGCGTTTGGCTCTGTATCATATTTCCTCCATTAACCAACATCAAGTACAAGAGGATGAACGATTTTTTTTAAATTGGAAACTTATTTCATTCGGGTAGTGTCTCATATATAAAACAAATTTCAACCCAATATCTTGAATGAAAGAATTAATTGAAATAAATAACAATGAGCCACTCGCCAAAATCCATTGCTTAGCAATCCTAATCAGCTTAACTAATCAAAATGAATTTCAAATGCGTTTTAAATACCAAAGCTAAGCTGTCAAGGTTAGTAGCCTATTGTTGATTTCTGAGAAAAAATGTGTTTTTTTTGCAACTAAAATTGCAATTTTCACACAAATACGAATCGAAAAAAATTTTGATTAAAAGAATAAAAACATTCATTAATTTTTATTCCATTAGAAAATCAATTTTTATTATTTCATTAATTTAAAAAATTCCAACCAATTTATCTTGAGCGAAAGTAATTTTAAAAAGAAAAAAAATAAAACCACTTAACATAACCCTATACGCGTAGCGTAGATCACCAAAGGGCCCATTTTTGGGATCTTTTGGGGCCCTAAGTATTTTAAAAGTATAATAGCCTATAAATTTTTAACTGTAGATTTGTATAATAGACAATAATAAATAATAAATAAAATAAAAAGCAACAATAAAGTATAAAAGCCTATAATTTTCTCCTGTTTTGAACTATTTTGAACATTTCAGCAAGATCAGGGTATTTTGTAAAAAACAAAAAACTTCGAACTGTAGATTTGTAAAAAAGTCAAACATTCTTTTTTATGCATTTAGATTCTGTCCTACGTGTCATCCATGGGTTCACACTCAGTTTTCCAGCAGAAAAAAAAATAATTAATGAACTCACCCCCATTGTTTATCAATCTTTCCACAAAAAAAGGCTTTTTTTCGTGCAAATGACCCTAGCCTTCGACGCACCAAAAAAACCCAATTCTACTACTAGGCATTTTTTCTTTAACAAATCGATGAATTCCACTCTGTATTGAGGAGTATTTCTGACGTATACATATCCAAAACTGATACACGTAAGTACTTCCACTTGCAAAACTTCGTTCGATCTTTCCTGTGTGAGGTTGGATGTTGATTAAATAAAGAAAGCTCCCACGAATATATCATCAAAAATATAAAAAAATGTGGAATTTAGTATTTTTTTTGACTCACACAATCGCGGCGGAACCTCCTTAAGACGCAGTGTAAATAGGGGAGAGTTGTACAAAACGGGGACGGCGGCTTAAATGGGGACAGTTGGGTTTTCCCTGACTTGTGCTTATACTCATGGTAAACCACAGTACTAATGTCCACAGCAAGTAGAACGGCAGTTTGAGTCTAGTTGTGCCTGCGGTAGGCTGTTTCTTGCGTTGTTATAATCAATTAAGTCTTTTTGACTTTTTTTTACAAGTCTGTCATGTAATAACAACATATATAAGTCCGTAATTGATATATAATAAAATTTTATAAGTTTGCAGTTGTATTTACTTATATTTAGGCAACATTTTAATATTTTAGTTGTAGAGATATCTCACACACAGTTTAAGATACGCCATTTTTATTCGTAAGCTGCACGGGCGGATAAAATGGGGACAATGAATGTAGTCTAAAACGGGGACGTCCCCGTTTTGTACACCGCATAAGGGTTTTAAAGCTAGAATTTTTTCACTAGTCTCAAGACATCCAGTGCCAAAATGGCTATGCATACTGCCACTACACGTTACTTGACACTTCTTTTGTAGAGAGTTAGAGGTGTTTCACATATTACCATTATCGATTTTAACGTGTGGCGATTCTCTGCGTATCGCCACTACAACTGACTACAAGGATGTATTATCATCATCATCAGACGAAGACGCTGACGCAGCCTGCATTTTTTGCAATGAACTATGTAAATTCAAAAGGAAAGGATCCAGTGTTCTGGATGCAGAGGCTGGGCTCATGAAGCTAGCTCCAATGTTGAAGAAGAAGATGACACATTTATGTGACTATAGTGGATTTGTAGGCTAAATGTGCTATAATAAGCAATTTATATTTTTTCGCTCATTCATGTTTAGTTTCAATTGCTTTACTCAATTTTTTCAAATGTTTGTTCTTTGCTTTGCAATTAAAGAAAAGTTTTGAAAATACGTAAGTTTTTCATGGTTTTTATAAGTACCCCATTTTATACGACTAGTTGTATAAAAAGGGATTATGTGGTTTATTTTAAATTGCGCTATAGGATTAAAACTAAAACGCAAAATTTAAAAAGTATGCTTGGAACAGTAACTTAAGAAGTGTAAAAACATTGTGAATCACAAATAATCTTGAAATATTTATTTTTTAAATTATTTATAGTAAAAGATAATAAGGGTCCCCGTTTTGTACAACTCTCCCCTATATATATATATATATATATATATATATATACAAATATACTTTTAAAACACAGGTACACGAAAATTAGAAGGACACTCACAGAATAATTTGCGGACGTTTCGACGGTCAAGCCGCCATCGTCAACGACAAGAGACTCAGAGTCTCTTGTCGTTGACGATGGCGGCTTGACCGTCGAAACGTCCGCAAATTATTCTGTGAGTGTCCTTCTAATTTTCGTGTGCCTGTGTTTTAAAAGTATATTTATATTTGTGATTTTATTCGCCGAGTGCGGTTTCTCAGAAGATATTATATATATATATATATATATATATATATATATATATATATATATATATATATATATATAGGGGAAATCGGGAGGTTCCGGGTTCGAGTCCCGGCCACGGCACATTTTTACCCTCTGATTTCTTGGCTTTACCATCTTCCACATCACCAGTGTCTTCGTCCAATTTTAGTTACATGTTTCCTATCTCTAGTAAAAGATAATAAGGGTCCCCGTTTTGTACAACTCTCACCTAAATGAAAGGTCAATGATATTCGTACGGGTGGCCAGTGTGGTCAATGATAGAGCAGACATGATTTCAGTAAACTTCAATTCAGAAATGGTTTCAATAAACTACAGTCGAAGCTTCAATTACCTTATATATGAAATAAAAGATGCCGAGACTAGCGAATACCCAGATTGCTCAACATCTTACGGAAGATATCTTACACTGTACATACCAATCTAAATCTAAATGCAGTCAAAACTACAGGCTACATGTAAGCGATCACTCAAGATATTTAAACAAACAATTAAGTGCATATAATTAGTGTTCGATTCACAAGCACGGGAAATATCAACCAAGAACGTAGATTTTAAAGCAATATGTATTTGTTAAAATTATGAAATTATGGTATAAATAACTGAATTCCATTCTCCATACACTGGCGGATAGGCACACGAAAACAAAGGTATCAGCAACATTGTTTGGGAAATATTGATACGAAATATATACACAGAAAATTCAAGCAAATAATAACGTAAGCATTTCAAACAAAGCATACCTTCAAGTGCCCAATATATATTGGAGTTGTTGAAAATGCTCTTAAGTTCTTCACGTTTAGAAATTAATTACAACAATACGATTTATAATCGCTTGTATCTTTCGCGCCCTTGTTTATTTTCCAACTCAAGCTTCAAGTGGAAACGATGGTGGCTCCATGTCACGTTCTTTGTGACAGCTGAGATGGAACTAATGGCAGGCGGAGATAATGAAACGGATCAAAGATTCGAAAGATACGGATCAGAGCGGATGAATCGTCTAAAAGACCAGCACATGACCGGCAGTTCACCGCTTGAGATCCGAAGATGGTCACGCCGCCTGGGTGGCGGAGTTGAACTACGAAAAAGTGACATTTTAGGACGTATTCTCACTAAAGTGAGATTGCAAAATAACTCCCCAGGTGTCAGTGAAGGTGAATGACGCGTCGATGAACAGGCAGAGGTACCACAGGGCTCCTAGCTTGGACCTACTTGATGAACTTTTTTCCTATTTATTCCACCTATCACGCATGCCTTCATCTCCCGGACGTGATTCTTTTCACAAGCGAGTACCACCAAGTTTCGCTACACCTGTACTACCTTTTTATGCTATTTGACTGTTCATTAATTTTTAATTAATTAATTTTTGTCATATGTATAAAAGGGTCTTTTTCAAAGAGATCTAAAATGATATTAATAATAATATTATTATTAACCCGCGGTAGCACGCGCCTTTATTGTAACGCGGTAGCACGCGGGGCGGGGAAAAGACCGACGGGTTGTATACGGCAAAATAAACACTAATAAGTACAAAAAAGAACATTTATTTAATAAGTTCGGTTGAAAAAATGTTTAAAAAACGAATCATATTCATTTTTAAGCCATAAACATAGAGAACAAAAGAGAAAATTTTCTGATTACAAGAAAAACTTTACTATATACGACTCACAATCAGTCATCAATTCCGTCGGCATTTTGGGAACATAATATGCAGTTCAATACACAGTGCTCCCGGTAAATGGGCTTCTTACAGGTATTGCATGCTGTCTTTGTTTTTCTATTTTTTTGAGATGGGCAGTAAGCACATCGGCCTTCAGCATGGCAGCTCACGTTATCGCCTCTCTAAGGTATCCCCAACATTTCCCGCACCCGGAGTCACAGAGATAATTGGATATTTTGCTGTTTCTCCCTTTTCAGCATGTTATCTCTGGTCAAAAGTTTAACAAAATTATTCAAATACTCCCTACGGCTAACATATTTACCTGAGTCAGCTTTGTAAATAACAATGCTATTGATCGCGCCAATGTTCAACAAGGTAAAAAAAAGTGTTAGCGGCCATCGGCATGAAATGCGAGAGACACTGTAAGTGGACTGTAAACGATGTGAAACGTCTACACCACCTTTTTTGGAGTTGTAATATATACCAATTTCGGATTTATTCGTTTGAGGATCCACAATGTCATCTCGATGCATTGTTGATAAGAGCAATACAACTTTGTCAGCTTTAGGTTTGTATGACACTAGCGTCCTTTCTTTTTGAAAACCAAAAATACTATTTCCAACTAGTCTATCTTTCGCTTTGCGATAAACATGGGTGCAATCTCACCCTTATTTTTTCTTATCGTTCCTACTGTTGTTACACAATGTTTTAGAAGATGAAGTGCTAACGGGTAGGACATGAACCAGTTATCAAGAGTGAAATTTCTTCCAGTGTTATAAATGTACTGAATATACCCTAGGGTCGAAACCAAAGGAGGTATACTCACACATACCGAAGTTAACCTCTCCTTAGACAATGTAACGGGCACACAAATGTAGCGAAATAGCAATGCAAACTGCGAGATTGATCGAGTCAAGTCTCAAAAACTCCGCAAGCAGATATTGTAACGCGATGGCACGCGCCGGCGGGGATTCGACCGATACGCAATAAAATGTAATACAAAGATTCTTATTCGTATTTATGGACTGTAACTTGAAAAGAGCTCAATAATAGTAGATTAGATGAAGTGTCGAACAGAGGAGGCCGCAGTGTGCTGAGTAGGATTTTTTCTTTCGTCGGGCGGGGAATCCCCGCCCACGCGTGCCATCGCGGGTTAAAATGATTATGTTAGCTAGAAAGAAACTATTTAACCCAATGAAACAATACTTTAATTTGATCCAAAGCCAATACTCGTTGCTTAACTGATCTAGGATGACAATTATAGGCATAGCGAATCTTGGTGGCATACGAAAGCGGTGTCTCTGATATCAGTGAAGGTGAATGACGTGTCGATGAGCAAGCAGTGGTTCCACAGGGCACCTGTTTGGACCCGTTTATGAACCCTCGTCCTCTTTATCCTATTCTTGCACGTTTGTATTGACAACATTTTCAGCTCAAAAGTTTTCATTTATTCTTTAACGCCACCACCTCTAAGGACCCTCATTGTAAACACTTCCACCGTGGTTGACGTCAATTGACGTCTTTCCAGAACTTTGAAGGACTTTGGACGACGTCTATAGACTTCATCTTCTTTACATTAGTTTTTACGAAGTAATTATGCGTCAAATAACATGCCTCTACATTCTCGCATACCTTATGCAGTTCTATTTCGAGTTAATCTCTTAAGTTTATCGTTTAAAAGACCAATACATTACCGGCAGGTCACCGATTGAGATCCGAAGATGGTCATGCCGCCTGGGTGGAAGGAGTTGAACTACGAAAAAGTGATATTTTATAAAGTATTCTCACTAAAGTGAGATTACAAAATAACCCCCCAGGTGTAGTTGAAATAAGCGTATCAATATAGGAAGCCTTCGTTTCTTCTGAAACACAATCTGGTTCAGTCACGATGAAGTCCAACAAAATAAGAAACATTCTCGAAAACTACGGCGGCCTCACTCCAAGGAGATTGTTATAAACGTCTTGAGATGACCAAAGATTCGCGCAAGAAAGCAGCAAGAACGTGAACTCCGTTATAATAACACAATACAATAATACGTACAAAGACAGAAAATACTTTATTAGCATCACCCCGGAACAAGTGTACACAAGGGGCAAAAAAAATTAAAACACTCACATTTTTATTTTCAAAACCGCGGCGCTCTCTTCAACTTTTTTTTCTTCAATCTTTCCCCGTCTCACCACTCGAATTACTGGAGGCGCCACTGCAGCCTCCCCCTCCCTCGCCAGTACGCGTATATTTACGGCGCTGGTGTGCCCTCGGGGCAAATGAGTTGCACGTCTTCTCCTCCTCGACTTTTTGACAATTGTTTAAAAGGAAGGCTCGCATTTCGTTTTTCATCTTTTTTATATTTGGAATCACTTTTAGCCGCCGCCGTCTCGAGTGGCACTGCCCTCCACCTCGAGTGGTCATATCTTTCTCTTTGGTCATCAAAAAACTTCCTTTTTAATAGGGGCGAGTTCCTCTAAGAGTTTTCTAAGACGTTCTTCGAGATATAAACAGCGGATTATAGTCAACAGTTTGAATCCCAAATGGACAAAGCGTTGAATTGAATTATGCAATAGAAAAATGTATCACATCAATGTACAGAGTAAATTTTTAATTAAAAATTAATCATACATCGTTTACTTTATCGAGTCAGGGATGTATATTAAGTTGGTCTGAGCGAGATAGTTCCCTAGTCATAATGGAGACCATATTCAAATTTTATTCTTTGATTTTATCGTCTGTAAGAAGTGTGATTTAAATATTGTAATATTAATGGCGCAAATATATAGTTATATATGATTAAAATTCTCAGTAGTTAAATAAATAAATCTACATAAGTCTCTAACTTGACTCATTTTTTCCGCCGTGCGGCTGAAAACCCTTCAAAACAGTAGGTTTTTCAATTTGCGATTCTGTCAAAGTTACTGTGGTGAGTTATAGATTATTTATATATAAATAGTTGAGAAAACATGCAATCTATACACCGTTAGTTTTATGATGAAATCTAGGAGCTAGAAGTTCCTAATTTATTCAATATTCTATCCCTCTGGAGCGCACAGCCATATTCTATATCCAATATGTAAAACAGTTTACATTTTGATGCAAATTGCTGGAAAAGTATTTCGGCAAGAGGTTTATATTTTTATACCACTGGAAATATGAGATTTCTTTCTTTAAAATGAGGCCAAATTCATCAAATTCTAGGCAAAGTGATTTTTCGCTCAAACTACCTTAATATACTTCCGTCTATGTTAGGATTCGTCTTGAATTCAAAGACAGAATGAAGCAAAGAAGACACGTTCCAACGTGAATGATGTATCTACTGTGCCGACTAAACTATGACAAAATCCAAAAAATAACAACTAATGATATTAGAGCCTAAAATAATGGTTTTCTGAAGAAGAAATACTTGTGAAAGAGGAATAATTTCGTCATCTTAGAAGAAGGTTTTTTTAGCAGTGACGCAAGAATCTATTAACCATGATGTAACGAGCAGGGTAGGCTATGCAAAGAAGGCATTCTACCAGTAGAAGAGTCTACTGACAGCTATCAAGCCAAGGCCGAACGGGAAATAAACACTTGATTGAGCAATATGCTGGGATGAATATATGGGAGACACCGGAATAATCACAGCCGCAATTTAAAAAAAA
The DNA here is from genome assembly GCA_963573305.1 of Pyrrhosoma nymphula. Classification (NCBI taxonomy): domain Eukaryota; kingdom Metazoa; phylum Arthropoda; class Insecta; order Odonata; family Coenagrionidae; genus Pyrrhosoma; species Pyrrhosoma nymphula. Next base: position 30,661,809 of record OY754340.1, read on the forward strand.
TCATTCATTCAGCAGTTAATTACCAATAACAATTAACCTGGAACTATAGTAACACAGAGTAGGTGATAAATGAGCACCACTTGCTCAAATAAATAGCTCTCTTAAGTTAAATAATGGTGCATTGCTCTATATTTCATCAGTAACAACATCCTTATAATCTAGTCCACATTTGATATAATAAGGCTTTGTAAATAAGCAGCCATCTTGGGCCTATTGTATCCAATATTGCCTCTGTTGGATTCAGTGTTACAAGAAGGCAGAAAATAATTTATTTTAGATATATATTAGTATCGTAATTCTTTCACATCATTTTGGCATTCTGTACTTTCCGAAACCTCGCAAATAATCGATTAATATGAGTAGAATGGATAATTATCGGAATTATTCGACCGAGAGAGGAGCATACTGACACCTTGTAAGGAAACTTTGACAGCAAGGAATCTCATTGTTGTAACACATCCTTGAATCAAGCTCTTGTATTGAAATGAAGCTTAGAACATAACTTCAAAAAGGAACGAAATATATTGTAAGCGATATGGTAGGTAATGTTAGTGGCACAAAGAAGAATGATACAGAGTAAAACTAAGTAGAATTAGCAACTAGACAAATTTATTGCACAATTTATTTGACGCAGAAAGGCATCTTGAATGAAATGTTGGAAGGAAAAACGAATGGGAATTATTAATAACATGAGGTGCGTCAAACTGAAGACTTGAGCCCAGGTATTTTAAACCTCTGGTTAACGGTAACGAAAGGCTAACGCATGGTTTTCGTTAACTTGATATTATCTGAGATCTTAGGTTTTTTTAAGTATTACACATCAGACTGCAGGTTACTCGACTCAAGCATTTTCCTAGGGACAGATTGTTAACTTAGGTTTAACAGGATGATGCGGAAAATATTTAACCGGAGGTTATAAAACTGGAGCCTAGTTTTTATATAGTGTTTATTGGCAAAAAATCAATCTTCCGATTCCATATTTAAAGCTGATTATGTTGATGAAAACATTAATTTGGTGATTCAATTATTAAAACCGAATTCTTCGTAAATTTATTCAAAACTTACATGTATTCCTAAGTTTTTAAAACTTGCTACATGAATATACTATCCTGTAAGCGCTGTGAAAATGTGAGTACATAAATGTATTTTTACGTTAAAAAATATGCAGTGTACAATCATTTTCATAATTTCGCAACACGTCCCAGAGGGCGTCTTTTCTTCTTCCTTGAGTCCTTCTTCTGTCGGGGTTCCGTGTCGGAAAGAGAGTCTTTTGTGCGAAGATTTTGAAATATTAATTCCTGTTCTCTGACGTCGTAACGTTTCTTGTATTGTGTGTCTGTATGGGTGTATATGTATTTAAATAAATATTTTTACATTTTTATATTTATTTATTTTTTTAAGGAAAACCCGCTGTAGGGGGAAATATAGAAATGTGCTGGAGAGAGAAAAAAAAAGAAATTGAGAAAAAAAAATTTTTCGGCTCCTTCGTTGTCACGTCACTAGAATTTCGCTCGTGTTTTTTTTTTTCATTTAAATGTGTATCTCCCGTTCCACCCGCTAGGTGTCCTCAGCTTCCGTCTCTCTCTCTCTCTCTTGGATGTTTTCTCCTTTTTGATCGCACCGCTTCCTTTTCGCTGTGTTTTTGTTTTTTTTTAAAGGCTCGTTCCTTTGTTTGATTCCGTTGTTTTTTATTTTAATTCTTCCTTCCTCAACGCCGTCTTTTCGCACTTCAATTTTTATTTTTTTTCGCGCGTACGTGTCTCAAAACGCCACCACATCTTTACCCCTTTTTTTCTCTCTTTACTCCCTCCCCCTAGTGGTGCCCTCTGTGAACGTAACCCCGTACCACTCCCCATTCTTCTGTTTTCTTCTTCGGGCGCTGACTTTTCTTACCCTAGTTTCATAATCCCCTCTCATTGCGCCTCGCGACATCTTGGTGAATGTTTCTCAACGGGATAAAAGAATTTTGGGATATTCATATGACCCTTTTTTAGTTAATTTCACTAAAAAAAACAATAATTAAGGAAAAATTCGAATAATTCACAATTTTGGACATTTCCTTGCAAAATAAAGTAGGGCTGAAATGAAAGAAATCATAGCAAGTGCTGTCCTTCGCCTACCTAAGTACCTAAGAAGTACCGTCACGTGGAAAGGCACAACGGACATCAATCGTAGGGTATCCCAAGCTAAGGAAGTGTTCGTGAAGAAAATACAACTACTGAGATCAAGGAATAGATAGGACTACGAACGAGGAAACAGGAGGTGAAAGCATTCTTGTGAAGGTTGGCACTATATGGATCGGAAACGTGGAGCATTGAAAAAACATCAGAGAAGATTAGGAGATTTTGAAACCTGGTTTTTGAGGATGATGCTTGACTACTGCGCTATAAGTGTTGATAGGAATACAAACGAGGAAATAGTGCGTTAAAACATTAATATGGTACGTGGCACTCAATGGATCAAAAACGTAGACTACTGGAAAAGCAGACCAGAAAAGATCAGGACGGAACAACTGACATCAAACGTAGAGTAGCCCAAGGTAAGGAAGCGTTCGAGATGAAAATACAGCTACTGTGTTTAAGGAATTGATAGGAATACTTACGAGGAAACAGTATCATTCGTGAGGAGCTCGGCAATCTACGGATCGGAAACTTGGAACTTTGGAAATGCGTGACACTTTATGGATCGGAAACATGGACAATTGTTAACGCATGGCACTTAATCGATCGTAAACTTGTACCATTGGAAACGCGTGGCACTTTAGGGATTGGAAACATGGACCATTGGAAAAACAGACCGGAAGATATTAGATGTTTTCGATGTATAAGGTTGGAGGAGGATGCTTGACTACTGCTTTCTAAGAATTGATAGGACTACGAACTAGGAAAATGTTCTCTAAAGAATTCGAGTGGAGCGTGGCACTCAATGGATCGGAAACTTGGACCATTTGGAAAAGCAGACCAGAAGAGATTAGAAGTTTTTGATACATAAAGTTTGAGTAGGATGCTTAAAGATATAACGGACGGATCAAATTAGAAATTTAGAAGTATACAGAAGATTAGAAGAGGAAGGGACCATAAGGAACGCTATGCATTCAGAATATAAGAACCAGATGCATTGGGAACATCCTGAAGTAGAAATCGGTTTGTAAGGAATATATATTTGTGTATAATTGAAGGAAAATATACAGAGAAACGTCCCAAGATGATGGCCAATGGATGAAAAATGCATGGAACAAACGATGACGAAAGTACGTTAGCAGAGCTAACAGGGACAAAAGGACATAAGCATTAGATAGGAAAGGGCTGCAGCCAACCAGTCTTAGGATTAGAATGACCGGTGATGAATAACTGAATCGACAAAACCTTCGCGTAGAACCTGCACGTTTAGTTCTCACCAAGACCTTCAAGCCAATTTAATTGCAAATACAAGGCCTTCATAAAAAACACGAATTCACTCATGAATAATTAATATTTTAACTAGTAGAAAATCAAAAGGGAATAAGAAAAGATAAAAAATAATTCACAAGGTATAAATGATTCACTGCCAAATTGCAAATGCAATTATGGATATCATACACCATTTTATTAACCGAATATAAACATACCCCTACGATACATCCCACTGTAGTTCACAAAAATGGTCGCATAAACTACGTCATGAAGTACCCATTAAAGAAGCCTTCGCGGCGGTTGCCAAGGAAACTATAAACTGATACGTTGTTAAGGAAGTGAAAAAATTAATCATTTTCGAGTCGAAAGTGAAGCCATATTTCAGACTTAAGTTCAACCGCATTGTGAAAAATGGAATGCAATATTTAAATCTCCATTTTTTAAGGCATTTAAACTGTATTAAGGCTCAAAACACATGTAAAAATTAATTTTAAATGGTAAATAAAGAAATCCCTTGCACGAAGTATTTTGTAGATCAGCTGTAGTGGTATCTTAACGATCGCGGAAATAATGTTTTTTTTACATGAAAAAATTGACTTGAAAAAATTTGATTTTAAATAAAAAAAGACATTTTACAACTGTCTGTTCTGCATTATATTGACTTAATTTTTTATTCTAAAAAATATAGCCTACCGCAAAATGTCGGTCCTCGTGAAATATATAATCGAAGTCAGACAATAGAAAATTCAAAATAATTAATCGGGTTTATCTCCAATACATTAGATTTTTACCAGCATGGCTTAAAAACATCAGGGATGATAATATGATATTTTTTTGTCACCAGAAACAACTGAATAAATTTAAAAGTTCTCTGCCACACATATCATTACTGATTCTGCAATACCTGACTACGAAATGCACAACGGAATGCATAAGGCAATGCGTCTTGTTAATAATTTATACTCTTCACAGATAGAAAATTCACAGATCTAAACGTTAACTGATTCGGGGTAAAAAAAATAACTTTAAACAATAACAATAAAACACTAACAATAACGGGGGATTTAAATCGTTGTCAAGGGTTTTAACTATTTTTCCAGTCTGATTTGGAGCTGCTTAGGCTGTTCCAAAATTCACTTGAATCAATAAAAGTGACTTTAAACTGAGCTTAAATCGATACGCAAAAACGAGATAACTCGTTCGCTATGGTGAGTAATAAATAATACGTCACATTAATTGACAAGGGCGTTATGACAAGTCACGAAACGAAATCTCTACATTTGAACGACATCAGTATATGTACATATATAAAAAGTATGAGATTGTCCTCTTTCGTTTACTTGTACACTCTTATCTAAAAATACGTGTGCACACACAATAATAGTAATAATTCAAAAAATAAAAAAAACAACTCGCACACGTCTGTATCCGCGGCTGTGGCGTCGGCGAAGGCGAAGGGAAAATTAAAACGCCTCCTGGCGACAGATTGGGGGAGGCGGGTAAAGGAGAAAACAAGAGACAGGCGACAGGCGCCGAGTTAAAAAGGGCGCGGTGGGTGGTAAAAATTGGAATCACGATGGAGGTCTATAGAGGATAAAAAAAAGATGGGCGGGGGATGAGAGAGATGTTTTCAAGATATCAAGGAGGAAAAAATATATAAATATATATATATATTAATATACATATATATACACACATATGTACTGATAATAAATACATACGTGTTCAAAAATATAAGCAAAATAATGTACACTTTTGAGGATTTTTCTGAGGAAGAGTCATCTAAATATATGTACAGAGGTTGCCGAAAATAAGTAATCAATAACTTCTTTTCTTTCGTGTTTTGTTTTTTTTTCAGAGAGAGAGAGAGAGTTCAGGTGTACGGTTCGTCCAAAAGCCAAAAGGGGGAAACCGACAAAGGGAACAATGGAACGACGACAATGAGGGGTGGGGTGACGACAGCGCCTTGTTTGTGATTGTGTGTGTGTGTTGATGGAAAGACAAATCATTTGCCCCATCTGGGAGTGGGGCTCGGAACCAGGGGGTGGAAATAAAAAGAAAAGAAGACGGAAGGAAGGCGATGAGTTTATCAATATATAGAAGAGAAGGAACTTGATGCATCCGTAAAAAAAATTCGTACGTCATTTGGTTTATATTATATTTCCTGAAAAATACACCAATCGACAAGAGTGACGTATCATACCTGATGATTGACGTATTAGATCTGACGTAACATGCACATGATGACGACACAACCGCCAAACATTATCCAATCCAGAAAAACAGCAATGATCACACTAATTATTCGATACGTCATTTGATTTATATTATATTTAACGGAAAAAACACACCAATCGACACGAGTGAGGTATCATACCTGTTGAGTGACGTATTAGATCTGACGTAACGGGCACGTGATGACGACACAACCGCCAAACATTATCCAATCCAGAAAAAACAGCAATTATCACACTAATTATTCGATTTTATGATTCGTTCAGACGTTTATTAAAACAAACATCTACGTACATGTATTGAAACGTCCATTTATTTGACTGAAACTTATTTAAATGCTTAGCTGAGTGACGTATCGGAAATTAAAGTGACGTATTAGATATGACGTAAGAGGTGACGTAACTGTCACATGGAGACGACATAACACCAAAAGTTATCCGAAAATGGAAATTATACTAGTTATATGATTTTATAGTCCATTTAATCGTTTATTTAAACAAATACGCAATTCATGTTATAACATACGTGTATGTGACTGGGCCATTTTTTTAACTGCATCCGATGCATCCGATGCCGAACTGCATCAAGTGACGTCTTAGTTATGACGCATAGAGTGACGTAACATTAAAAATAATAATAGAATACATTAGGTCGGTGTTTGGATAATAGATAAGACTCATTGCACATTACATATAACGTGTGATGTATTAGGCAACGTATAGGTCACGTGAGGGCGATGTAAGGACGACATTATTCAATAATCATAAAGACGCCTTAATACGACGAAAAACGTTTTTAATGTGTCCACGCTAGCATAACTAAACCCTGTGAGACGGGATTCGGTTCATAGATGGCTCCCCTGTCCCGGGTATCGTCTAGGAAACGAGGTTATAAATATTTAGGCCTTAAATCGATATCTCGCAACAATAGCGGGAAAGATAAAAATAAAAACATTCGAAATGAGAAGCATTGGTAAAAACACACTCAAGTCACGTGATGTGTATCGAAATAAGCGTAACTTCTATGGGGTTACTAAACTGAGAGTTTTATTTCAAGTAATGAAACAATTGCGAGATAAATAAATAACAAAGTAGCAGCGTTCATGCACCCACTGTATTGTTATCGGAATTCCGTGGAATGATTCGAACATGATATTGAATGACTGAAAATTGTTCATTTTCTTGCCAAAGTTCAACAAAGGTGAGAAAGAAATAGGTTCGCAACAATAGCGCTGAACTGTAATTACGGAATACGTAATCAATCAAAGGTAACAATTGTCATTAACAATATTATTAATATGGGATAACTCTTCCCATTCCTGCAACAATGGCGATAGAAAGTATAACAACATCAACAGATCAGCAGGTAATGAAGTTGCAACGTTGTCAAATCTCTCCAAATGTCAAGCGTGGTTGCCAAATGTACCATCCCTCGATTTACGTTTACTTTATGCGACTTCTTGTAGTGCAGGTCAATAAAATGAAGGTGTTAAACCAAACAAAAAAGATATAGTTCCAAACTTGCCGATGGTTATTAGCTGATGTTAATGTCATGAATTGAATTGCAACACATTTTATACATTTTTCGACCACATTTCGAGCAATGTGATCAAAGATGACAAAAAAAGAAAGAAATTTTCTGAAGAGTTCTTTTATTTAGAAAAAGATCTATTCGGATCCATAGAATTTTTTTATAGCGATCGGAGATTAGTGAGGGATGCCACAGAATTTGATCCGTAAAAGAAATATCATCCCATCCATTGTCGGGTTTTAAGAATCGTTTCAAAAATGTCCAACGAACGAAAAAAACCAAATAAACAAACAACAGATGAAGATCGAAAACCGTTCCCGCTATCCATTTACGTCTCCAGATCCTGATACCGACATTCGGTTGCAACACGTAAAAAGGTTCTGTGGTTTCTCTCAACTTAAGAGAATTCGACGAAACTTGCTGGAAGCATCAACTATATTTTCTTAAATCCACATGATTTTTTTCAGAATTATTTACCGCAGATTACTTAAGATATTTGATCGAGAAGTGGATATGAAATTACATATGGGTTCTTAAATGGGAACACAAGGTACGAGTAGCTTAACTCATCAAAAATAACCTTATTATAGTTAAGTATAAAAAGAAAAACAGAGATACTTAATAAATATAAATTATATCAAATGATTTTCATACATTATTCTATTGTTGATTTAAATTATTTTTGTTTTTCTAATTATTCATAACTAGAAAACGTTCTTTTTGAATGAATGAAGCTAGTCGCACCTCGCGTTCCCATTTAAGAACCCAGATATGTAATTTCACATGCCCACACTTCCACTTCAAATATCCTAAGAAATATGCGATAAATAATTTTGAAAAAATGCAGGTAGATTTAGGAAATCATAATTAATGCTTCCAGCAAGTAACGTCGAATTCCCTTAACTTAAGAGTGAGACAAACCGAACGTCTTTAAGTATAAGCGTTTCAACTCTGTGAAAAACGTCTTTTGATCGGTTTTGAATAGTTTTTTAGTCTTGATAACATGGGTACAGTTTATTATCTCGTGTTTTATATATAAAAAATGAGATTAACGTCGTATTTTTTCCTGTTTTTAAGGTTTATATGGCATAGTAAATATATCTTTAAGTAATATTATTCTTCCTATTTCGTTATGTTTTATAGCTAAAAAAAAGTCTAAAATCGTTCCGCTTTCCATTTTTGTCTCCAGCTCCTGATACCGACTTTCGGTTGCAACACGTAAAAAATGTAAACTTTCATATGTATATAATAATATAAATGTAATATAATGTAATGTAAATGTATATTTTCCAACACATTTAAGAGTTCTGGGAAACAAAAGCAGAGACACAGCGAGTGCTTCGTGAACTAAAAACATCGATTATAATCTCAGATTAGTGAACGATGACATCGAATCGAAGGCAAGACAAGAAACTTGTTTTTTTTCGTATCCGTAAACAATCCTTCCACCTGGTGTCGAGCATGGGAACCGTTTTAATTTCGTCTAGTGATGAAAACGAAATTTTAAAAAAAGATGAAGATCGCAAATCGTCCCGTTCTCAATCTACGTCTTTAGTTCCACCGAATATGACGTTCGGGTTTTAGTTCGTAAAAACCTCCCAGCGCAACGCGACAACTTAATCCACATACGACGAAATAAACAAGTGAACTCATCCGGAAGCCATCTCTCGCATTTCAATCCTCTCATTTTCTCGCATTCGTTTGTTCATTTCCATCCGAAAAGAATAGGCACGCAGAAATAATAATTATAATAATTTTAAAAACGCGAAAAAAATACTTAAAAGTCGATCTCCAAGGGGTTCCAACGGCGTAAAAAATAAAACGACAGCGGACGTCATAAAAATACGTAAAAAAAACTTTTTCCTTCACATAACTCCGATTTTCCGCACTATCAGTCTTTTGTTTCCCACCCAAACGCGTGAGTCGTTCGGGTGCCGCCACTCATGCCGTCCGGGGGGAAGAGGGGTAACTAAAAAAAGACGCGCGATATCGCGAAAACAGGTGAAGATCGCGACGCGATAGAGATAAATGTATTACACTTCACTTAAAAGGAATCTCATAAGTTTTGAGTGTGTTAAAGTCGCATTCAGATTAATCGTCAGCGGCTAGTATAAAATGTCGAACGCAAATCAATAATAACAGGGAATCATACGCTCATCTTAGAATAAGGGAAACTTGGGCGTCTTGGCTACATGGCGTCTTAATATTTTAACATTAAGGTGGTTTCAGCGAGACAGTTCCCTGGTCATAATGAAGACATTTTTCAAATTTTATTTTTTTATTTCAGCGTCTGTAAGAAGTATGAAATAAATGTTGTAATATTAATGGCGCAAATTTATAATTATATATGACCAAAATTCTCAGTAATTAAATAAATCAAGCTACATAAGTCTCTAACTTGACTCATTTTTTTCACGCCATACGGCTGAAAACCCTTCAAAACAACAGGTTTTTTAAATTTGCGATTCCGTAAAAATTACTATGGCGAGTAATAGATTATTATTTTTTATAAATAGTTAAGAAAACATGCAATCTACACACCGTTACTTTTTTGACGAAATCTAGTTGTTATATAAATTCCTATTTCCTTCAATATTCTATCCCTCTGGAGCGCACAGCCATAATCTATCCCATATGTAAAACAGCTTATATTTAACAGACAAATTGCTCGAAAAGTAGTTTGGAAAGGGGTTTGGATATTTTAATGTAATTGGAAAGATGAGAGTTTTTTGATTAAAATTAGACCAAATTCATCAAATTCTAGGCGAAGTGATTTTTGCTCAAACAACCTTAACTCATTATAAAAATTAAGAAATATTGTATACAACATGGTTTAACGGGCGACACTGGTCAAAGGCTATCTTACCCGACTTCCTTGCTTCTTTGGGTCATGAGGAAACATTTATTGTTCGAGAAATTGCGTTCCATGGATTGTTGAAGGGAAAATATCAAGAGATAGCACGTCTAATTTACAGAGTTTTGTCAATAAAACGCAGCTTTCACAAACTAAAGGCTATCTTCCCCGTGTTCCTTGCATCAAAGAGATGTGAAAACAGATTCATTGTTCAAGAAATTGTATCCCATGGATTGTTGAAGGGAAAATATCAAGAGATGTAGAAAGTTTAGACTCACGAAGACACCGGGACAAACAAACAAAGACGTATCCGTGGCGATCTGGGGAAGAGTTGAGGGTGTAAAGAAACTCGTACGTATCTTGAGCGGAAGACGAAAAGCGAAAACCCGCACGCCCGCCATTTTAAAAATGGCGACGTCTTTTTGATTACACCGCGAAGAAGAGAAAAAAATATGTATATATTTATATAAATACTTCGTTTTTTTCGTAAAAAGAGGACAGAACGCGACGTGTCTATCGGTTTTACGTCCGAGACACGTTTGGGCGACGTTTTTTTTCGCCTTCATTTGTTTCCCCTCCATCGGGGGAAAAAAGGGACCTTTTTCAAGTTTGCGACGGCAGAGGGTGTTGTTGGTGATGCGGCAACGACGATTCTTTCATATTTTCTCTGAAGAACTTATTTATTTATTTATTTCGTTCCAAGGAATTAATCCGAATCTCCGAAGAGAAGGGGAAGAGATATAATAGGGAGAAAAAATACGTATATCCACATAAATACATATACGTGACGTATATATGTATATATTGTACATATATTTGAGTAAATATATGTACAAATTATTCTCCCTCGACTGTTTTGTCTTCACGTAAAAAGAGAGAGGTGTTTCATGCTGTTTCATGTCGACGAAAAAAGATGGCAGCACATGTCTCATTTCCCCATCCCCCACTTTTTTCTAGTTTCGCATCTTTTCTATATTACCTTTTTTTCGTATGCATATTAAAAATATATTTTTTTTCGCGTACGTGTTATTGTTTTGTTTTTTTTTGCTGGTCCCCTTGTTTGATTCTTCCGAAAACGTCTTCTTCCACGTCTCTTAATTTTCAACTTCATCCTCTCCCGTCCCCGCGGCCATTTTTAATATGTTACGCGGGAAATAAACAAAAAAAAAACAGAAAAGGCGGGAAAACCTCCGACGTCGCCGTGGTTACCCGTAAACAGTCTCCCGCGTCAAAATCGCCTTTCGTTTTTTTTTAATTCTTCATCTTCTCTTCTGTTTCTTTCGCGCCGCGCCCGAAATTAACGAAAGCGCTGGGGAGTGACGTCAAAGGCGGCGTTGCCAAATCGACGACGTTTCTTTGATCCGTTCCCACGTAATTAACTAATTGTAATCTTGATTCATCTCGCGAATTTGGTGACAAATGTACAAGTAAAACCCATGTAATTTGCACAAGGAATACGTTGGATCAAGAAAAGAATTATTTATCACCAAGGAGGGTTTTTCCCGTAGAATTTCAACGTAAAGAAAACATACAATTAACTAATACGATTGCAATAGGCCTTTCAATCATATGTTTTAATTTCAATCATGTTTACCTTTGAGTCTATTTAAATACGTTCATCACCTTGTTTAAACAATGTTTAAATATTATATATATCATAAAATGCACCGGATACCATAACTACCCCACAAAAAGAAAACTTTAGTTCACTAATCTTTCCATTATAATGACATAAAGCCCTTTATTTTACTCAGGAAATACGCTTTATCTACTTAATAATTCGCACTAAATTCACACCTCATTGAACAGTCATTATTTTTTCTTAATACTTTTTAATTTTACTTTTTTTACTTACATTTTTTACTTTTATTTTACTTTTTATTTATTTTTTATTATTTTTTAATGTTATATATATATATATTGTGACATATAATTATCTTGTAAAATATAATAATATAAATTATAATAATATAATATATTAAATTAATATAAAATATATTAATTTAATAATACTAATTAATAATATTTGCCTGAATTCCTTTTCAAGCTCTTTTATCTAACATTAGCCTATCACTGAAATGAAATACTGACAGAGGCCATTTAAATTTAGCACAGCACATTACAGAAAACTAACAATCGACGAGTATATTCGTCCAAAATGGCGCTCAAGTTACGAATAAAACTTAAAAAACAGCTATTTATTGAGTTAAAACTGAAGACAATTCTCAGAGATATCGACATTTTATTGTCGTCTCAGTTTGACGTTCCTCTCAGAGAAAAAATGACCGCCTCACCAATTTAACACGTCATCAGCCCTCGACCAATGAGCGCACAGGACAAGAAAATCCAGGGCAACAATCGTCTCCCGAGAAGATACCGAGACAATTGGAATCGTCTCGAAGAAATAACACTTCATTCTGTGATGGTTCAAAACATTGACGTCTTATTGAAGACGTAATGGCTTTCATCCGTTAAAAAAATAACAAAGGAAAGCGTAACTACGAAAAACATTAGTCTTAACTATCGTCATCACGGTGACGTATGAGATGAAAAGTAAAATAAATAGATATAATATATCAATTTATTATATTTACTTTTTTTATTAAAATAAAAAATATGAACGTCTTTTTAAGGTGTAATGGACTTGAGCCGTTAAAAAAACAAACGATAGCGTAACTACGAGAAAATATGAGTCTTAACTGACGTCATCACAGTGACGCATGAGATGTTAAGTAAAATAAATAGATATAATAGATCAATTAACTACATTTACTTTTTTCATTAAAATAAAAAAATATTAACGTCTTATTAAGGTGTAATGGCCTTGAGCCGTAGAAAAAAACAAACGAAAGAGTAGCTACGAGAAAATATGAGTCTCAACTGACGTCATCACGATGATGTAAGCGTAGTAAAGTTAAATAAATAGATAAAATTGATGCATGGATTATATTTACTTTTTTCAGTAAATTTAAAAGTTTATTATGACATCAGTATTAAAACTAAAACAATCAAAGTAAATAAAATGGAATATTAATAACAGATATATATTGTTGTAATTGATGCCATCGTGACTACGTAAGCGATAAAATACTAGATATATAGAGCATCTGTCTTACATGTATGGATAGTCGCCTAAAACCTTGCAAGAACATATTATCAATCAGCCCTAAAACCGGACTTGAACGCAAAAAAAAATCGTACGAGAAATTGTTCAATTTCTTATCATCACACAATACAATTTTTTTTACAAATTTCATAAGTGTTTGATTAAAAATATAAGAACTCATGTTCTAATGTACCGAAATGGATTCTCACCAATTTTCCTTAATATCAACGGAAAGTTGCAAGAACATTTTAATCAAATTTATATGGCGAAAGGGGATAACTTTGGGATAAAATGTTGGGAAAACTTGTGTGCTCTCTCGTACGGAACCGGTATACTCATTTCATACTCTTTTAATACCCAATGGACAGTTGCATGAAAACCTTTATGAAATAATATCACCAATTCTAAAATATGACCAGTAGAATATTTCTTACGCAAGCGTCAAAAGATAAAATTTTTTGTACAAATTCCACGACTGTGTGAGAGAAAATATTTGGAAACTTTGTGTGATATCGTTACGAGTTTGTTTCATCCCATAAACTTCTTCATATTTTATGGACAGTTGCATGAAAACTTTCATGCAATAATATCAATCATCCTAAAATTTGACCCGTAGACAACTTTACGAAATAAGGTGTGAATACTATGCGCCAGAAGATACAATTTTATGTACAAGTTTCATGATTCTTTGAGCGTAAATATTTGGAAAACTTGTGAGCTACCGTACCGAAACGACGTTCAATTTCATTCTTCTATCTTCTTTCTCTAATCCAAGGTTGGGTTCAGTCTACTGGTTCACCATTTTCCACATTCCCCGAAATGCAAATTTATCTCCGAGTTCAAGGTCCGTTCCCCCCTTTCCCAAGTCGAACACCAAGCAAGCGGGTTGGTCGTCACGCCACTTATCTCGTCCCGGGATCGACCCCCGACCAAACTACTTGCTTATGTATAAAGGCATCAAGGTCTGGGTACCCATTCTTTCTCGTTATCGCGTTCAATATCGATTCCCTAGGGCAAAAATCGAAAGAAAAAAACTCGAAAAAGTCGAAGCTAAACTGGAGACTCCGGCGAGGACAGAAAACCGGAAAGGCCATTGTGGGAGAAAAGCTCAGGCAGCGATGGTAACCCAGGATAAAACCTATTGCAAATAGAGTTTAAATTTAATTAATTTATAACTATTTCATTAATTCAAACAGGTGAGCCTATTGTTCCCGAATGTAACACGAGTTTGCTCTTCAGAATTCATGTCTTATTGGGTGTTGCGTAAGAACGAGATAAAATGTCGTAAATAACAAAATCGTATCCTTTCGTATATAATTTCGTTGGATAAAACAATCAAATTAATTTATTTATATTTCTAATCCAGTTTTTAAGAAGAACCTTCACTCTTGCGCTATTGTTCACAAACAGGCAGTGTGTGTAGGGAATATGAGGAAGACGGTTTCGCTTATCCGAAGAACGCCTCGTACTAGGTTCCCCCGTCTTACTCCGTTCCTCGTCTTATATTCGGGAAGATGGCTCCGCAAGAAGATATTCGTGTTCGCGTATCGCGTAAGACTACAAGAGCGAAATTCTCCCATTTTTAACACATGCACATTAAAATGTAAGGCAGGTTCACTAAATTTATCAAATCCTAATATAAGTTACCTCGTCTTATAATCAGGATAATACTTTTCAATAACAAAATACATAAAACATATGAACAAGGCCGGATTAATGAATTTTTAAACTTCTCCTCAAAGGTTTTTCGGTTTATAATAGGGACAACACAGTTTCTCTCGTCTTATATTGGGTAGTAAATCCGCCCAATAAGATCTGGTGTTCGCGCGGCACGCAGATTACGGGTAAAACGACCTCCTTTTCAATAACAATATACATAAAACAATTACGCAAGGCCGGATTACCGAATATTTAAACTTCTCGTCATACGTTTTTCGGTTTATAATCGGGACAATACAGTTCCTCGTCTTATATTATGAAAGAAATACTCCCAATAAGATCTGGTGTTCGCGCGGCACGCAGATTACGGGTAAAACGACCTCCTTTTCAATAACAAAATACATAAAACATACACGCAAGGCCGGATTACTGAATGTTTAAACTTCTCGTCATACGTTTTTCGGTTTATAATCGGGACAACACAGTTTCTCTCGTCTTATATTGGGGAGGATATCCGCCCAAGATGATCTGGCGTTTGCGAGGCACGCAGATTACGGGTAAAACGACCTCCTTTTCAATAACAAAAACATAAAACATACACGCAAGGCCGGATTACTGAATGCTTAAACTTCTCGTCATACGTTTTTCGGTTTATATTCGGGACAACACAGTTTCTCTCGTCTTATATTGGGTAGGAAATCCGCCCAAGAAGATCTGGCGTTCGCGTGGCACGCAAGATACGAGAGCACCGAGCTCCCCTTCTGTTTATATACATGTGTGTATATATATATACGCATAGGCACATATATAAACGTCCACGCTTGCCGGAATACAGACGGCCACCGGCCGCTCCCAAAAATCGTTATCAATCAGTCAAGGGTTGTCACACACTCGGAGAGCGCTGTGCGCGGGGCGACCGCTTGGGCATCCCGGGACCGTTCGTCAATCAACGTCGCCGTCACGTCCGAAGGATGACAGTTCGAGCGATCGATTCCGTCGAGGGGTCGAACGGGGAGGGAGCAGGGGAGGGGAAGGAGGGGAGGGGATGGAGGGGAAGTGAAGGGGAAGGACATTCCAAAGACGGCAGCCGTCCTTTTTAGAAGGCGCGCAGAGATAAGGAAAAGGAAGAAGAAAAAAACTATTCCTTTCATTCGATTCTTTCGTACTTTCTTGCGTACGCAGATGAGAGAAATCACCGTCTTAGTAAACAGAGAGTAGTTATTTCATAATTATATCATTTAAGGTGGTTTTAACGAGATAGATCCCTAGTCATAACGGAGACCATATTCAAATTTTATTCTTTGATTTCAACGTCTGTAAGAAGTACGGAATAAATGTTGTAATATTAATGGCACAAATATATAGTTATATATGACCAAAACTCCTAATAATTAAATAAATATAAGCTACATAAGTCTCTAACTTGACTCATTTTTTCTCGACGTACGGTTGAAAACCCTTCAAAAGAACGGTTTTTTTTGCGATTCTGTAAACGTTATTGCGGTGAGTAATAGATTATTTTTTTATAAGTAGTTGAGGAAACATTCAATCTATACATCGTTAGTTTTTTGACGAAATCTAAGTGTTATAAATTCCTATTTCCTTCAATATTCTCCTACTCTGGAGCGCACAGCCATAATCTATCCAATGCGTAAAACAGCTTATATTTAACAGGCAAATTGCTCGAAGATTAGTTTGATAAAGGGGTTGATATATTTTGATATCATTGGAAAGATTAGAGCTTTTTCTTTAAAATGAGGCCAAATTCATGAAATTCTAGGTGAATTTATATCTCGCTCTAACTACCTTAAACGTCATTTTTGTCCAAAAAATCAAATGTTTTCACGACAGGTTAACGGATTGTTCCGCATTTAACGGAAGATAACTACTCGATTAAACGAAATAAACGAATGGAGACTGATGGAACATCATATATTTATCACTGCACACGTGCAGAAACTTATGCATCGGCATAACCTAGCTCCGATAACTAGGTATCAGCATTCTACGTAGATGGGTACACAATATATTGTCAAGGCCGAATTCACTGTGAATACTTTACTATTTTCTTCAAACTACAAAGCTTGGAAAGAAAGATATTTACCGCTAATTATTTATATACTTTACAATATCCATGTTTGAAGGTTTTATTTATCGAATTCAAAGCATAAACAACAATGGAGAGTGCGATAATCGAAGTTGTTTTCATCTCGAACTCACTCCTGCGCGCAGTTCAACAATGATCCCGATATATCTGCATTGTTGAGGTGCGCAGTAGGTCACTCGCGCAGGTTCTGAAAATAAGGCGCGCTAGTGTACTTATTGTGAAAAGGGCAGCTCAATTAGATAACACATTCGACTATCGTTCCTAAATAAACAAACAAAAACAACAAAACAAAATTAAACAAAAACAAACAAATCAACAAACAAAACAACAAACAAAACAACAAACAAAATTCATCGTAAATGTGGGTTCGCTCCGGGAAGTATGATGCATCAAGTTACTTGCCGCAAGTAACTTTGTACGTTAACAGTAGGCGTAGTAAACAGCTCAGCAAGTCTGCCTTCAGAGTAGTTGAAAAATTCTACAAGTCGCTTGCAAGAGCATATTATTTTCATTGTATAAACCTCAACCAATCTTCCACTTCACAGACTTTGTCTGAAAAAAGTTTCGTCGTAGTTACAGTACCCCGCAAGCACTTGCAGAAGACACTTGCGGAGGTAACTTCCCAGTGAAAATCCATCCTAACAGATATTAGAAAAACCTTACAACTGATTAATTATACACAAAAACTGACATATTTTTGACTAAAGAATCTGTTTAAAGAAATATTAACAAGTGAATAACTTTCGAATAGTTAACAGAACGAAAACAATAAACAATTTCTTATCAACACTCACAAACTTATTAGGACCGAACAAGTTTTTAAAAAATTACTCGTCTATACTGATTTCGCCATGATTTCCCGTCACTAATATTTTATAATAGCTCAAAATAAGGAGAAATTGGTGCTTATATTTCAATAACATCCAATTACCTGGGAGTATATCCTTCTTATCAACAGATTCTCCACGAAAATTGCATTTTCTTTATATGAATAAATACCATTTCAGCCAATTTTACCCATTCTTGCATTTAATAATTCGATCTCAAGATATAAGATTTGGAATTTGTAATTTGAAAAGCTATAATTTCGTTGATCACATCAAACCAAGGACGCTTTCATCTATAAATGGCCAGAGTATAAGAAAAAAAATATATATACGTCATTTATAATTTGAGAACCAAGTAGAAAAGAATTTTTAAAACAATATTTAGAATAACTAAAGAATCATACATAACACCAAATTGCGAAAAATGCTTCGTCAGAGTAAACTCCTCCACAATCGCTTGCAGAATAAACTTGCGGAAGTAACTTGCCAGCGTGAACTCCCCGTTAAGAAACATGACGTGAGTATTGTACTCTTATTAATGACGCTAACGGTATTGCGTTGAATTAAAATGTACGTAATCTACCACTCATAGCCGCAATATAGAGCCGATTCCGAGTTTATTGTGAATATTTCACAGTTCTCCTAAACATTGCGTTCTTTAAAAGAAAATAATTTCGAACACACGCAGAATAGAAATGGAATGAATTTCGAATAATAATCGAACGTAAGTCGAGTCAAAATCGAATATAATTCGAATCGAAATCGAATATAAATCGAATTGAAATCGAAAATATAAATCAAACCAAAATCCCAGTCAGTGGGCGATTGATTTTTCGGAGACAATAAGGGCGCGCTGTAAGCTGTTCTTGCGTTCCTTAGCTGTTCTTTTTAAATCGAAAGAGAACTCTTGGACAGGAGATTGAAAGATGTTTCGCTAAGAAGAAGTGGTCTTGGGTGGGGTGAGCAAAGGATTTGAGACGGCTTTGGCTCTCGGGTTCGTATAGTGGGGGTGAAGGAAAAGGGCGTATTTAGGATGCTAAAAGGGCCGTAACTTAGCGCCGAAGGATGTCTCGCAAGAGAGATCCCACTCGGTCGCGGGATGGCAAAAGCGATGGGTCGAACGCCGCCGTATATATTCGAGAATCTATTGCGGATTCGGGTTATACGCGGGCAGAAGAAAAAATAAGAGATGAACGTAAAGCGAGGCGAAAAAAAAGAATCGAGGAGGAAGAAGAAGATTGAGGCCCGAAAAAAGAAAGATTCGGCTTATATACGATTAAATAAAAAAATTAAAAGCGTAATAAAAAACGGAGAGAAGACGATCGGTGTCCGCAAGAGGTACGACTGGTGGCTTCTCTTGAGTAGTGTGGGGGAGTGAAGGCAGAGGGGGGGCTATCTGGAAATGACCATCGTACATATATATATGTATATAGATGGCGTTGGGGAGGTCGGTTTGTCGTGGACGGTTGGGTGGGAAGGTAAAGAAGTCAAGTGACACGATAAAAACAGTTGACGGACGGCAACTGGTTTGAGTTCTTTTTTTTTAGTTCACCGTCCAGCCGCGAGGTGGGGGTTTGGATCTTGCCTCCCCTCTCGAAACCGCGTCGCCCGAGCGACTCCACTTGTTTTATTCGACGCTTTTTTGTTTCGTTTTTTACGTTTTTTTCGATCTTCTTTCCTTTTTTTCCAGAGGACTCTTCTGTGGATCCGTCTGGGTTGGGTGTCTATCTTAAGAAGAACACCTTTGTCTCCCCCACCCCCTCAAAGCGACCGTCGAGAGATTTGCGACCCCTCTCCTCGATGAATCGACTCGATATATATGCATGTATCGAGGTTCGAGAGATCGCAACGATACCAAGCTTTTACAGTCAGTCCAGCAGTGGCGTCACAAGGTAGTTTGATGTCGTGTGCTTCCCAACCTTGTCGTCTTAGAGTGATGTCTCATACTGGACGTATCGACTCAATAATATCGATGTTCGAGAGATCGCAGAGATATCCTGGATGAGTTCGACATGCTGTGACGTTACAGGGTTGCTGTCTATATTGCATTCCGAAATTGTCGTTACAAACTCTAGATATCAAAAGCAATTAAGATGTATGCAATATTTATTTACATTATTGTATATGTTTTTAGATAAGAAATGCAAAGTAGCTATTAGGGGCCTGTGAGATCATCAGTAAGAAGTGTATAACAATGAGTAGGTAGCTATTTCTTCCCTCGTATCCTGTAGGCACATAATATCACGCCAAACAATCATTATATTTCTCCTGTTTAATTGGCTGTGGCTAGACAGTCCACAAGAAATTGACAAGATTCCTCCAAGCTTATCGGCTCGCCTGTCGTTAACCACGTAACTTATAAACCATCTACGTAATTACCGAAACAAATAGCTAAATCGGAACGCATTACGTAAATACGGAAAGTGTTAATAGCGACATATTTACCCCTCGTGCAAGGAAAATCAACGAACCTCTGTTCGCTTTCTCATTGATTAAAAATTGAACAATTGGTTATTTATTTTCGATTACCACTTGATCGACTTTTTTCGTGAAAACGTGAATAGTCGATCCCTGAAGTAAACCGTTCATTCAAATCGATAATTCTGATGGATTGACAAACGATATCCTCTCCCCACCACACGATTTTAACAGTCTAATTAAATCGATCGTTCGATTAATCGAACAATCCATTGTTTCCACCCGATTAAGCGAACAATCGATCGATATTTTTCCTCGATTAACGTGTTTTTTTCGGAAACTGTGCATCCTTAAGTACTTAAAATACCAAGTCAATCACTAAGAAATCCGTTAAGTCATTATTTATTTATGGTCGAATTCTCCAATAATCGATATATTTTCCCTCGATTTACATTTTTTCCGGAAACTGTGCATTCCCAGTATTAAAAACTTCAAGGCAATCCATAAGAAATCCGTTAAATGATAAATATCACGAGTGTATTGCTTCATACGCAAGAAATAACATTCGTAAGAGTATGTGATGTATGACTGAGGTACTATATCGAGAATGTGGAAGTGATATGCATTCCTGGTACTAATTGCATCATTCATTTGATTTACCTATTAACGCTGAGATCACTCGTTGACAGTTATGACGCATTTAATGGAGACACCTGGGGAATGAATATCGCATTTTATTCCTCATTTTAATCTCAAGGACTGTTTTTTTAAGGCACCTCAAGCCAATAATGCAATGCTGACTGATGCATTTCAATGCACTCTCTGCGCGTTCCGACTGCGGTGTTATATTTCCATCTAGAAACAGAAGAAAAGAGCTTGAATGCACAAAAAAATGCACGAATTACTGCACGGATATTATCGCCCCAATCTTAAGCCCCCGTGAGAATGCAAAATGTCGTGAAATTAAAAAAATCTACACCTCTACAAACCACGATAAACAAGTCGAAAAATGCGCAATCTAAGTGGCTGAGTTGCGATATTGTTACCTATAATAGGAGGAAAGAGTCAAAACAAAAAAGCACAAATAATGCACGAATGACTGCACGTAGAATTGCTCCAGCTAAGCCCCCGTGGGAATGCAAAATGTCGTTAAATTTAAGAATGCAAAACCTCATCCAGATTCGGAAGACAAGTAAAATAGTATTGATATGATTATAAACACAAATTAGTTTCCAAATGCAAACGTTCTGGTTATATGAAGGAATATAACTAATTATTCCTGTTTATTTTAACCCTGCAAACATTCAGTAATATATCGATTATTGTAGAATTCGACCATAAATAATGACTTTACGGATTTCTTAGTGATTGACTTGGTATTTTAAGTACGCACAGTTTCCGAATAAAAAACGTTATAATCGAGGAAAAATATCGATCGATTGTTCGCTTAATCGGGTTGAAATAGTGGATTGTTTGATTAATCGAACGATCGATTTAATAAGACTGTTAAAATCGTGTGGTTGACAATGCGAAATTACGCGACAAATTAGCAGGAAGGCATTGGGAATCTTTTTATGTTTCGTGAAATCACAAATTTCCCCAAAAGATTCTTACTTAGCCGATAAAAAGTGATTTCATACCTTAGATCATAGAGGTGATTTTGTGCATAATATTTGTATCCTAGGAACAGCGTACAGCTGTACATAAAGAGAAGCTTTCTTTCACATTATACTGCGAAGAAATTGCGTGAAACATTTGACGCATTTTGTTTGAAATAGGTGAAAACATTAATTCTATCAAAGTTTGTACTGACGTACGATATTGGGACGAGCTCCATCAAATGATCCGTCAGAAAATTCGACCGTAATTGGTGTCAAAGATTTACCATTGGAACAACTTACATTAAAGTTAGCATTCATTCTTTTGAAGTGATAAGTTCCGGCGATATTTAAAAAAAACGTGATTTTGCAAGCTATTAACCGTTTTTCCGTAATTCTCGCATTAAAAACGGCTAAGGGAAGGGATTACCATTAATAAAAATATAATAAAGAGGGCAATAAAGTATAATTTTGTGATTTTTATGCGCATAAAGATTCGCGAATTAAAGAAAGTTTAAAAACTCCATGTTATGCCAAGAACTTAGGAACAATTCAGCATCTGGCTATCTCAAAAACAGTTTTACTAATAACTGGTAATTCGAGTTGAGATATCGTTTTATAACAGTATCGATACTATCTGTAGGAAACTCAATAACCCTACTCTCAACCTTGAAGTATAATATTTGTAAATAAGTACCAAACTTAAACTGTGACTTGTTGAATTGCGTAGCCATTGTTAATGTATGCATTACTGATATACCACAAGAGCTGGTCTATTATTTAATTGCTGTGTACTATATAGTATTATTCAATCCACCTTATTGTACATTATTGCTAACTTTAGAACACATCCAGCATGAAATTAAACTTGAAATAATATTATATGAATATTTTCTATAAATGTATTTTTGTAAAACAAAGAAAAAGGATTTTCCGTCAACAAATGAAATGAAACCTAGTTACGACTGCGTTACCGGGCGACTTTTCTATTTACTGGGGCAATCTATTGTTGCTCTGACTTGAGGACAATCGATTGTTGCTCTCAATTGATTTGACACGCACGTACAATCGCCTGAATTAATTCCTTAGCATTGTTGAGAAGGACGGATCCCGATGGTCTTATACGTAACAATATCTGGTTTCCATGAAAACGGCAGGCATGTCTCATGAAGTTAGATTCGCAGTATACTGCGCATGGTAAATCACAGTCTGCCGCGAAGGCGATTAGATGCGCGTCAAAATCGCGTCAATCGGAGTGGATTATATTATGTTTTCATTTATTAATTAAATATATTATTACATGAATTAATTCAAATGAGATATGGAGGAGACGGTTAACTGATTCTACCATTTTCGTCTCATAAACATCTAACTATGCAAAAAAATTCAAAATTATTTTCAGCATTTTATACATTTTTTTATGATAAAAGAATACATTTTTTGGTAGAACGTAAAAATCTAATTACATTCATTAAAATCTATTTTTTTCTCAACTTTTCAATTGATACCGGATTTCAACCACACTTTTTACGCTATATGTAAAAGCTGACGATTTAGATTTGCTTTATCAAAGGGCTGAAATGTTAAAAAACAAATACAGTCGAACCAATAATTAAGGAAATTGTAGTTAGTAGTAATTCCAATACAAAAAACTTGGCCTTTTCATTACCAACATTTTAATTTTTTGTGGGCCTTTTAATCCTTTTGGTTAGATTCTTGTGTCTTATATGTTCTAATTTTGCAAATTTATAGTTTGGTAACATTGTTAGTATCCATAGAGTGTTATAGTAGTGTAGTAACCATAGCATATGGGTGAGATGGACCAATGAGAAAAAATATATTGATTTTTTTAAGGTATTTTCTATTTAAATTTCACTTATTTCTTACGAAATACTAAAAACGTTATCTATGATATTATAGGAAAACAAACGATTGAACCGATTATACCATAATTAACAAAAATATGAACACTTAAAAAAAGGTGGGGCCATCTCTCCCGGACTTACCCTAGGTTCTTCTACTATATTTATCGTACAATAAAAGTTATATTAACTCGAAACTATCCAATTTCCGATAGTATAAATTCCCAAAGGCAACGTGAAACAACATGGCCGGGAAATAATTACATCCATTCCACACATGCTATTGATAAAACTACTCATTGTCAGTAGTTTTACTAGGAAAGAGTAAATACAACGCAAACGGTTAAGAAGCGGTTTCCTAATGTTTGAAAATATACATCAAAGGGGTCGTGTTATTCACAAGGAAATGTTAGTGAGTCGATCGAAATAAACATCGATATTAGTTCGCAAGAAAAAGGTTTAACGGCGATCTTTTTAGTTCCGGAAAACTCCGACTGGCGGCACCGTCTCGTCCGAAACGATATACGTGTACATAATTCCTTTTCGAGTGAAATCAATACGCGTTATATACTCTCCGTGGACGAAAACGAAAGATATTATAATTACAAGCGGTTAAAAAGGTTTGAGGGAGTGTGTTTTTTAGAACTGCGGCGGCCGTGAGTTAAAAAGAGTTATTTAAAATGAT
The DNA here is from genome assembly GCA_963573305.1 of Pyrrhosoma nymphula. Classification (NCBI taxonomy): domain Eukaryota; kingdom Metazoa; phylum Arthropoda; class Insecta; order Odonata; family Coenagrionidae; genus Pyrrhosoma; species Pyrrhosoma nymphula. Next base: position 30,686,082 of record OY754340.1, read on the forward strand.
TGTTTCGCCGAGAAAGAGCCAATCACGTGCTCTAGAAGGGAAATTGACCGTTTGGTAGAAATATGGCGGTCGAAAAATTTATTTATATCGAAAAAATAAAAGACGGGAGAAGCTCATTTCTATATATCAGCCACCTCGAGATGTTCAACTGTCTTCAAAATGCGATTCCATTACAACGAACGACTTTTCCGTTTGGCGCTGCCGGGGAAGGAAATAATTTTTTGTTTTGTTTTGTCTTCCCGCGGAAGAAGTCAAGATGGCGGAGTAAATTACGTCATCCCTACCCTCCCCTCAAAAACAAAACACTCTCGTTTTGAAAATTATTCGTCTCCGATGTCCAATTTCTTCGCGAGACAGCCATTCCGTCTTAAATACTCTACTCAAAAGAGTTTTCTCTCCTTGTTTCAGTCTTGAAAAAAATAATAATAACCCTTGCCTTCATAGACGCCATTTTTCAACGCTTTTTTCCCACCATCCTCCTCTGGTATTTCTCAGAGCCGTAACCATGGCAACCAATTAGGGCGGCATTCTTGGACGATGATAACAATTACGAAGCGACGTTAACTTCTTCGGGGTGGTCAAGGTGATTCGGTTTATTTTTATTTAGCCAAAGATTTCGCAAAAATAGAATCCCACTCTCAGAGAATCTGAGGTAGAATTGATTTTTAGTAAATTTGATTAAAAAATCTCAAAACGGACGAAAATAAACAATATGGCGGGAATTTTAAACAATATGAAACCTCAGCCTCGTTCTGCGTAACTGTTCCGAAACAAACTTTTCATGAGAAAACAATAACAAAGATATTGGCCGAATTCATTTTAATTAAATTAAATTTCAACTCTCAAAATCGACGAAATTAAACAATATGGCGGATATTTTAAACAATATAAAACGAGAGCCTCGTTCTGAGTAACAGTTCCTAGAACGAACATATTTTTAACGAAAAAGATCTAAGGAAGATATTGGCCGAATTGATTAAAAGAAATTGATTTTTCAACTCTCAAAATGGACACAATTAAACAATATGGCGGGAATTTTAAACAATATAAAACGAGAGCCTCGTGTTGAGTAAAAGTTCCCAGAACCAACACTTTTTTATGAGAAAACACAATTGAAGAAATTTTAGTTGATTAAATATTTAAGTAAAACATTTTTAACTTCAGTCTGGTCTTATACAGAAGCTAAACAGAGCTTTCAGCCACCTCTAGGTTAAGTTAAAGGCTGTATTATCTTCTGGTTAGCGTTAACAAGACATTATAAAACCGGTCCCTGGTGTAACGGATTTCTAAACTTATTTTTTTTCCTAATTTCACAGAATCTAAATTTTCTCGATATGTTTTCATCGTTGAAATGGTCGAAAGAGTTTTTTCTGTTAAAAACCTCATCCTATGAGGCCTTACGAAAATTCTAGATTCACATAAAAACCTAGAAAAAAATTTTAAAAAAATTTATTCAATATAGTTTTAATCATGATAGTTATTGCAAGGAATGTAAAATTTTTCTTGATTTTTTTCCACCGTTAAAAAATGTCGAAATAGTTTTTTTTATTTATAAACCTCACCCAATGAGACAAAGCATTGTCCTACGCAAATTATAGATTCACGGTAAACGTAGAAAAATTAAAAATATATGAATTCAATATAGTTTTAAGCATGGTACTTATATGGAATTAATTGATATAGTGAGCTCTACAGATATTTCTTCTAACGCGATTTCTTACACGAAAATACATAAGGAAATTTCATGAGTGAATTCCACGTTTAAGTCGGAGCCAACAAACCAATTGGACCAATTAATGAAATGATTAGGTTTAAAAGGGTCTACTGTGCGATATGAATGAAATAAATGTAATATACCTCCATGATCTACAGGACTGCAGAAGTTTTGAAGCATTCGTAATGTACTCACCTGCAAAGATAGAAGAAAGAAATATACATTAGCAAAACATACAGAATTTTCCGACAATGATTAGCACGTCAAATTGCCATAGATGAATTATGAACTGTTTTTTCAGTAATTAAGAACTAAATAGTGTAAAACACTACGCCCAAATGGTGTTGCATACACCTGGGTCTTCAAAACTGATCACTCTTTTGGTTCAGGTGTCGTACAATAAACTAAGACTGACTAAACTAATAATAAATAAAACTATATAATGGTTAAAGTTCCTAAGATTGACTGAATAGACATGAAATCACACGAATTGTTGTTGAGTGAATTTTGCGTAAAACGAAGCAGTACAATGTACAATCTCCAAGAGACTCCCTGTGCACAAAAATACAACAATCATTTTTACGAAAAAGCGAGAGAAAAACTGAATTGCGTTAAAACGAATGAGCGCCGGCACTAAATTCCGCTGAACGAACTTCCGTAAATACGAATTCTCGCAATACTAATTCGTGCGGAGCCCTCGTCCAAATAGAGTCGTTATTATATAACTGATTACCAAAAACATGGCCGTTTGAGACGACACATAGAGAAAATTAGGAGAAGAAGGGAATTGAATGTAGATTATGATGGCTAGACTCAGAATAGTCTGGTGGAAAGGATAATATGATCTCAAAACTTGAATAAGCAATTATAATATAATAAATGGGTAGATGAATGTACGCTAAAAGAAACTGCGCTAACATGAAATTGTGCTAGATGAATTTGTGCCGATAACAGAATTTTTGCAGCTACAAATCTGTGCTAAAACGTAGCTGAAGTATTCAAACATTACAAATACTTACGACTCTCAACAAATCTGCGATAAAACGAAGTTAAGTTAATAGATATGCGTTGCTTGAATTTGCGTCAGCACGCAATTGTGCTAAACGAATTAGCGTAAAATCAAATATGCTTCAACCGAATATTACGAATTTACGAATAAGTGCTAAAGCTGAATTAATATAAAGTCATCATCGCCGCAAATACTAGAAACAATAGCCGTGTGAAGGACCGAGGAGGGGGGGAGGAAGACGTATTAAGGCGGCAGTAGGACGGTCTGGCGTTCGGCTCCATTCCCCCGTCCTCCGCCCTAATGGAAAGGACTGACTCACTCCACTGTCCGGCCTCACGAGACGCGCCGTCCATCGTCCTTGCGAAGGATACGGAAGAATCTCCCTTTTCGAGACGAGCACGAGATAAAACCAGAATGGGCAGGGATAGCAGGGAAGGGGCAGTCGAGAGCAGACTAGACAGGGTGGGGGTGGGAGGAAAGACAGTCTCCCTGGCGAAGAAGAAGAGGTAGAGAAGGGAAAAAGAAAAAGGGACCTAAAAAAGGAATTGAGGTACTGGGTGCTGCAAGGAGACGGTTCCGCTTTTTTTCGTTTTTCCGTTTCTCCTCTTGTTCCTCTGTTCCTCGAGATGACCGACTCTTTTTGGCGCGTGATTCAAGTCGTTCGCGGTGAATCACTCTACCGTTGCACAGAATCATTCTCCTTCTTTATCAACGATTCATTTTACGAGTGACTTGAGCCGTTCTCAGTGACTCGTTCCATCGTTTCACTGAGTCGTTCTCCTTCTTTATCCACAAATCCGACGCACGTAGGAGGAGGCAGTTTCATTTTTAGTTCATCTTCTGTTTTACCTCGCAATTTTCTCTTCGAATGACCGACTCTCGGAACTGGATAGCGATTACGGAACTCCTCTACCAGTTGGCATCGAATGATATGGTACACAGTGTTGCCGCATTAATGCCACAGACAGGTATGGCTCCTGGAATCATAATAAGGATAACGGAGAAATGTGACAGCAGTGGTTTTCGTAACGCAATACACCTAACGATCGTTACGTTAGCTACGTCAGAGACACACGTCAGTATGAACACACCTTAAACATATTTTTTTAACAGCTCCCGACGAAGTGTTAACTCAAACTAGCCAAGGTCGAGGTTGCCTTCTAACGTAATAAAACTTTTTAAATTTAACGGATATCTTGTAAGTTAAACGTTGAATCAAAGAGACGGTTTTAATTTCCAAAAGTTTCAACCATTGCCATGATAATACTCTTTCGTAAAGGAAGCAATAGAGTTCCAACTTGGGATATTATCAATGTTACTAGCCAATACCGCAATGCCACACGAATAAGGACAGATTCTATAGGAATAAGGAAATATTCTACAGGAATAAGGAAATATTCTACAGGAATAAGTATCTACAGCTTCCACTGTAATACGGACAAATTCTGTAGGAAGAAGGACAGACAAACAGTAATAATTACAAATCCTACATGAATAAGGAAATATTCTACAGTAATAAGGAATGATTCTACAGGAATAAGGACAGATTCGACATCAAAAATAAAAGATTATACAGTAATACGGACAATTTCTACATGAAAAAAGAAATATTCCTCAGGAAGATTTGACTGCAAAAAGAACAGATCATTCAGGAATGCGGACATATTCTACATGAATAAGGACTATTTATACAGGAATAAATCAGATTCTACAGGAATAAGGGCATATTTCACACGAATAAGGACAATTTATACAGGAATAAAACTGATTCTACAGGAATAAGGGCATATTTCACACGAATAAGGACAATTTATACAGGAATAAAACTGATTCTACAGGAATAAGGGCATATTTCACATGAATAAGGACAATTTATACAGGTATAAATCAGATTCTACAGGAATAAGGGCATATTTCACACGAATAAGGACAATTTATACAGGAATAAAACTGATTCTACAGGAATAAGGGCATATTTCACATGAATAAGGACAATTTATACAGGAATAAATCAGATTCTACAGGAATAAGGGCATATTTCACATGAATAAGGACTATTTATACAGGAATAAATCAGATTCTACAGGAATAAGGGCATATTTCACACGAATAAGGACAATTTATACAGGAATAAAACTGATTCTACAGGAATAAGGGCATATTTCACATGAATAAGTACAATTTATACAGGAATAAATCAGATTCTACAGGAATAAGGGCATATTTCACATGATTAAGGACAATTTATACAGATATAAATCAGATTCTACAGGAATAAGGACCCTTTAAACAGGACAAAGCATTCTACGTAATTAAGGACAGATTCTACAGGGATAAGGACCGAATATTCAGAAATAACTACATTAATTATGAGTAAGGACAGATTCCACTGGAATAAGAGCACATCCTACATGAATAAGTAGAGAGTTTACATGAATAAGGACAGGTTCTACAGGAATACGTATACATTGTACATGAGTAAGGGTAGATTCTTCAGGAATGAGGACAGGATTGTACAGGAACAAGAACGCATTCTACATGGATAGGGACAGATTCTACAGGTATAATAAAGCAGATTGTAGAGGAATAAGGATTGTTCTACATGAATAAGGACAGATTCTACAGGAACAAGGACAGATTTTACAGGAACAAGGACAGAAAATAAGGAATTTCTCATTGTACTTATATCATTCATGATAGGCGAACATTAAAAAAAAACATTTCGAAATACACAATTATTACAAAAATTCATTTGTTTTTTTATCAAGAAAAACTATATTTCTTCAAAAAAAATTAGCAACAAAGCCTCCCGTGTTTCAGATAACTTTTTAATCATTTCCATTATTTTCAATTCGTAAATTTTTCCGGCTCTTATATATGCATTTCATTACATTCAGATATGATTTCATAATTATAACCCTAATTATAAAAAAAACGTTTGACTTATTTAAACTTTATGAATAGAACTATGATTGTTAAGTCTAACGCATAAGACAGAACTGTTTGGACTATCACGAGATATTCATTTAAATGCAATGCAATTGTTGGAATAATGACGTCGGCGTCTACATTAAAATTTCATGTATATTACATTCAATTTGTTCAAAAACGTACAAATATTTTAGCAGTTTATTTAGATAACATCGTTGCTCAAAGACACGTTGAAATTGAATGCAATCCGGGCCCACAGAGTACACCAGGGAGATAAAAATCAGATGGCTTATCTCCAAAAACCATTATCGAATGCTTCGCTGGATGGATAACTGAGTTTGTACACTCCCATGGGTACATCAACGGAAAGAACACGTGTTGAAAACAGAAGAAATCGCGGTTATATGCAATATTTCTCGGATAAACCTGTTGAGATCTAGCCGTCTACGTATACAGCTTGTAACGTAGCCGATTGGATGAGAATTTTCGACTCAATTGACCACGAAAATCCGGTGAAGTCACGTGGTTCGATTAAGCTATGCCCAAAGGGGAAGAAGGATTAAGGGGGAATGAAGGAACGTCTCTCAAGAATAAGACGAGGATATGGTAAGGAATGTATTCTTCTTCGGTTGAAACATATTCCTTCCCCTAACCCATTCGCTGGCTTCGTCCATGTCCGTCCTCAATGCGAGAATGTACGTTATAAACGCTTCGCCCCGCCTCCATTCGTTGCGCATTGGTGCATTCAGATGTTTTTTTTGTTTTAATTCCTCCCCCGCCCGTCCCGTCACCGCCGCGTCGCCACCGTCGTCCACTCAAAGCCAGTCCCCCCGTCCTCCCTCATCCTTTTGTTCCGGAACTCTTTTTCTTTTCGCTTTTCTTTTGTTTTTTTTGTTGCTGCTGCTTTATTTATTCTTCTCTCTTCCCCGCCTCACAACCTCCCACTCTCCCTTCTTTCTTTCTTTTCGCTCCTCTTTTGTTGCTCTGTTTGTCTATTATTTCCCCACCTACCGGTTTCGCCATTTTTTATTTCGCTACTCTATTTTTTTTTTACTTCTACCCCTTCCCCGTAGGTGGTGTTGCGTACGCAACCAGCCTCACCACCCACCCACCTCTTCCTTTCACGTCCTGACACCTAGCGTCGGGGAAACGATTTAGGGGGGGTGAGAGAGGAGTCGAAAAAAAAGTTGAAGGGCGAAAAAGATCGAGCGCACCGAAACAATTGACGATCGAACCCCGCAAAGTAAAAATTAAAAAAAAAAGAAACTGATTAAGTTAAGAGATTTAAAAAAAGAGTTGAAATCATCAAGCATTTGAGTTCCAAATGAAATATATTTTTTTAAACTGATATGAAAAAACTGGAAAAAAGTAATGGCCACAATGAATGAAAATCCTTATCGATTTGAGGAGATTTAAGTTGACGTAAGTTTCTCATTAAAAAAACAATAAAAACGTTGAAATCGTCAACGTTTGAGTGAGTTCAAACAAAAATAAACAATGGGTAATAAACTGAAATAGGAAAAAGCTGAAAAGGATAGCTCAGAACGGACGTAATGAGTGAAAACGCATATCAATTTGCTGTGATTTAAGTTGACGTAAGTTTTCCATAAAAATCATTAATAGCGAAAAAGTTTCGGTAAAAAACTAACAATGGAATAGATAAAAAATCTTGCGCACGGGCCTAATTGAATTGAGGACGGTAATCTTTTTTAAGTAGCTACACGTCTCGAAGACTAACAGTCTTTGAGTGTTAAAAGTGAAGCCGTCAGCCACTTACACCTTTGCGCGAAGAAACTATAGCATAAAAAAGTATGCACTGATTTAAAATCCGAAAAAAAAGGTTAAGGCTCTTCCCCGCAATACCGTAGTCTCCAGAACTAGTCAACTGTTTGTTCACGTCTGCGAACGATGTACAGCTGACGTAATTTTTGCGGAATGCAGTATTATTATAAAATAATAATAATATGTAAAAAATTCTTTTTCAAAAAATCATGCTTACATTCAAGGGTAGGTAAAAAATATATTTTTTCACCAGTCTACTTATAAAAAGATGGTTGGCGCTTGCAGAATAGACGTTAATAAAAATATAAATAAACAAGAGGTTTGATGTTAAGATTAAAAATAAAAAGCACCCACGCTTTAATTTTCCAAGTGGCGAAAAAATTATTTTTTTTTTACTTTTTAGTACGTACACTTCAACATAAGCGTGGTTAAAAAATATTTTTTAAACATAATTAAGTTTTACTTTTTTTAGTCTTCACATTAATCGTGCAATGGTTCTTTGAAATTTAAATTATTAGTTTTTATTCTCACCATAATATCTAACTTGTACTAGCGCCATCTGTTGGCAAAATATTTTTTCTACATAAAATGTAAAAAACATTAAAATTTATAAGATTTAACTTGGTAATTAGTGAATTTAATGACTGATTCATGCATTGTAATCATCGAGATTAAGTAGGCGTGCCAATTGTCAGCTCGATTTTAACATTAGGGATGTGGGTTGCATTACGAACACAAGATTCCATTCTAATGCCTGTTGCTCACGGTAAAAGTTTCCATAAAAGTTTTATAAAAACTTTCATTTAAACTTTTATGAATCGTACGTAAAACGTACTTGCTTGCTCGAACGGTAAAACTATTCATAAAACCGCAATGTCCTGCCATCTATGAGACGCTTTGCGAACACGTAAAGTGATATAAATGCGCTCTCTTTTGGATGACTGTTTAGTTAATAATTATATATGTTTAGTGTTTATTTACTTATACTTTCTGATCACATACTCAACGGTGCAATATGGCACTATTAACACATTCTTCTTCTAACAACAACAAGAAGGACATTACTGCCTCTCAACGTACTCCATGAACCACATTATTATTATCAACGCAATGAGCGGAACGTCTCATTGGTTGTTGCATACAACGGTTTTATGGAAATAGAACCTGTCTTATTCCGTAAAACATATTATAAAACTAGGTTGAAATGAAATGGTTTTATTGTTAGCAAGCTCATTTTTATTAAATTAGTCGATTTTATAAAACGTTTTACCGAAAATTTGACGGTCAGCAACAAGCATGACAAACAAACAAAGACGTGGAGTCAAAATAAGAGTGGCAAAATACTAATAATCGTATTGTCAACCCATTCTAATCATCCACTAATATCCTGTTTCCAAAAAAACATTTGTTCTGCAAACTTTTTTTTTTATTTTTCCGGCATCAGTTACTTCGCTACCATTACTTCGATGTAATTAGAAGAATAGGAAATAAATGAACAACCAAGTAATGAAAACAAAAAATTACTATAACTTTGTTCTCTCGACTTTTCATCGTTTTTTTCTGAAAATAAGAACTTTTACATTAAAAAATGAGTTTTCGAAAAAAAAATTATAGAAATTCAGCGGGGATTCTTGTAGATCGGGAACATAAGAGAGCATACGAAGGCTTCAGGAAACGGAAGATAAGACACAGCTTCGTCAGCATTATTGAGACAGGCATCAGCGGTTTGGATACAGTGTATGATGTTACTGTTATTCAGTGTTTCCATGGTAACTGCTCGATGCTTGCTTGATACATGCTAGATGAAACATGATTGATGAATTGTTTGCGAACATCGACAGAAACTTGACATGTCACGGTCTGTATATTGATCAAGCTACAGCCAGGACTAATATCGTTCTAGTGTAGATTATTTTGGTGCTATAAATGGTACGATTTATTTCACACACGGTACAATATTTAAATGAAATACCTTGATTCACAGGAACACAACACGGATTAAATCAATCAATCTATCGCGTGGAATTTACTAGGTCATTCATGAATATGTTTTTGCTTAATAATTCTATTCCTTTCGCTCATAGATTGCAAGAATAGATTGTTAAAAATTACTGTTTATATATGCATTGCGAATCGTGTAGGTCGAAGGCATATCATCGTTAAAAGCTATTGAAATACGCACTAATGCATGCTGTATAGCCAATGTATAAGGTACTGCAAGCCTCGGGAACAATGATAAAATTGCCTAGCAACGAAAATGATAAAAGATCGAAATTACTTGGATTTTTCAAAATGGTTGTCACCAACATTGTAAAGGAACCAATATATTTCCTAAGTTATCCCAGTTCGTGATCATTTTTAGGTCGCGTAAGTTCTTGCACCCATCTATGCCATGATAGATGATAGCACACTAACAGATAGGTACATTCAGGGAAAAGAATTTTATGTCAATTATGTTAGAAATAGAAGATCTAAAGAAAGTACAAAAGAGGAAGTCAAGGCTCTCTTTGGCGCCTTATACCTGATAGGAATAAAAAAAGGATCGTATACAAGATGTACAGAGCCATAGGATTCCGATGCGACCGGGATGATGATTTTGCGATGGCTGTTCGGTTACAAGCGTTTACGATTCCTTCTTAGAGCTATTAGGTTCGACAATGTTGATACTAGGGAAGAGCGAAGAGCTACAGACAAGCTGGCACATCTACGTAATTTTCAAGAAAATTTCGTGAGTAACTGCTTGAGTTGCTACAATGTCAGCGAGTTTGTGACTGTTGATGAGACGTTGCATTCTTTTAGAGAATGATGCGGGTTCATACTAGGGATTGCAAATTTAAATCCAGAATCGATTTCCGATTAATCGACTTTCGATTTTGGTTTTTAAAATCGATTTTCTAAAAATTCGATTTTTTGCCCAAAATAATCGAAAAATCGAAATCGATATTGACACATAGTACAGTAATTTTCTGCTGAAATACGGATGTGCTGTTGTAACAAAATGCAAAATATGGGTTAATGGGAGCACTAAGGATAAGAACCGAATATGGTTAAATTTATTAATACAATATATTATTTTTAAGATATTAATAAGATATACAGGGAAGTAATAATCCATAACAGATACTTATAAACGTATAAATAATATAACAAGAAAATTACATATAGTTTAGTAGCAATAAGAATTGTATATTGAAAAGTGGGCATACCGCAGAAAATGAAAAACAGGATTTTATTTATTTCTTGTTTGCAAAGCCGTGGAATCAGTGTTCCTCAGGGATGGACCTTAAGAAAACTAACATATTTAAATGTTCTCCGAATAATAGATTTTGCACCTGAGTTTCAATCAACCCGGCATGAGAAAATGGTCGCTCACACGGCACGGTAGAGGCGGTAACTATAGATAAAATCCTGCTGGCTGGTTTGTATACGTATGGGATATTCTCCCTTAATCTCCTTCCAAGCTTGCAGTGGATTAGAGTTGGACTTGCGGTCGACTGGAGGGCGGTTTACGAACTGGCGCAGCTCGATTGGCAAAATTCAAACGCTAGCTTTAGCTAGAAAGCTAAAAATCGAAAATCGATCGGCTGGAATCGATTTTGATCGGTTTTTCAAAACAAAAAGTCGACTTCGATTTTATCGAAAATCGGAGTGTGATAATCGATTTTCGATTAAAATCGAAATCGATTTTCCAATCCCTAGTTCATACTATATATGCCTAATAAGCCGGCTAAGTACGGACTGAAAGTTAACGCTCTCTGTGCGGCCAAACGTTTTATTTTACACTTTGAATTTCGAAATATACTGCGGGAAGCAGGTGCCTGGGTCTCATCTCAAAACAAACAATCCTTAAGACATTGTGCAAAGACTAGTTGAACCTATAGAGGATTCAAAGCGAAATGTAACTACTGACAACTACTACACAAGCTATCCTCTGGCTAAAGATCTCCTTGAGAAGGGCCTGACCCTACTTGGAACTATGAAAAAAATAAACGAGAGATACCACCTGAATTTTTAGCTAGTAAAACAAGATAAATCAGATCGATGCGGAAGATTTTATCGGCTTATCGATATCGCAGGAACGCGAATAATATTTTCAATAGCAATAATGCTGATAATAGATGCAGACTCTCTTTTTGAAAACTATGGCTGTTTTTGTTAGTCTAATGGAATCTTATCTTCAAAGCGGATCGACACTCGTGAACTTGCCTAAAGACAAAAGAAATTTAGGAAAATATAAGAACAAGGAACCGGTTCCCTAAGCGCCTAAACCAGTAATATGCCATGTTTGCAGGTGGTACAAAAATTGCAGGTCAAGAATTGTGGGCCAGCGATGCACAAATAATGTATGTAGGAGGCATTGTAGTCAAGAGACAACATGTATGAGATGGGAAGGTGAACAGGACTTAAGATATGAACTAAGATTATTAACAATGTACATTCATTATGAAAAAATGAAAGATGTAACTGTAACAACTTAATCAGCCTTTTTTATTAGTAAATTATCTTGCCCTTAAATATAGGAATGCAATTTATATTTGCGGTAACATTGCTTAGGCACGCCCACTCGTGGGAGTGAATTTAAACACGTCAACCAAAGGAGGGTTAAAATTGCCTAGCAACGAAAATGAAAAAAGATCGAAATTTGCATTAACTTTTCGTTTAAACTTGAAATAATTCAGTTTATCGATCGATAGAGAAATAACGATTGCAAGAATTGAATTCTTTGATCTTTTGGCCTCATTTCAGTCAAAGAATGAAACTTGTATCTCAATTATTTCATATTTTAATGAATGAAAGAAAATTACTCTACACGTAAATTATTCGTTTTTCCCATTTGAACCCGTTGAAAAAACAAAATCCTATCTGGACTCGAATCGAATTAAAATATATTGGAATTTTCGATTTTTTCCTGACTCGACACCTAATTCCAACCCTCCCTTAAAAATCTCAATCTTCTAGCTCGATTAGAAATGCCCCAGGAATTCGTGTCAATGAGTCAGTCAGTTTCGTAGCTTTATATATTACTAATTACTAACAAGAGTTGACTCCTTACAAACGCAGGTCCATAACTATATTAAGTCCGTTGCATATATCACGAGTTTAGTTCAAATTATATTGTTTAGTAGTAGTTTTTAAGGACGTTACGTTGTTTCACTCTTTACTTAATGGGAATTCGACGAAACTTGCTGGAAGCATTAATTATGTTGTTCTAAAGCTACCTGAATTTTTTCAGAAGTATTTACCGCATATTTCTTAGGATATTTGATGTTGGAAGTGGGCATGTGAAATTACATATGGGTTTTTAATGGGAACACAAGGTACGAGTAGCTTAATTCATCAAAAAGAACGTTTTCTAGTTAAGAATAATAAGAAAATAAAAAAAAATTTAAATCATCAATAGAATAATGTATGAAAATCATTTGATGTACTTTATTGAAGTTATACTTCTTTGCGCCCGTTGGAGACTTTTGGGATGGGATGTTGGTCGAGAAACCGCGTCACGCTCTTTTTTGGGTGAGAAAAATCCACAATTGTACGTTTTTGTATGGTTTTTTGTACGTTCGAACTTTGAAAAGAAGTTTTGTTTAAAATAACAATATATCGAAGAGAAATATATTGAATAATAGAGAAAAAATGTCTTTTATTTCATTTATATATCCTGTCTGCCTGTGTGTGTGAGCGGGTGTGTGCGACCGGCCAAAGAAGTATAACTTCCACCGTCTGGTCCGACGCAGACCACGTTTTTTTTTAATTATTTTTGTTTTTCTTATTATTCTTAACTATAAAAAGGTTCTTTTTGATGAATTAAGCTACTCGTACCTTGTGTTCCAATAAGAACCTATCTATGTAATTTCACATGACCACTTCCACATCAAATATCCTAAGAAATATGCGATAAATAATTCTTTAAAAAATCAGGTAGATTTTTTAAGACAACATAATTAATGCTTACAGCAAGATTCGTCGAATTGTCTTAAGTTAAGTGAAACCAACGAACATCCTTAAGTCAAACGAAATCATTCAGAGACGAATTTCAAAAATCTTGCGCCGGGGGTAAACAACAATCGGGTTTCCAAGGGAGATAAAACGCAGGCGTTGCCATGGTTACGTTGATTGGCGCGCTGCGATCTTCCAGGCTTCGGTTTTTTTTAATTGGCGTCTGGGAACGCCAAAAGGAAAGAGGGGGGAACAGCAGCAAGGGAACAGCAAGGGCAAGTCAGCGTGTGTATATCTTATAAGAAGACGGAAGGAGTATGTGTGTGGAGTGGAGTGGGACGACGACTAGCGGAGGGGAGTGAAACTATTGAAGGAAAAAAAAGTTGAAGGGGTGGTCGGCGAGTCGGGAATGCACTTTTTTTCACGGGGTTCGACAGTCAGAGTCTATCCTTCACTTGTTTTAAGAGGCAGCGCCTCTTTCTTCTTATCCAATTTATTCTAGTTTTCCGTCCAATTAATCGTTCAAATCCTTAAAACCTTTTTCGATAATTTGAAGATGTTTATAAATTCTGTCACTATTACTATGAAAAAACATCATTGAAAAAACAATTGAAAGTTTTATGTAGCCTTCAAGGATTCACCTGTTTAAGGACATTCTAAACCACGAATTACAGCATTTTGTCTACAATTACGACATGAATTCTTCAATAACTATAAAAATAAGGTGGTAAGATGCTTTTATTTTATTTTTATTCAATTTCTCTGGATTATTTCCTTCTTATTAATAGTTTTCCGTAAAAATGGCATTTATATTTTATGGAATTGCGCTTCCAATCCTAAAAAAGTATTACTTTTTTTACAAATATTGAACAAAAACGTATTCCATATTTTTTTACAAACGTTGTACGAAAACACTTCGGCGTTGGTCCGCAAAAAGGTACCATTTTTTTAAGGAAAAACATGAACATATAAAACATTCCCAACACTTTTAAAAATGCCGTGCCGTTATAATATACTTATCTATAAATAAAGTAAATTTTATTATCTACACTTCTCATTTTGAAGGAGAAGATTTGAGGTAAATAATATAATGAATTTCTGTTTAATAGAATTACTACTGCAATAAATAAGCGTACTATACAAAATATATAGTTCAATATCACGTTCCTATTAATATTAATGTAATTAATCATTATAAAAGCTTAGGTCCCATGCATACTCAATAATGAGTTTTTTCAAACCGAACCAAATTCAGTTTGGGAAAGTATATCTGCCACTTGCTTACCATAGAATTAACATAACATTCGCAAGGAACATAAAAATAATATACAAACTATATAAAAACACTTTTAAAGACTGATTGAAATGGAAAAAAATACTTCGTTTTCACAAACCGATTGTTATATTTGATTGGTTTTCATCTCACAGCATTTTTCAAAAAATACTTCGAAAAAAACACAGTAAAAATACGTTTTTTCCTACGTTTTTTATTCCTAATTCCCAGCATCAATTTTAGCAAAACCACAAATATACAACTAATACTTCATATAAATATGTATATATGTATTGAAAAATCATTATAAATAATATCCGTTGATTGTACCATTTCCGTCAGTTGGCAGCAGTGTCGAAAAACTAGAATATCTTTAAGTTCCATTGTCAAATACTTAAAATAAATACGTTTCTTTAGAAGTTTCAAAATTTACAATCACATGTCTTCCCTTAATGTATCATATTTTTTTAAAAACTGTGAAATTCTTTCTGAGGAAGATAACTTATAAATTTTAAATGTTTTACGTCTGCTATTAAATACGTATAACGCATCATTTTATCGGATTTGGTTTATCTCCAGGTGACGTCAGAATACAAGCCAACATGGCCGCTTGTTCGATGTGGTTTCAAAATACGCTCATTTAGGCATTTTATGGCTTACACGATGCTTTCATTATTACCGTTGGTTACTATTGACATTTCTGCATCGACATGGACCTTTCACAATGCATTAATAATACGAAAAGAGTTAAAAACTGTAGACTATTCAAGATCACTACCTGATGACGTAAACATCAAAGTCAAAATGGCTTCTCTTCTTTCATTTCATTTATTGACGGAAAATCCTTTTTCTTTGTTTTACAAAAATACATTTATACAAATATTCATACCATATTATTTCAAGTTTAATTTCATGCTGGATGTGTTCTAAAGTTAGCAATAATGTACAATAAGGTGGATTGAATAATACTATATAGTTGACAGCAATTGAATAATAGACTAGCTCTTGTGGTGTATCAGCAATGCATACATAAACAATGGCTACGCAATTCAACAAGTAACAGTTTAAGTTTGGTACTTATTTACAAATATCATAATCCAAGGTTGAGAGTAGGGTTATTGAGTTTCCTACAGATAGTGTCGATACTGTTACAAAACAGGTCAATATCAGGTGGAAGAAGATTGGCTTATTCAGCGCATCTTCAAAATTATGTCTGTCTAAAACATTAAATGGCTCCTCTAATGTTTTCTACATGATCGGTGTTCAACGAGTCTATGTATTCATCAACATGGACTTTTTTATGCGCAAGAATAATGGAATATACTTTTAGATGAATTTATTTTTCTTCAATCAGTTCGGTATTGGAATGATTTCACACATATATGAACTTCTTCTCTCCGTGTTCTCACCCATATTTTGCCCTGCGCTTCGCCTTCATTCGATTGTTTTCTTTTTCGACGCTCACCTGTTCTCTCCTTTATATATATTGCGCCCGATTCCCCTTCAGCTGTTTCTCCGGAGGAGGAAAAGAGGCAAGTGCAGGCCCACCCCCCAAGGTGGGGTGCATTTCTGCGCGTACGAGTGTGACTGTACATGTATATTTATATGCATTTAGGAACAAGCGGTCCACGTGCGGCCGGCCGCCATATTGTGACGCCCAGATATCCTTCCCTCCCTCGCAATCCACGTTATTCCCCCTCTACTATCGACGTAATTTACGGTCGGGACCATATTCTTTCGCTCTTTTTCCGTCTGTATGCCTACTCTATACATATATATTATATATATTCTTATGTATATTTGTATATTCGCTCGTTTCACTCCTGGCGACCCTATTGTTCCGTTCCTCTTTTACGCGGGCGTCCCCTTTTCTCATATCTCGCGATGTGTTCCGCAAGGCTCCATGTTGGGCCCTGCTCATTTCTTTTTCGTCATAAGCTGTCTCCCTTATTCGTTTTTCTCAACACTTTCCGCTACTTCCTACCGTGTCCACAATATTCTCGTGCCCAACGTTTACTGGTGGGAGATATCTATCGAAGTGTTTGAGTAATCGATAGTTTTGGTTTGACATATCGATATCGATCCCTTCGATTTCCGGCGGCCCGAAAGATGGTGATTTTTATTGTTGAAAACTATAATTTGCATCTCTGCTTCACTGGCAGGATTTTAGACTCAATAATTTATGAACATTTAGAGATATTACTATAAATATATTGTTGCAACTTTGAGCAAATTGACAAAACCGATTGAGTGCCTCATTGACACTGATTCATGGTCATTTCTAACGGAGCTAGAGAGTTTAAATATTCAGGGGAGGTAAACTATATCTCAGAGTCTCAGAATAAATAGTACACTGCGATATATCGTCGTGAATTGGAGTCCAGAAAGTTTTACGTTTCCCGATGGCATTAAACAGGTGTAATGAACAGTTTCAGGGCAAGGCAAGCATCTTTTAATGACAATAATTTCGACATTCCACTATTTTTGTAATTACGAACTTCTTTTATTTCTTCCTGCGTATGTGTTGCTGTGTAACTGATTAATATTGTTGAACTATTATGAATTACACTACGCCTGGAATTTACAACATCCTTCATTCATAAAAATATGAAATAATTTATCCAGGAATTTGGTACTTGGACTTATATTTTAGTTTCATCTAACTTATTTCCTTTTATCATTCAATTAACTAAAATATTGAATACTCAAGTAACAATTATGCATTTTTAGAGAATTTTTCTAATTAATTTCCTTATGAATGAGTCCATTGTCAGCCGGGTATACAGTGTGCAATGGAATAAGCAATTAATCTTGCATTATAAGGGCATTTATCTTTGTGAACGCGCATTTTCAAGATTTTAGAAACAAATTCCTTCGCCCAACATGATTTACAATATATTATGATAGGTTAAACCCTTTCAGCATGCAAATTTCAAGCGAATATATATTATTCGTTCATATATGGACCTATTTCAGATGACAGGGCTGAATCAATACAAGGGGAAGCCCAATGCAAGCCCAATGAGCTGTATTTGTTCTGTTTGGAGAAGATATACGCTTCATATCAGAAACTGGAACACATTGTTGCGCAAATGCACCTCCATATATATTCACAAAATGGCCACTACCATCATGGCGACGCAGCGCAAGAATGATTCAGGTCCCGAAATAAAAGGAACGATACTAATAAAATATAAATTGTTTCGGAGGGGTAAGAACGCTCGCGCACGGCAGGGGGGAACCAGACGTGGTGGGGTTGGCAACGCCGATCGACTGACGTCACGCGGGCCCATTTGCACGGGAATTGTGGGAAATGAGGGGGGAGAAATGGAACCAACATGGCGCCTACATCATCGGGCTGATTCGTTATATGAAAACTCCCGGAAAAAAATACGAATTTCCATCGGAACATGAATTGCTTTCGAGTGGCGGAAGGGTAGGTTATACGAGAGGAGAAATAATATGTGGAGATTACGGTAAAAGGCGGAGAGAGAGAGAAAGATAGTGGGGGACAGAAGTGAACGGAAAAAACTGAGATGACGGTAAAAGGTGGAGTAAGAGAATGAAAAGAAAGAAAAGGTGAAGAGTAAAATTAGAGTGAACGGAAAAAATGAGAGGATGGTAAAAGGTGGAGTAAGAGAATGAAAAGAAAGAAAAGGTTAAGAGTAAAATTAGAGTGAACGGAAAAAATGAGAGGATGGTAAAAGGTGGAGTAAGTGACGGAGAGAAGAAAGAAAAGGTGAAGAGAAAAACTAGGGTGAAAGGAAAAAACTGAGAAGATGGTAAAAGGTGGAGTAAGAGAAAGAGAAGAAAGAAAAGGTGAAGAGGAAAAGTAGGAAGAACGGAAAAAAATGAGATGACGGTAAAAGGTGTAGTAAGAGAAAGAGAAGAAAGAAAAGGTGAAGAATAAAAGTTGGGCGAACGGAAAAAAATATGGCGGAAAGCATAACAAAATAAGCGCGACCGAAATAAAATAAGACTATCAGAATTGAATATTTCGCGCGCCGTGTTGCCATCGCCTGTGTATATATTTTTATGTTGTTTCCTTTGAAACCCAAGAGGTAAAGATAAAAATATGGCGACATTCGGGGTCCGTTGGAAACGAGACACAGAAACTTCGAGAAACCCGAGAAAAAAAGTTATTATTATTTCGCAAGAATTTCTGCCAATCATCCACAGAGGGGAATAGCCGCCACAAAATATTAATAAACAGGTGGAACGAAACAGATGGAAAAACTCTCTCGAGTGATATTTACGACACAAATATCGTCTATTCGTACGACGAAGCTTCATGAGAAAGGGACCGTGCACGCAACAATAGAACTGAATAAACCTTCTATTATTGTAACCTGGGACAGGTCCCCTGGAACAACAATACGATACAATGAAATAGCATCGAGGTTAAAGGCATAGCGAAACTTGGTGGCACTCGCCAACGTTCACTTTTCGGTCACTGAGAGCGAATTAAGCGTTAAAGAGCTGGTGGGGGTACCGCAGGGATCAGGGTGAGGACCTCTAGAGTGAACCAAATCATCCTTATCCCTCCTCTCTTGTGATCTCTCCACTCCCATACGTCATTACAACAACTGAGTGCCACCAAGTTTTGTTACACCTATAATTAACAATTTATTTTTTTTCAAATCAGAAAATAAATGGAGCTCAAAAACAATAAAAAAGGAAGACAAAAAGCAACTACCCTCAGTGAAAAAAATAACTGTACTTGTGATACAATTGAATTCAAAGAAAGGTATTAGATATGGCACAAGATGATCGGTAGGTAAAGATCCTAAAGGTTACAACACGTATGAAATTTGAAAAAAGCAACATTTTTAACAGTTAAAATAAAAAGCATGAATGGACTATGAAAAAATAAAAAACATTTTTCGAGAAAAAAATTAGTAATGTAAATTAAATACTGAATAGACTAAACTATTTAGGAAAATATAATTTAATAGAATTATTTTAAGAAAAATATCAATTAGATAGGAAGATTCGTTGCCGGCAAAGATATAAAAAATAAATACTCCAAGTTAGCATTTACGACGTGAGCTGCTATTCAACCAAGTTTTCCTAAATAGTGAGTTTTTTTTTACATAATATTGTTATTTCACAAATGAAATCATTCCTCATTGTTATCTAATGACCACTTTACAGGTATGAAGTCCTACGAATGTTCCTTCAGGTGATATACCATTGTTAAGCAGGGTAATCCACAGTAAACCTTTCCAGAAGGTTATAGAGGAGGCTAATTACAGTATTTTTTGATCGAAGAACATAAAAAAACACTCAAGTTAAAACTCCTTTGTTGCCTGGCTATGGAAACGCAAACATATGCTTGGAATATTTAAAAAAAATGCCATGGAAAACCAAAACATAGAAACAGAAAATTTAGCACGATGTCAACAATAACTTTCGTAATAATACGACTTAAAAACAAACTTCATTGGCAACAGTTTCCACAATACATTCAATTTTTTCCGATAAATGGTGATTTGTTGTTAACACAGATACGTTAGCATATGCCTACAAAATATCCTTGACATATTTTCCGACCTCTAAATCTCGAAGTTAAGTTCATAATTCACTCTTGAACTTCACAACAAGAAGAAGGATCAATTGTTTATTGAATCACGCAACATAAACATCACCCTGGTAACTTATGTGACCAATAAGTATAAATCACAAGGTCAAATTAAATTTATATCAAAATGACAGGTCTCGCAGGTCGAGTTTAACATAAGTCCTTAACAATAAAACCTATTCTTTGGATTTTTTTCCCATTTTAAATACAAAAGATAGAACTACAACAACACTACAATGAGTTTCACTGCGTCAGTTCAACGCAGACACGCATGTGATATCGCAATATCGCAGCAAAACAGCCGTGTGGGCAACATAGCTTACATATATTTTCAGGCAAATTGCACATTGCATTACATGAAGGAGATGACAGGCTTTCAACTAACTTTATGAATAGTAAAATGACACGGAATTATTTTCTTCTCCACGTAGCTATAGCTATGTATACAATATTCACGTATCTATAGCTGTATATACAATATATTGCTTCGATATAATTCAGCAAAGGATTGATATATGAACGAGAGGATAGGTTCATGATTAACTTTATAAATAATAAGAAGGACACGAAGTTTTTTGCTTCTCCACGTAACTATAGCCATATATACGATCTCCACGTAGCTATAGCTACATAAACAATATATTGCTGCGATATATTCTAGCAAAGGATTGATATATGAACGAGAGGACAGGTTTTCCACTAACTTTATGATTAGTAAAATGACACTAAGTTCTTTTCGTCTCCACGTGGCTATACCTATATACACAATATCCGCGTGGCTATAGCTGTATATACAATATATTGCTGCGCTATATTTAACCCAAGGATCGATACCTGACAGAGAGAACAGGTATTCGATTGACTTTATACTGACTTTATACTTAATTATTAAGAATTACACGAAATTATTTTCTTCTCCACGTAGCTATAGCTATATACACAATATCTACGTTGATATAGCTATAGTTGCTGCTATAATTATAAAAAATTCGAATTTTATTCGGAAAGTGGTTTATGTTTTGATACAATTGCAAGGATGAGTTTTTTTCTTAATGTGAATGCGAATGAACGAGTCTTATGAGTCGTTCTCGGTGTCATGTAAGGTTTTGCCGCGACCAATATTTGTGTACTTTCGAAAGCCTCGTGTGCAAAAACTATAAGGATTACAGAAGAACTAAAACTATGACTGGATAGCCCGTTTCGTCGAATACCGGAAATGATTTGTCACGAGCGGAGGAAGGGTTGCTAAGTGACGTCACAGTGCTGCGCGTGGGGGTCTAAATTTGGGCTTGTTGTGGGCACGTCGCGGGCGCTTGCTCAGTTCAGTTTTGTATCTCCGGAACGAGTTGGTCGATTTTAGTAATCGAGGTATCTACGGAGAGCTGAGAGTATTAGCTAGACGACAATGATACAAGAAATATAAAATCAACATTGGAAAGCAGAAAATATTAGTTACCATCGACTAATGTTTAATAGGTTAGCCATTCATAGTAATGATTTCGATGAATAAATGTTATGCATAGCGCAATTTTCTTTCCATCATTTCAACTTTCTTTCTCGCAAACAAAACAACAGAATCTCCCAATAAACGAGAGTAACTTGTAACGAGAGTATCTCGCTTAAGACTAACGAAAGTGCATTCATAAGCGAATAAATTCATCTCCGGTGTGCGTCACTTAGGGTAACGAGCAACTCTACCGAGATAATTGTTGCGCTCATCAACGCAATAAACACCACGGGATTCACATGATCGGCCGTGTTTATTACTCGGTCGCCGGTCGAAACGGTTGCCGCGGTAACTTGTTTACGATACGCTATTATTGAGAGGCAGAGCAAAGGGGGCTAAATAATAATAACGAAAAAAACGTGGAAATTTATAAGTCGGGTGCATTTTCTCGGCCATTTTGCAATTTGGTCCAGACGATGCAGATGAGAGATATACGATCGGCTGTTCTCAATTTACATTCAGATTAAAACTCTCCCATCTCTGTATTTTACAAACCGCCGTCGATGTTCTCCGTCGTTGCCTTGGATACGTATACATATCTACGAGTAGCCCGCAGGAGTGTAAGATGGCGTCGTAAATAGTCGGCCATCTTGTTGGAAACGAGAGAAACAATTGCTGTCCGTGAACATAAAGAAGATTTGTCGAGGATTTCTCCGAGAAAAGACTTGAGTTTCTCATAACTCCTCCTCCTCCTTGTTTCATTTTCCCTACTCCTCCTCACGGCCAATCAGAACAGTCAGATAATGGACGAGAAGATATTTCGTACTTCTTTTTGTTTCTTTCAAATAATAAAAAAAGAATGACGATCTTTCGAAAAAGTGCCGCCGATGTGTCAGCCATTTTGGTTCACGCGACGAAGCGATGCGTATGTGTGTGCGTGAGAGTTAGACAGAGAGAGAGACACCGTTGATGCGGCGGGGAAAATGGGAACTGAAAACAAAACAAAAACGATAATAATTAAAAAAAAAAAACAAAAACAAACGGCCATCGAAATGCCATTTTGAAAGGGAGGGAAAAGAAATGACTGCTTCATTCCGCAAAAGGGCCGGGTTTGTAAATTTATCGTTCGGTTAGCGAAGGGAGGGGAGAGTTCGAATTTTCAAAAGTCGATATAAATCGCATCCTCCCGTGCGATTGGAGTTTTGCAACCGCGGCGATATAATTACTTTAGGCAGGGGTGCCAAACTGTGGGATTCCATCAAAACCGATGGTTTGGGAAGACTTTATAAGATTCTTTTTTTTTACTAGTCCGTAACACCTATTCATTTTGCGTTTTTCTTTCAGTTTTACCCGATTTTAATGCGAGATATGAAGGACTTCTTACGTGCATCGAAGATACACGAAACGTGAAAGAGTGTTATATCTACAATTATATTATATAGAGAGCCATAGTTATCTATTCAATACAGTTACCTACCAATCTCTTACACACCAAATTTTAACATAGGCATCACTTTTTTTTATGATAACTATGTCCTTGGTTTAACGTATAAATACAATCAAAAGATAGTTAAAATATAGTTACCATTTCAAGTTGAAGTCCTATTTATCTTCGACACATCACATTTTAACATATCTTTCAGTTTTTTTAAAATGGGATATTTGAAGGGTTTCTTTGATGTAACATATAAATTCCATAAAAAGAGAGTTTTGCTACAGTAATCTATTCAAGTGTGGACCTAGGGTAAACGTACAGTTATTAGCTACCTTACAGTTATTGGCAACATGGTATTTTGAAGAGAATAGTATGAGAACAGTTGGACAAAATTTACAATAATATTTTGCAATCATTATTGTAAATTTTGCAATGATTATTGTAAATTTTCAATCATTAATGTAAATTTTGCATCATTATTGTAAATTTTGCAATCATTAATGTAAATTTTGCAATCATTATTGTAAATTTTGCAATCATTAATGTAAATTTTGGAATCATTATTGCAAATTTTGCAAACATTATTTTAAATTTGGCAATCATTATTGTAAATTATCAATAACTATTGTAAATCTTGCAATCATTATTGTACATTTTGCAGTCATTATTGTACATTTTTTCCAACTGTAATCTTTCCATGCTCTTCATAATACCATGTTTCCAATAACTGTAGGGTTTACTCTATAATTACTATGTGGAAATAACTGCAGGATAACTGTACGGTTTACTCTATCTACATTCTACTACATATCACATCTTACCACAATTATCACTATTTGGTGATAGATTTGAAGGATTTCTTCGGTGTAACGTATAAATTACATCATTAGAGAGTTTAACTATAGTAGCCTATTCACGTTGATGACCTATCTAATTTCTAAACGTCACAATTCACCACTTTTGTCATTACTTGTTGAGAAATTTGATGTATTTTGAAATTTGAAGGAATTTTTCATAAAATTTGATGGATGTCTTCGGTCTATCGCACAAATACAATCATAAGTGAGTTTAACTATAATTACCTATTCCATTTTGTGACCTATCTACCTTCTACACATCACATTTTACCACATTTTTCATTTTTTATGATACATTTTGAGGTTTTCTTGAATGTATTGAACATACACCATAGAAAAAGACGATATACTTCAGTTATCCATTCATGATAGCGGTCTCCGCAACCTCCTTTTAACGTTAGTCCAGTAAAACTTGAATGCACGACTCGTTGAACGAGTTACCCATACTCAATAGTTTTCCAAAATACCTAAATGCCGTTCCTCAAGGTTTTTCCAGAAATTCCGAAAACTTACCGGCTTGAACTTCAAATTACGAAGCGTTTTATCGAAATTAATCGCTGTATTTCGATTTACGTCACTCCGATTAATCGATTTTGCATGGAACCTTACCAAACAACGCGAAAATCCCGAAAACTTACCGAGTTAGACTTAAAATTACGAAGCGTTTTGTCGAAATTAATCGCCATACTTCGATTTACGTCACCCCGATTGATCGATTTTGCATGCAATCTTACCAAACAACGCGAAAATCCCGAATAATTACCGGCTTGAACTTCAAATTACGAAGCGTTTTATCGAAATTAATCGCTGTATTTCGATTTACGTCACCCCGATTAATCGATTTTGCATTGAACCTTACCAAACAACGCGAAAAATTTAACATTGCAACTAGAAAATACTATATTTCTTTATTTTTTCACGACTACGGCTTGCTTATGAATCAAGAAATCTAATCTGACATTCCTAAATAAAAAATATGATTGTCTTTTCATTTGACTCCTGATAACTATACTCGGTTTTTTATGCACTTGAAAAAAATACTTGTTCTAATCAAAAGAGATGCTTTCAATGATACACTGTCATTTTCCCGATTAATCGAGACTGCATGGTTACCTTTTCGATATATCTTCCAAATAATTCCGCGGTTCAAGCATGTAAATACGGCGAGCTTAATCGTCTTATGAGTCTTCATTTGTTTGTCGATTCTCAGGTGCATCGATCATCGTGAAATCTTTCGATATATACCGTAAAAAAACGACCTATAACCAGACTTTTTTTAAACGCTTTCTCGGACTCCGTAAATGCTGGCTGGGAACTGGCTGAGATGTCCAGTTAATACGTCTCAAGGCGATAATATCGCCAGACAAAGCGACTCTCTTCGAGAAATAACAAAAAAAACCTTTCTCGCGGCTTAACAAGGGGGGCCCCGACGAAGAGCAGACCAATCATAATCGCAGACGACAGCGTTCGCGTAAATTTCTCATACCCTCCCCTTTTAACACCGTCGCCCTGCAGATTTCTCATACTCCCCCCTGTTTACGGGCCGATATCTGATTGGCTTCGGCGGCACTTCCCTTTGAGAGAGGGCGTCTCGCTTATTTACGTCCGAAAGAGCGAGAACATGTGAACGACGTAATTCCTTCTCTTATACGTATATTATACGTATATTATACATATAATATACACGTAAATATATCCTCGCGCGCACCTACGTCAAGTTGGTGGGAGAGTGGAAAGTGTATTAATGAAAATGTTCATTACGCTGCTCTTTTAAAGCTTGGAACGTCTCATTCTCATAATTTCAAACTATTAAAAAAACTGAGGGCTGCAATGGAAGATGTTTTATGATTTGGTATCTTAATAGACAGTCGTTCTTTCAAGAAGTTATATTCGGCTGGGCTCTGAGAGAACTGAAGATTACTCGCGTACGTCTTCTTAAAAAGCGGTACTGAGACACGTTAACTAGGGTGTTTAAACTTACGAGAAATTCTCTAGTATACATATATATTTCGGATATATCATCTGACAAATGTATATCTATAAAAAGAATGTTTGTTTATCTGTTTGTCCTTAATACAAATCTACAGTTTTACTCTGACCGTGCTGAACCTCTGCTGACTAACAGCACAAGACAGTAGGAAAGTTATAGTATTAAAGGACCTCAGGGCCCCAAAATGTCCCAAAAAAGGGTCCTTCAATGGTCTACGCTAGGTATTGAGTTTTGTGAAGTGGTTTCATTTTTTTGCTTTTTAAAATTACTTCCGCTCAAGATAGAGGGTTGGGATTTCTTTTATCGAATGTATGAAAGAATGATGTTTATGATTCATTCAATCAATCAATCTTTTACAATTCACATTTGTCTGAAAACTGCGTCTTTAGCTGAAAAAACGCACATTTTTCTACGAAATCAACAACAGCATTTTCCCTTGACGACCAGATTTTGGTCTTCAACGCATTTAAAATTAATTTGGTTTAGTTAGGCTGATTAGGAATGTCTAAGCAATGGGATTTTTGTAGTGATTTATATTTTTTTTTTTTTAAACTACTTTTACTCAAGATAGAGAGTTAAGATATAAAAGGAAGTGTGGTCCCGAGAAACGCCGGGTAATTCAGCTTGTAATACTTATATAATACACGAATATTCGATATAAATTTCAATACAAAAACTATCTGAAGTTAAATAGTTGATTAATGATAAATGAAGTTATATCGACGTACTGGTGATGCAATAAAACTAACTGTCAGTATCCTTGTATTTTCAAATTAAAACATGTCTGGACACATTTCAATAAAATAGATTCAATCGGTAAAAATACTAATCAATATAAATTAAACGGATTTGTTGACATTTTTGGACATTTTACATACCGGAAACGGGCAGGAAATGAGGATTACAACGCAACCAAGAACGATTTTTGAACGATACTCCAGTTTTGAAATGGTAGCTTTTTACAAAATTGATAACAACGCTTTATCTGTAAAAGATGCAAACCTGACACTTATAGCATTTGTAGAAAACATTTCTGTCTAACACGTTTTGAAATTTGGTACTAACAGATCAACTTGTTTATTAGTTACGTCATGTCAAAGTCGACGCTTTGTTCGTTACACCGTCCAAATCCGGTACTTTTGACGTTACACCGGTCGTAAAAAATATTAAAAAACACATTTCTCACATTTAAATTTAGCATCATATAACGCATATTAAATAAGAAAGATTATGGTGTGATTTGTTTTTATATAGGCCATTTATTTATTTCGTTATTTGTACCCAAACTCGAGTGTACATAATTTCTGCTACAACAGTAGACTGATGGATTCTACCCACTTGTACTATGGTTTTTCACTGGGAATAAGAATTATTATAAATTCCAATAAATATACATACGAAGAAAGGATTTTCAATAAATGCTACTGATAATTACAAGCCAAAAAATAGGGACGCCATATTTCGTCCAAGACCACCGACTCCATCTTGAATGTTGAATTGTTTCTTCTCCCGCCAGCAATCAAGACGCCATATTTCGTCCAGGGGCTTCCATCTTTGAATGTCCAACGAGTGAAAGATTTTTTTTCTCTCACGCCAGCAATCAAGACGCCATATTTCGTCCAACGCCAATGGATTGAAACTCGTAAAGGCTTCGTGAATTGAGATTTCAGAATCCAATCGGCAAATAGGAGTCGTCAATTTACGACACAAGACGCGTAGGTACGCATTTCGTTTCTCCGTTGAAGACTCCGGCGTTACTGGACTGGCCAATGGGAAGCCCGCGGCCTTGAGACACCCTTTGAACGCGGGGGGGGGGGGACCAATCAGGTTTTTTTCGACCAAGAGTGACGTAGTACGTTCCATT
This sequence comes from Pyrrhosoma nymphula, assembly GCA_963573305.1. Classification (NCBI taxonomy): domain Eukaryota; kingdom Metazoa; phylum Arthropoda; class Insecta; order Odonata; family Coenagrionidae; genus Pyrrhosoma; species Pyrrhosoma nymphula. Next base: position 30,713,902 of record OY754340.1, read on the forward strand.
TGAAAATTCGCGTCTAGACAAATGAGTCACGTGACTGCTCAATTACGTAGGTATGTGCCCGTGACCAACCCAGATTAAAAATCGCAGCATTTGGCATCTTTTCACATGCTTATCTTCACCTCACAATGGTTCAAATGTCTCTCAAAATCGTGCAAACGTATGTAATATATATATATATATATATATATATATATATATATATATATATATATATATATATATATGATAATTGGAAGGTTCTTTCTATACCTTTCGCTGAAGAAGGTGGCGGCGATCCACCGAAAAAGTTACATAACCCGTGTGAGTGTCTTTTTATATTTTTACCTTTTAGTCGCCCTTGTGACAAAGTTTATATATGTATATATATATATATATATCTTCTTTGAGGAATCACTCTAGTGATAAATATAAACTATGCCAAGAGGGTGGTCGATGAAAACATAGAGACAATCGAAAGACGCATACAAATAAAACTTCCAATATTTCGGTGGTACTGGCATCCACCTTTCTCAAGGTAAGGAGTAAGAAACTACTTGACCGAGATGTTTCACCTATATATTTAATGCATCAGTCAAGATTTAAATTGCGCAATGTTAAAGCATTTATCGCGACTATTAAAATTGTTATAAATTGAATACATATACACAGTGTGATTCACAAATCTTGTGGTTACCTAAAGCGTTGATTAGAATGAATTACGATAAAATATAAAATTAACCTCCTCTTTAACTTTGAAGGGAATGTTCCAAGTGATTATTGGAGAGGTTAACTATGTTATTAAATTAGGCAAATGTTATGATGGCATTTTGTAACACTATATATTTGTGTTCCGAAAGTCAACTTAGGCGCGACTATCAAAAAGTGATACTTTTGAGTTTGTTGCAGTTTCAGAGATCTAATGACACGATAACTACGTAAAAAAATTAAATTTTCGGATGTCGCATTAAGGTAACCAATACAATCGGTAAGCGTATGATTTTACGCTTTCCCGGCGAATGATTCTGATGAGTTGTTCACGGGTTTCCCACAGGGTTTAGGCTTTCCAATTATTGCCGACGTTTCGGTAGGAGACTTTCCTGACATTTTTAAGACTCTAGATGAGCCTTCAGAGCCTTGAAAAAGGCAGGAAAGTCTCCTACCAAAACGTCGGCAATGATTGGAAAGCCTAAACCCGGTAGGAAACCCGTGTACAACTCATTCGTTAGCCTATTCTTCGAAATCTACGGAAAAATGAAAGTTAACGTGGTTTTTTGCGATATAGTTCCCTACTAGTCATAATGGAGACCATATTCAAATTTTATTTTTTTATTTAAGCGTCTGTAAGAAGTATGAAATAAATATTGTATTATTAATGGCGAAAATATATAGTTATATATGACCAAAATTCGCAGTAATTAAATAAATAAAGTTACATATAAGTCTCTAACTTGACTCATGTTTTCCCACCGTACGGCTGAAAACCCTTCAAAACAGCAGGTTTTTTTGCGATTCTGTAAAACATACCTTGGTGAGTAATAGATTATTTTTTTATGAATATTTGATAAAACATGCAATCTACACACCGTTAGTTTCTAGACGAAATCTAGGTGTTATAAATTTCTATTTCCTTCAATATTCTATCCCTCTGGTGTAGACAGCCATAATCTATCCCATTCGTTAAACAGCTTATATTTTAAGGATAATTGCTTGGAAAATAGTTCGGCAAGGGGTTGATATATTTTGATATAATTGGAAAGATGAGTTTTCTTAAAAAAAAATAGACCATATTCATCAAATTCTAAGTGAAGTGATTTTTCGCTCCAACTACCTTATGCGTTGTTTTTTATGCGATCATCTATATCTGTCCGGTATTAATAAACTTCGACACCGTTTCACCGATCACCATGAAAGTTGGCACATGTATGTAGTTTTTCAAGGAGAAGGTTATTATACTATCTAAAAAGATATCAGAGCCCTTCAGGGGCCAGAAATGAGTCAAGTTGAAGAGATATATGTGATGGATGTATTTATTAAATTCTAAGAATTTGTGACATATATAACTATAGTTTTGCTCCATAAAAAATGACAATATTTATTTTATACAATTTGCATGTGTCTGTAGATAATTACATTTGTTTAAAAGACGCTGAGATTTAAAAAAAATAGATACTAATATAGTCTCCATTATGACTCGGGAAATATCTCGATCAAGCCACCTTAACTGCAACCTGCAGCTATTAGTATCTGGGGGTAAACATACCGGTATCTAGGGGTAACCATAACAGTAAGATGTAACTCTTATGAGTTAATTCGCCTCATTAGAATGATATGAATGCACCGAAAGATCGATTTTTATCGTATCGTTTTTTATTGTATCATCTCCTTAAAAAAGAAATATCAGTCTCTAGCTCGAAGAAAAAACAGTTTTCTCTACATATATTATTTTAAAAAATACAACAATCGTTGCAAAAATTATATAACACTCACGTCATCTTCGCGAGGGGTTCAAGAACACTTCTGAGGCCAGCCACATGGCGTCGCCACCGTAGGGCGAAACAAGAGAAGAGCGCGCGGCGGGAAAAAAAACGAAAGAATAACGAAAGGAGTTAAAAAATATTTTTAATCTCGTCTCGTACTGTGTATATCTGTCTGGGAGCATATATTTCCGAACCGGATGTATCCTTTCTCTCATATCCAACCCCTTAAACACTTTTTTGTCGTAGAAACGACTGCGAAAAGTTTTCGTTTTTTATTTTTATTAAATGCCGATTCGAAGAGAGCATAAAAAAAGGGCTATTGGTCGTAATTACAGACATATTTCTCATATTTTTTCATCTCCGCGCTTTTAAACGCCCTCTGGGGATAATTAGGACGAGAAATTTCGAGGCTGGTGCATTCTGGGGGGAAGGTTCCGGCGTGAAGTAATCGGCCATATTCGTAAAAAAAAAAAGAAAAAAAGATTTTCTGACATTTTTTCGAGACGATTTATGCCCAAAAAATGCATTTTTCGGACTTTCCCCCTTAACGATCGAACACATGACGTAATCTTCAGTAGGTAAGAGTTGTTGAGGAAGGCGCAATTACATCACAAAGCAGTCTACTTCATAGGGTAAGAGAGTAGGCAATTTGGATACCATAGAGTATTACAATCATGGGCAATGCAATAACCATCATTCATGCATGGCTTTTCAATACGGAGATGTTTATACCTCGTCCTTTAGAATATGGCAGTTGACGCTCAGAATTTCGGCCAATCAGTGATCGCAATAGATGCCGGTTGGGGACACGAGTCACGTGACCGACGAAACCTCCCTGTTTACACCATATAGTTGCGACGACAGCGTGGTTGACTTTTAATTATTTTCTATACAAAACAAGTATTATTTCATCTAATTATGGTACCTGTCTTAATTTATGCCTTAAGTAAGTAATCTAAAGAGACATTTACAAGAAAGAGTGATGAAATATGAGCTAATGACGGATTTCTTAAAGATTGAAAAGCAGAAAGAAAAAATGGCGATGATTTTTAAGCACAAAAATATAACAAATTCAGAACTTGAGCTACCTTGAAGATTATTTTTTTAAATAAACAGTTAACGTTTAAGAGTTCGTCCAAGACAATAGCGCAGTTGACTGCTAAGAATTCAACCAATCAAAAAACACCTCCAATGCCATTTGAAGTTAATTTTTTCCATTAAATCCATCGATCATTTTTAAGTGATTAAATCTAATTTCCATACATTGTTGCGTTGATATCAAAAAGACAACTAGGTCATCAAAACCTGTGTCTTAACGGAAACAGCATGTCGTGATCTAACGCGTCAAGATAGTTAAGGTAGACTTTTCAAATCGACCCTAACTGTACGTCTCATGGCTAATCCAACCAAAGTAATACTAACCCTTAGTTAAGAATACGTTTCCACTGAAGTGCTTCAATTACCATCTTGTCAAATGTACCTCATTGGAATAGAACTATTTCCTCTTTGAGACTATTTCATTCCCCGCTGAAGTTTCGTGTAAATGCGACTTAAAGACGTTCGGTTAGTTTCACTCTTAACTTAAAGGGAATTTGACGTAACTTGCAGGAAGCATTAATTATGTTTTCCTAAAGATACCTGAATTTTTTCAAAATTATTTATCGTAGATTCCTTGTGGATATTTGATGTGGAAGTGTGGGCATGTGAAATTACATATATGGGTTCTTAAATGGGAACGCGAGGTGCGACTAGATTTATTCATCGAAAAGAACCTTATTATAGTTAAGAATAATAAGAAAAACAAAAATAATTTAAACCACCAATAGAATGTATGAATATCATTTGATGTACTTTATTTTTATTATTTTTTCTGTGTTTTTTATTATTCTTAACTAGAAAAAGGTTCTTTTTGATGAATTAAGCTACTCGTACCTTGTGTTCCCTTAAAGAACCTACGTAATTTATTTGTCCACTTCTCGATCAAGTATCTCAAGTAATCTGCGGTGAATAATTGTGAAAAATTTCAGGTAGATTTAAGACAACGTAGTTAACGCTTCCAGCAAGTTACGTCGAATTCTCTTTAAGTTAAGAGTGAAACCGCAGAACCTCCTCAAACTCTTTGACATTTTCATTATAAGAAAGTTTATTACTTTTCTACTCATTTTTTTTTAAACACAATACGCATTACACCAATTTTTTTGGCATCGTCAGGTGTTATTGTTGTTTTTCCAAGCATTGTATGTTCATTTTTGTTTTTTATTTTCATGTTAATATTTTTTTACCCTCCTTCTCATTCATTTGTTTCATTTCCTTTTTGTTATTTTTTTAATGTTAACTTTTCTTCAAAATCAAATTTAACGTTCTGTATCCAACAACGACAATAATATAACATATATGTAAACAAACTACTACACCTGACGATGCCATAAAATTGGTGAAAAGCGTAGTGTGTTTAAAAAAATAAAAAGTGTATAAAATTACCAAACTTTATTGTAATGAATATTAAAAGTTTCTACAAAGTAGAGCCTGAAGCTGTGTATTTTATTCTTTTATAAATTGGTTTGAAATTCTGCTGACCATTTCACTGTCGTAGTAAATACGCATATTTTATTGATACCATTATACTTGTGAATAAAATGCGCAACTTTTTCATACTTGCACTTTTTTAATAATATTTCTGACTGCAAAGATATCGAGGATTTAAAAGTTTTAGTGTCCACCATTTTTTGAAAAGTCCAATTTCATTGGCCGCCATTTTGTAAAAGGTGAGTCAAAAAATAATTAAATATTCTGGCTAGTTTTAAACATAACCAGCTACAGCTATACCAAATTTTAAGTTTTTATCTTAGATAGTTTTTTATTTAGATGGGTTTCCGTGAAAAAGGCATACCGACAGACAGCTGAATAACGGTGCGTTTTTGGACACATGTTTTATTGAATTGCTTTCTTATTTTGATCTCCTAAATCATTTCCTAAAATATCACAGTCATTACGGAAAAGTCTGGAAGGGTGAGCCGGTCATCACTTCTAGAGATCGAATCACGGTTTGACCGACTCTCTTGCATTCTTTTTTCACGCTGTAGTTTTTTTTTCTCAAGTCGAGAATGACAGTTCAACGTTCATGAAAAAAAGCAAGTACGATCCGGTCATCAGTAACAGAGACTCGGTCGCGTTCAGACCGACTCTCTCACCTCATTTTTTTTAACGCTATTGTTTTATTTTTCGTGAAGCCGTCCGCTTTCCCATTCGGTTTTAAGTGCTGTTTCGTGCTTCAAGACTCCTTTTCTCGTTCTTCTCTCGGGAACTGCACAGCTGCCCTAACATCTCCTCTCCACATAATTACTCTTCTGACGTTCTCCTCACGTGTGTGTCTTCCAAGACGACAAACGATTGGCTCATTCCGGGAAACGTCTGGTGAGCAAGTCTGTCACGAGACATCAATCACTTCGGTCGGTCGCAGACGCCATAATGCCACAAGGCAGGGGAAAAGAACGCACAGACAACAGCCGATAAAAGAACTTAGTCCCATTCTCGTTAATTATATAGCAGGAATATAGTGTATATATAGCCATAGCTACGTGGAGATTGTATATATAGCTATAGCTACATGGAGAAGAAAAGAATTTCGTGTCATTTTACTAATCATAAAGTTGGATGAAAACCTATCCTCTCGTTCATGTATCGATCCTTTGCTAAAATATATCGCAGCAACATATTGTTTAAGCAGCTATAGCTACGTGGAGATCGTATACATGACTATAGCTACGTGGAGAAGCAAAAAACTTCGTGTCCTTCTTATTATTTATAAAGTTAATCGAAAACCTGCTTTCTCGGTCATGTATCGATCCTTGGCTAAAATATATCGCAGCAATATATTTGATATACAGCTATAGCTACGTGGAAATTGTATACATAGCTACGTGGAGAAGAAAAAAACTTCCTGTCCTTATTATTTCTAAAGTTAATCGAAAACCTGTCCTCTCGTTCATATATCAATACTATGCTAAAATATATCGCAGCAACATATTGTTTAAGTAGCTATAGCTACGTGGAGATCGTATACATGGCTATAGCTACGTGGAGAAGCAAAAAACTTCGTGTCCTTCTTATTATTTATAAAGTTAATCGAAAACCTGTTCTCTCGGTCATGTATCGATCCTTGGCTAAAATATATCGCAGCAACATGTTATTTATGTAGCAATAGCCACGTGGATATTGTGTATATGGCTATAGCTACGTGGAGAAGCAAAAAACTTCGTGTCCTTCTTAGTCGATCATGAAAAGATGTGCTATCTCTGGGCGCAGATAATTTCTCCATGGAGCTATCTGGTGCGACATTATCGCTATACAGAAGGGAATATCAAAGTTTGCGTTGTCTACAGTTTGATATACGATGAAGTAACCCCTGCCAAAAATAACTCTAGGTACCTATACATATTTCAAGGCAAGGAATAGCCATTGCGTTGCCAACGACTACGGGTGACGTGCGAAGAATCGTTAGGCGCAATAAATAACCCCATATAATTGCTCTAGGGACGAATTATAGCGAATAATCTAGATAAAAGAGAGTATATCGACGTTTTCGCCGATCTCTATAATAAAAATTGAAGTATATTCTAAGCAACAATAAAAACATATTACTTCGCATATTATTAGAGCTAGGCTAATGATCATGGGGTGTTATACAGAGCATCCTTTGGAGCAAAAAATATCTCCAATTAATAGCTTGCGAGACAGTTTACTGGACAGATCGAATGCATACGAGAGAATATCAAAGTCGAAATAGTCAGCAGTTCGATATACGATGAAGTATCATTGCAAAAAATAATTACACATGTAAAAATTTCCATTTTTGGAATAATCATTGCAAAACTATTGAACAGGGGTGCTATTCTTGGGCGCAAAATATATCTACACGTGGTAGTTATAGCGTCGAATTCTTGTAAATAATCGATACAAGAACGAGAGAAAACATCGAATTTTTCGTCAAACTTTATGATAAATACGCTAGTGTATTCTAAATTAAAATAACTATGTACGTTTTTCCTTATGAGGAGTAATCATATCGCTGCTAACGACCTAGGGTGCTATCCTTGGGTGCAAAATATAACTCAAGCCGATATATACATATATATTTACATATGCATAAACAGTGGTGTGTGTAATAGCGCCTGCCGGTGAATTAGCGCCGTTATAAATCGAGATAGCGTCCCCAGCGTGGAGATAAGATAGTTCCCGGCTCAGGCCCCAGGCGTCTCTGCATTCCCAGCGCGAATAAATACGATTAATATCGACATGCTGCTTGACCATGTAGCAGCCGCGCTAAGGAGACCTCTGGGAATAACTGGGCCGTATTTCGCCCGAAACTGGCGAAATAAGGCCCGAGGGAGGTTAGTTAAGGATAGGATGCATGGGAGGGACATGAAACATTTGACGACGAAAACAGAATCGCGTCGACTAGCGCCGTAAAAAAAATTTGCTTTGTTTAATAACTGCCGATACGAGTGATCATCTTCAAGACACCGATAAATTCACGAAATATTCAACAATAAATACTTACTTTTACGCTATTTTAAACCGCGAGTACAACATTTTTTAAACTTCTTCTGTAAAGAGTAATTACTTCTTCCGGTAATTAAGGGCTGATATTACGGGTCTTTTTGAAGAAGCCGATAAATTAGCGAAAATAAATAGCAATAATATCGCCTTCTCTCATAATTGTAGAACGAGAAACAAAAATGCTTGAATGTATAATATACCATCTGAAAACGAATAACACGTGGAATGCACACATCGTCAAAGTATTGGGAAAGAATAACAAAAGAAGTCATACTGACACAGGCAGAACAAAAGAACATCAATATAGACAAACGGTTTCAACATAAGTAAGACTAGGAGACCGGTAAATGACGAAATTCAAAGAACTCTTAACGGCTCCCACAACAATGGGGCGTCTGCGGCTGTATATGACCGCCAGCATCCTCGCTCGACTCATTATCCTGATGAAGATGGCTGAGTCAACCGTCGAAACGTTGATGTATATCCATAACCTGACATAATTGCGATATCTCGTACTATGGATTACTACTAGCGCCAATTGTTTCAATGGCGCATATGGACGAACAAGTATGCGTTAAAAACATAAATAATGTATGTTTTTGCCATAAATCTCTTATTTTTTGTGAAAAATGCAGTAATTACTCCTATTGTTGTAAGAAAGACGTTTATCAGCGTCCATTTAAAATACGCCTGGGACCATGTGAGAGACATCGCCATGGCAACCGTAAGTAAACAAACAAGATGGCCGAGAAAGTACATACATTGCGAAAACGCCAAGAGAAGAAGGACTAATGGACGGCATTATTATTATCGAATACTGCAATCTGGTTCCAGAATTATTTATCAGGATAATGCAGAATTGATTATACAATTACCTTTTTAAGTTTCCCCTTTAGAAATAAATAGGTACTATTTCCCAATTAAATCTGCAAGATATTATAAATTAAAGAATATACCTGTCGCGCTGTTGGGCCGATTGATAGCGCCTGACAGCTAGAGTGCTCTGGTTTGAAATGTTTAACCATTGAAGTAATGTGAGTGTCAGAACCTTGTCCATAACCTTACCCGGTATCAAACCCGAAAAACATTTACGTATCTAATACGCCGGAAATACACATGGAAAATAGATCATGTGGTTGCTAGGCAACGTGTACGGTGCCTAGCAATTTTTAGTTGCTTAGCAACGTTATCCGTTGCTAGGCACCGTACAGGTTATTGGTTAATAAAAACGTGTCGGCTTTGAGGAACACCACACCACCGGTTTCAAATTTATGACCACATTAGTTCCGGGTTTGGAAAAATGTGTATATTATAAATCATTTGAACCAGATTATAACATGGAAAAGAAATGTCGTTTCTTCTGTTGCCAGGCAACGAATTCATACCCCAGCAACGATTGACTACTTCTTCAGGTATTTAAGGGCGTATATTAAGGGTCCTTTTGAAGACGTCGTTAAATAAGCGATTATAAATTGCAATAATTTTGCCATATCTCATAATTTTAGAAAAAACCACAAAACACATGTGTATATATATATATATATATATATATATATATAACAAACCATTTGGAAATGAAAAACACATGGATAGTAGAACATGTGGTTGCTAGGAAACGTACACGTTTAGTTGCTTAGCAACGTTATTCGTTGCTAGGCACCGGAAATGTTGCCCAGCAACGAATAACGATTTCATTTGTCAATAACAACGGGTCGCTGTTGAGGGACATCCTACGACCAGTTTCAAATTTATGACCGCATTAGTTCAAGGTTTGGAAAAATGTATATATTATGAGCGACGTCTTTAAAAGTTCGGGACGATTTTAAAACCCAGAGTACGTCAAAAATGGATTGTTGATGAAACACGGCGTTGCCATGACAACCCATCACGCGCGTAAAACGGGACATCTGCCTCGAAATTTATGTCCTCGGCCAAATTAGTCCGAACGCGTAATTTTTTCCTCGAGAATTCCCGTTTGGCGTTATATAAAAAGAGACATGAGGTATGACGAAAGAATGCTCGCATATAATTCAAAAAATGGGTAATTGGACACCCGTCCGACCACTTGCGCGTCACGCGCGTATCGACAGAGTCGTTAACCAAACGATTAATCGACATAGCTAAACGACAAGTGGGTGGGTCGTCGGAGAATCGTGAGAGATAACGGCAAAACTAAGCATAGGACGGCATAATTATGCTGAAACACTATGCTTACCAACAGCGCTTAAAACACCGATCTGTATTCAGTTAATTATGCCAAAAATCGTATCTAACATTTACAGTATGGTGTTTACGTACCCGATGAAATAATTCGATTCGATTATCGGGCAATCAATCGAAATTTGACTATCGGACAATCGATCGACATTCGATTATATGACAATCGATCGACATTTGATTATCGAACATTGGATCGAAATTCGACTATCGGACAATCGATCGACATTCGAGTATCGGACAAACGAATTCGATTAACATCCCGATATAACTACGATACTCATTCCCCAGCAGATTCTTGGATCCAAACGACCAATTGCAGGCATGCAGGCGGACAAGTCGACCGTTCGGAGAGAAAACAAAAGAGGATCCAGAATTTTAGCGTTTAGCGTTCACTGATTGGTGCAAGAAAACTGTCTTAAATTCATCAACCAAGGCGACCAATGTGCTAGTCACAACTGAACGAATTAAAAATATTCCTTCAAATTTTGAAAAATGCTCACGCCAGCGCCAGGGGGCCTATTCTCTAACTCGAAGCATCGGAGCTTCCTGGCGAAAAGATGCTTCAATAAGCTACTTGCTCCCATCGATATTCTTAATTATGGTAGCTACCGGAGACAGAGCAATCAGGAGCTAATTTTAAGGAGATTCGACGGTCATAAAGTGATTGCCGTTGCTAATGTCCACCGACTTCCACTCAATTTTGCTGAAGGGTTGTGATATATTATGAAGTTGAAGATGAAGATAGTAAATAGATGACAGCTATATATTGTTATAAACGTTAAAACTTACGTAAGTAACTAAACAATGAAATACATGTATTATATAGGAGTATTTAAACAAATATATATTGGTAAAGTTTCAGCGATATGTGTACTTACTGTCTTGAAGCAGACGACAACAAAAGACAACCGGAATATATATATATATATATATATATATATATATATATATATATATATATATATATATATATATATATATATATATATATATATATCGGTTTATGACGTTCTACGTCTTCCGATTCCCAATTTCCATGCCTCCTGATCATTCCAGAGTTCTTCATCTAATCCTCTTTCTCTCATTTCTTTCTCTATCCCTTGTATCCAACTTTTCCTCGGTCTGCCTCTCCTCCGTCTTCCTTCCGGGTTCCACAGCAGCATTTGTTTCGGGAGTCTTTCATTTCCCATTCGTTTTACGTGTCCATACCACCTCAACTGCTGCGTTATTATCTCATCTATTATGGTATCATTGACATTCATTATTTCTCTAATTCTTTCATTCCTTACTCTTTCTCTTTTTGATTTACCGGCTGCTCTTCGCCAGAAGTCCATTTCAGTCGTCAGTAACAGTTTTTCTGATTTCTCCGTTAGTGGCCATATTTCACAGCTGTAGGTTACTATGCTCTTTACTATGGTATTATAAATTCTCATTTTGTTTTCAATGGATATTGTATTGTCCCACAATAAGCTATTTAATAGTGTTATTGCTTTTTTGCCTTTATTGCATCTATCCCTAATGGCTACCTCCATTGTTTTACTTTCTGCAATTTGCATCCCTAGATATTTATACTCTTTACAGTGTCCTATTTGTTGCCCAGTTTCTAAAATAAGATTCTGTTGCATTCCTCCCATACACATATATTTTGTTTTGTCGATACTGATATCAAGACCCCAATTGTTGTATTCTTCTATTATTTTTCTGGTCATATATTCTAAATCTTCGGAATCACCGGAATTATCAATCAAAATAACTACTAACACTATTGTAGTTAATGAAAATAACATTACAAAACAATGATAACACTTTTAACAATAGGATATTAAATTTATGCTTCGCTTACAAGCATTAATTTCGTAAAACATACGAATATGTCAATTAGGAATGTGCACAAAATAATTAATGCAAAAATACAAAAGCTACGGACTAAATCTTGATATCATTCATACTTGCAAAGAGTAAAAATACCTCTGGCACTATTACAATATAATCAATTGATAGAATGTAATTAATATTGGCAATGTAACAGTTGATGATGGGTGACTTCCTGATTCCATTACTCTACGATAACATCCGAGACCCTACGATACCACGGTGCCTATTCTCTAACTCGAAGCGTCGGAGCTTTCTGGCGAAAAGATGCTTCAATAAGCAACTTGCTCCCATCGGTATTCTCTATCATGGAAGCTACCGGAGAAAGAGCTAGCAGGAAGCTACCGGTAGCTTATTAGGCTCCCACCCTCATTCTTCAAGTGTCACGAAGCTACTTCCGTAGCCCCAATAAGCTCCCACGGTAGCCTCACGAAGCGCAGCCTCCGAATACCCTGCTTGAACATTGGTCATTTTCTAACGCTTATTTCTCTATAATTATTCAACTCACGGGTATGGTTCTTACATTTATTAAATGCGCATTCCTTGCACTTTCACTGGCTTACTTTGTCATTTTCGTAATTATCAGGAGTTTTTCATAAAAAAGATATTAACTGGAGTGACGGAAAGCCATATTTACCTTCGGTGAGTAACGTGATCCCAGCCCATAATGGGATACTTCAATGGGCCGTGGTAGCGAGTATCACCTTCGCATTTCTTTTAAAAGTTTCATCTTCGTATATTATTCAAATGATTTGAAGCAACGACTAGCTGACGAAAGCAAATAGCGCGAAACAGACCATTTCTTTGAATAGCCTCTTCTGAAGGTTGGATTCAAAATCTATAGGTTTAGCTTCCTTAAAGTTGAAATTATGATTATTTTCTAGAACATGGTAAGCTTTCCTTAGTTACATTGGTACCGGCTATCGGGCGTTCCTTCACAAAGGCGACAGATGAAGTGAAGTATCTAGGAGTTACGATAACTTCGAACCTATCGTGGGGAACACATATAAGAAACATTTGTGGCAGAGCTCTCAAGAAGCTAGAAGATTCGTCAAGCGTATTGTGGGAAGATTTTCGGATGAAAAAGTAAAAGAGAGGTGTGCTATTTCGCACTCGTCCGGCCACACCTAGAATGTGCTGCGAACATATGGGATCCGGTGCAGAAAGACTTAATTCAGGAAGTTAATAAAATACAAAGGAAAGCTGCGCGATTCGTCAAAAACTGCTACGGGCGTAAAGACAGCGTTGTTACACAGATGTTTAAACGAATTAGGCTGGGAACCGCTAGAGACTCGGAGGCTGCGCGCTAGGCTTAGATTGCTTGAACAATTGAGAATAGATATATCTTTAAGAGCGACACGGAGAACAAACATCATATTAGAACCCCACTATATTTACAGGTCCAACAGAAACGATAAATTAAGAGAGAGATATTTTGCCGAACGGATAGGTACTATGGGAATTCGTTTTTTCCCCGAACAATAAGGGACTATAATAAATGTTAGGCGTAATTTCATTAGGGCGTTTCCATTTTAAATATGTAAACGGCTGGTGTCCTAACACCCCCCGCCACACGCCTATTGAGGCGGCTTGCGGGGTAGTATGTAGATGTTGTCTTGTCTAAATGCGACGACAGTTTCACGTCTTCAGGTCAGAAGGGTCGATGCGTTGAAAATACGGAGAAACGCCGCGAAAATCTCAGATCCAACTTCCCTTAGTCAGTTAGTTAGTCAGCATCAAAGCACAGGTCCCGGAGTTTGTTTTAATTGAAGATATATGACTGCTAATTCTATTTTTAAGGGACTGTGAAATTTGTCCTATGCATATTTTGTCGCATTCATGGCAAGAAATGGAATAAATAATGTTGCACTTAAATCATTGGTAAAAATTGGTAAAAAATTTGGAATAAACTGTCCTGTTTTGTGTTTTAAATGTTATTTTGAAATTAATATTTTTTTATATTATGGATAGTTATTCAAATAATCCCTGAACGTAGACAATGCTGCTATAGTTGTTGGTGGCTGTTTGTGGTTCTGTGTTTATTGTGTTGTCTTGTGCCGATATTGGTTGGGTTGCTGTAAACCTTGATAGTTGGTGGTTTAATGGTGGTGAATTTTGAGCTGTCATCTAGACATCTACATACTACCCCGCAAGCCGCCTCAATAGGCGTGTGGCGGGGGGTGTTAGGACACCAGCCGTTTACACATAAAAAGGACACGCTCTAATGAAATTACGCCTAGCATTTAATAAATTCCCTTATTGTTTGAGGGAAAAACGAATTCCCATACCTATCCGTTCGGCAATAAAATATCTCTCTTAATTTGTCTGTTTTGTGTGACCTGGAGATATAGTGGGGTTCTAACATGATGTTATCCGTGTCGCTCTTAAAGATATATATATATATATATATATATATATATATATTTATTTATTCTCAATTGCTCAAGTAATCTAAGCCTAGCTCGCAGCCTCCGAGTCTATAGCGGCTCCCAGTCTAATTCGTTCAACATAAGGACTCTGCTCCTTCTTTTTCGACAGTTAAGAAATGAAAGTCAGAATTTAAACGTGGTTGAACTTCTCTTGAAGATGATCCAAGAAAAGGACGTCCCAAAACTGTACCCACATATGAAAACATCGAGAAAGTGCGCCATATGGCACTGGAAGATCGGCGATTAAAGGTGTATATGAAATAGCTGATGCCATAGGCATATCAGAAGAAAGAGTATGGTACATTTTTCATGAAGAATTAAATGTGAAAAAGCTTTGTGCATGTTGAGTGCCGCGTTTGTTTAACGTTGACCGAAATCAAGTGCGTCAACAAACTTCACAGCAATGTTTGGACCGTTTTCAAAAGAATCTAACTGGTTTTGTAAGCTGATTTGTCACTGTCAATGAGACGTAGGTCCACCACTACACGCCAGAAACTAAATAGCCAGCGAAGCAGTTGGTGGAAGCCTTCGGACCTGCCCCAAAAATGGCAAAGTCGATTTTATTTGCCGGGGAAGGTGATGGCCAGTGTTTTCTGAGATACAAAAGGGATTCTTCTCATTGATTACCTTGAAAATGGTACAACAATATATGGCTAACACTACGCAAGTCTTATGGACCAATTAGATGAGAAAATACGTGAGAAGAGGCCAGGAATGCAAAAGAAGAAAATCGTGTTTCACCAGGACAATGCACCAGCCCACAAAGGTGCTTTGGCAATGGGAAAACTGAGCGATTTGAAGTACCAATTATTGTAAAATTCATCCTATTCACCATATTTGGCACCCTCTGACTTCCACCTATTCCCAAATTTAAAATAATTGAGATTGGAAAACATTTTGAGTCCAATGAAGATGCTATGGCAGCCGCAGATGGTTATTTTTCAGACCTACCAGGATCGCACTTCCGTCACGGAATATACTCATTTGAAAAACGTTGGACAAGGCGAATTGACATGAAGGGGGACTACGTAGAAAAATAAATGCATTTTTGACATAAAAATTGCAGCCTTTCATTGCCAGGCCGAGAACTTATCACCTCACCCTCGTAAGTACTCTCTTGTATTCTTCACGTTACCGCATAGCAAGGTATGGTCGATGCCGATTGATTATACCTATGTATCCAATGAAGATATCTTTCTTATTTTGACAGATTTTGGTTTTGACTCTCTGTGTGATGTAAATATCTTTGATGTGATCATTGACAGTATGAATTACCTAATTCAAGCACTCGTGAATTACGCTCATACCGATGCTAATGCATAATTAGTCCCAGTTACACTAACTTTAGGGTATAGTGTTGGGTATATATGTTGGTGAATACTTACCCCCTGCCAAACACCCCTGAGGTGGCCTGCAGGCTATTTTGTAGATGTAGATATAATGATATAGTTTTGTAGCCGTGATCGTTCTAACATTTCGTTGTTCATAGCTTACTTATTAGACATTGCTTACTTCTAGGTTGATAGTCAATTGATAGGTACGTCGATAGACTATTGAAGGGTTTTTCTGTAATAATATTCATATCAGAATGTGGTTCATAGAATTATTAGATGGAAAGAACCATAAGTTGATTCCCAAGTAGCCGTAATTTCTCTCGCAAATAACGCGTTTCATTACATACAGATGATAGGGATCACGTGATTCAAGTGAATCACTCATGACAGCGGCGCAGCGGTTGGAGGCTTCAAAAAAGTCATCATGCCGAAGTTGGGAGTCTTCTATCCATATTTTGGTATCCATCCATGTCTATTGTAATAAATAGTGTTAAATTCGCAGGTTTAGACGAAAAATCGTCACGATTCGACGACAGAATCGCAAAGAAATAAAACCACATAGAAATTCCACGAATAGGCAAACGAAGCATGCAGTAAAATGTCATAAAAATATAAACTACAATTCGGGATAATTCGAAACAAAAAAAACGTAAATAATAAACGATATCCTTCGATACTCCGGACGTTCGATCTACGAAGTCCCCGATATCCGGACGACGAAATCGCGCTCCCGTCCGAATCCCGCATGCACATCGAAATCTCCGCAAATTGACAGCGACGAAAATAACGGCGCCACCAGATAGACGAATGAATTACGAGCAGAAACAGATGACGAGCTCCGGGCGCTGCATTTCAAAACCGACAAACGGTCACCACACTCCTCTTTACCCCTCCAACCCCACCGCCAAACGCGCGGGGAATGATCTCCGTGGCAACCGGCTCTCACACACACATAAACAAACAAACCTCACATCTACGGCAAAACCGACGAACCATCTCCAACACACACACGAATATATACGTGGACGTCACATACATACATACACATATATGTGAGTACATAAACTCACGCGGACCACTCAATGCATTCGACTCCACGAAATTTACGACTGCGAGGGCACTAATTTTTCGATAGGTATCGATTTCGGGGACTGGACCCGGGCAGAATTACGGCTCCCCCTCCCCCTTCCCTCCAATTCGATACATATCGAACGATAATAATGGTCCCACGGGAGAATATGAACGGGGGTTCAGGGAAGGAGGAGTATCTTCAGGGTCCGCCGCGGTGCATGATGGGGTATTCACGCCAAAGGGATGATATTATGAATGGATAAATGGGTTTTTAAAAAAAGAAATAAAATTGTCGCGAATGAAATGTTTCGTTCGTCGGATAAGATTTCGTATTAGCGAGAGTTTCGTTGCCCAAAATTTTCTTTTAACTTGAAAAAAAATAATAACTTCACTAATAAACATAGAATAAGATTTCAAACACACCTGGAGGATCCATAAAAGGAATTTTAATTGCCACGAATTAAATTCTGCATTCACTGATATTACGTAGTGGGGAGGACCTATCAGTCAACCATTTTACCTACTACGTCAAGACGCCATTGACAAATTTTTAATATATATATATATATATGAGGAAGGCATTTTAATAAGACAATGCATGCTGATTTAAAGTGAGTTATCGATGTAAATCGGAGTAAATTTGCAAAATTAGTGTGTCAACCCGAAAAACATTAAGGTGACTATGGGAGAACAAAGATGGCGTCCCGGCCAGCTGATTTAAAGTGAGTTGTCGATGGAAATCAAGAGAAAATTTGCAAAATTAGTGTGTCAACCCGAAAATCATTAAGGTGGGAGAACAAAGATGGCGTCCCGGCCAGCTGATATAAAGTGTACTATCGATGGAAATCAATAGTAAATTTGCAAAAATAGTGTGTCAACCCGAAAAACATTAAGGTGACTATGGGAGAACAAAGATGGCGTCCCGGCCAGCTGATATAAAGTGAACTATCGATGGAAATCAATAGTAAATTTGCAAAATTAGTGTGTCAACCCGAAAAACATTAAGGTGACTATGGGAGAACAAAGATGGCATCTCGGCGACGCCCCCATTACCGCTTCAATCATTAGCCGCACCATAGTAAGGGCCCACTCAAATCCAAACACAATGGTTTAGACTACGAAATGTAATGTTTATACCAGAGTCTAAATTGATGATCTCAGGCCTGACCTCGTGGAAAATATGGATATCCATGATGAGAAAACCACCTTCGTTATTTCCACAATCTTTTGTTTAAACTTAACAAACAACAAACACAAAAACACAAACAAACAAACACAAAAACACAAACAAACAAACACAAACAAACAAAAACAAAAAAAAACAAGCAAACAAAAATTTTGTGGTAATAACAAAGGTGGTTTTCTCATCATAGACTCTAAATGTTTCCTACGAAGGCCAATATTTTTACGCTGTGAGCCAATTTTTCTTCTGCAATCTGCCAACATCTCATCTCCGACTTAACATTTAAATTTACACATGTAACAAACTTCCATAATAGCACATGCTGTCAACTATACGTAGAATAGACTATACCCCAGCATTCTACCGGAAACAATACAGTAAAAAACTTCGTAACGAAACTATTTATTGGCAATTCCGGCTTCTAACTTGAGGCGTATCGCCAAACATTATTGTACAGACTAATAATTACAGGAGAATGCGAACCGTAATATTTCCATTTTGCGTCCCAACTTTTCCTACTAAGCCAACTTTTTTGTCGTTTTCATTCTAAGAAAAGCCACAAGTTATTATTCCCGAGCTTGTACATGACATAGAATGATCATATATTGTCTTCGCTTCAATTTCCTTGTGGGATGTCTCAATAAATTCATCATCCAAAGTAATAAATTGGCCTCCCGGGGAATAAGTAATAAGCTCGGCATTGACACGAGCCAACATATCTCCCCATTGATGTGTGATGTAGGATTAGAAAGTTTGGAATCGACGTCTTCATATACCTATTTTTACATCAAGGACGTGTGCCATCTTAAGGATGTTCGGTGGTTTCATTCACTTAAAGACAATTCGACGAAACTTGCTGGAAGCATTACTTATAATGTCTTAAATACACATGATTTTTTTAGAATTATTTACCGCAGATTACTAAAGATATTTGATCGAGAAGTAGTAAAATAATTACATGGGTTCTTACGGGAACACAAGGTACAAGTACATAGCTTAATTCACCAAAAATAACTTTTTTCTTGTTGAGAATAATAAGAAAAACAGAAATAATAAAAATAAAGTATATCAAATGATTTTCATACATTATTCTATTGATGATTTAAATGTTTTTTGTTTTTCTGTTATCAGATTAAAATACGAAACAAAATGTATTGCATGCTCATGTTACCCTACGTGTTTGGATAAAAAAATTGACTTCCAGAAGTTTAACCATACAAAGCGGCAAGTTACAGAGACAGATATATATGCATGTGCATTTGTTTGACGGTTGCAACAATGAAGACCGCTAAAAAATTATAACTACATAAAAACATAAAAATACCATCATTGTTACGGAAAGCAAGATCGTAAAATCATGGAACGCACTCAAAAGCTTAAATCAACACATGTCATTGTTGCTTGTACATTTTTGCAAAAAATATTTTAAAATCCTAAAAAAGTTATTACAATGCAACCATTGTTGCGGAAATCAAGAGCGTAAGTTTATGCAACAATGGAAAACTAAAAAGAAAATGTCATATATAGTTTCAGCACTGTTGCACCTCGACGAAGACACAAGTTGAACAATTTTACGTCAGTTTGTATTCAACATTGTGAAGAGTAGTATAGGTGTGGCAAAACTTGGTGGCGCACTACAGTGGAGTGTCTGAGGTCACTGAAGGTTAGGCAGCGTTGATTAGCACGCAGTGACAATGGAGAACTTCTGAGATGACCCTTATCCCTTTTGTCTCACCTATATAGCATCCTTTATTTTCCCTGGCTGCATTTATTTCACTAGTGGGTGCCACAAAGTTCTGCTGCACCTATCTCCCGAGGGACCCTTTCCCTTTTGTCTCACCTCTCTAACATCCTTTATTTTCCCTGACGGCATTTATTTCACTAGTGGGTGCCACTAAGTTCTGGTGCACCTATCTCCCAAGGGACCCTTATCCCTTTTGTCTCACCTCTCTAACATCCTTTATTTTCCCTGACGGCATTTATTTCACTAGTGGGTGCCACTAAGTTCTGCTGCACCTATCTCCTGAGGGACCCTTATCCCTTTTGTCTCAACTCTCTAACATCCTTTATTTTCCCTGACGGCATTTATTTCACTAGTGGGTGCCACAAAGTTCTGCCACACCTATCTCTTGAGAGGGACCCTCATACCCTTTGTCTCACTCCTCTAACATCCTTTCTTTCGCCTGACGTCATATTTTTTAACAAATTGGTGCCACTAAGTTTTGCTACACCATTTTATTTTGTGTCATAATAGAAAATCAACAGAGTAACTACCTAACGCATATTGGCTCAAAGAAAAACTGCGAAGTGAACAGAATAAAATAACTTCGTAATCTCTTCAAAAATACATTTTTTTATCGATACAACCAGTTTTAGCAAGGTTACGGCATCTTCAGGTATATTCTAATCACTCCCCGACAACCCAAACCAAGAAAAGCCGGAAAGTATTGAGTTGAACACCTTGGTTAACAGGAGGCAAGAAGGCGAAGATGAAGGCGAAGGCGGGAAGATCATTCTCTCTCTCCGCTTGGGAGATCTGCACGGCGAGAAGCACACACTTTCTCGAAGACGCTGTGGCCATTGCCGCCGCCGCCCTTAGGCTGGGAAGACGACGGAGAGGAGTATAAAGGAGCTTACTCTATATATCACCCCCTGCCACTGCCCTTTACCTCCTCCCTCCCTCCCCACCCCCCGACAACAACCCAATGCCCTTCGCGGACCGAGCAGCCGTTTGGGAAACCAGTAAATACATATATATACATATATATGTATATATATACGCCAGAGTAGAGTGGTTTGAGGGCGCAGTCAGTCACTTGAGTGACAGCTGACATTCAAGTTGAGTGACGCAGCACTCACGGCTGCCGCTCGGTCGAAGACGCGAGGAGAGGAGAAGGCGGAGGCCGGCTCTAGGAAGAAAAAAGAAAGAAATGCCACACCCCTCCCCTCCCTTCCAACAACAAAAAAAACTGGGGCCTTTGGCGCGCTTGGAATGAAGAGGGGAGGTTGAAAGAGCGGTGGAGGGGAAGGGCAGACTGAGCGCTAGAGGGGAGGTTTACCAAGCGAATGAGGGGAGGTAGCGAAGCGCTGGAGGAGAGTTGACCAAGCGCTGGAGGGGAGGTGACGAAGCGCTGGAGGGGAGGTTGACCAAGCGGAGGAGGGGGGAGTAGACGAAGCGCAATGTGGCGTGTTTATTATAAGGAGGTTCTGTGGTTTTCACTCTTAACTTAAGACAATTCGACGAAACTTGCTGGAAGCATTAATTATGTTGTCTTAAAAATCTACCTGATTTTTTTCAGAATTATTTACCGCAGATTACTTAAGATATTTGATCGAGAAGTGGACAAATAAATTACATATGGGTTCTTAAATGGAAACACAAGGTACGAGTAGCTTAATTCATCAAAAAGAACCTTTTTATAGTTAAGAATAATATGAAAAACAGAAATACTTTATAAATATAAAGTAAATCAAATGATTTTCATACATTATTCTATTGATGATTTCAATTATTTTTGTTTTTCTTACTATTATTAACTAGACAAAAGGTTCTTTTCGATGAATTACGCTAGTCGCACCTCGCGTTCCCATTTAAGAACCCATAATAATCCCAATACCAATCTTTCTTTCCAATGTATTTTTCTGTTGTCCTTTGTGCCGTTTTTGTGGACTTTTTAAATAAATAAATAAATATGTAATTTCACATGCCCACACTTCCACATCAAATACCCTAAGAAATCTGCGGTAAATAATTCTGAAAAAAATCAGGTAGTTTTAGGAAAACATAATTAATGCTTCCAGCAAGTTTCGTCGAATTCCCATTAAGTTAAGAGTGAAACAAACCGCACGTCCTTAAGTTACGCTCGGGATATTTTCGATCACGTAACTATGCAGTCACGTGGCATAATAACGAAAGCTTCGACATTTCGGTTTGTGCTTAAAAACATCCGCATGGATAACTTGCGCGTCTGCGATGTCGATAATTGCGGACTCTAATCGATCGATATTCCACTCCCATCAACGATATCCCGGTGATAAAATACCGATCGGAAAGACTGCGAGAGATATTTTTACGAATGTTTCGATTAGGCCGAATTCTGAACACATCGAAACTCGGAAAATCCGTGGATGTGACGTCATATCAACCGAAAACTCAGCTTTTGAACAGTCCTCCAATTAGATAAGGTCGTCACTGTCGAGACTCAGAATTCATCATACTTGTGCGATCGTCCTTATGCCTGTTCCTCACGGTAAAATTTTCCAAAAAAGAGTTTTATAAAAAATTTTATTGAAAGTTTTATGAATATCGTACGTAAAACGTACTTGCTTGCTCGAACGGTAAAACTAATTATAAAACCGCAATGTTCTGCCATCTATGAGACGTTTTGCGAACACGTGAAGTGATAAATGCACTCTCTTTTGGATGACTGTTTAATTAATAACTATATGTGTATTGTTTATTTGCTAATACGTACTGATCACATACTCAACGGTGCAATAAGGCTCTATTAACGCATTCTTCTTCTAACAACAACAAGAAGGACATTACTGTCTCTCAACGTACTCAATGAACTACTTCCAGCCATGTTTGTTTACGTTCTCCTTTTTTTTACATCTTGAATAATTATAACTTTGTATTTCCACATGAAATTTATTTAGCTACGACCATGGTTTCGACGTCAGTGCGTCACCATCAGGGCCTGATGATGACGCCCTGACGTCGAAACCATGGTCGTAGCTAAATAAATTTCATATGGAAATACAAAGCTAAAATTATTCAAGATGAATTCAAAGTTCCACAAAGTAACGCCTGAAACCATCAATTTACGTTCTCCTTGTTTGGTTTCCCATGGATACGAGATTATTATCAACGCGATGAGCGGAACGTCTCATTGGTTGTCGCATACAACGGTTTTACGGAAATAGAACCTGTCCTATTCCGGAAAACGTTTTATGAAACTAGGTTTTATAAAACGGTTTTATCGTTAGCAAGCTCATTTTTATAAAATTAGTTGATTTTATAAAACGTTTTACCGAATATTTTACCGTGAGCAACTGGCATAACGATGGTAGGTTGGAAATCGTAGTTATGGATGCACGTCCGGACAGCTGCAACACGTGGTTCTCAACGCTGCCACCTTTAAATTGTTCAGCGCCGATGTCACGAACGGAAACCGGAAATAATAATTGACGATAATCAAAGAGGCCAATGGATTTAGTGAAGCAGATGGTGCTAATTTGATGCATAAGCGAAGAGAGATGTAAATTGCTTGTAAAACCACCGTTTAGAAAAACTCGAAACTCCAAAGGGATTGGAGAATTCTTATTTTGTTCCCTTATGTGTTGTTGGCGCACCTAGTTACACTTGTTAAGTTGGTCCCACTGTAAAATGACTTAAATGTCATATTATTAATATTCTGTCTACTTGTTCTTGAAAAAGTTGTCCTCTATCTTATATGAACAACAAAATAATCCCTCTCCACGCTATTTTATTCTGTAATAATTGAACTTGAAATTACACATTGTGTTCATAATGGGGGAATGAGAGAAACACGGGGAATAAAATAGTATTTCTTCATAAAATATATAAATGCCATCATCGTGGAAAACTGTCTCTAAGATGGAAATAATCCAGAGAAATTGAATAAAAGTAAAATACAGGCATCTTAACACCTTATCTTTCTAGTTATTGAAGAATTAATGCCGTAATTGAAGTCAAAATGCGGTAATTGGTAGGAAATAGCGCTGCCGTCGGCTCCTATGGCTGGAATAAAAGTTCTCAGTTTAAAATAAATTCATGGAATAATATCTGCATTTATTTTATACTTTACTTTTAGGTTTCTATAGGTAACGCATTGCATCAGTAAAAAAGCATGATTTATTAGGAAAAAATATAAAAAATGTGGAATTTAGTATTTGATTTGACTCATACAGTCGCGGCAGTAACCTCCTTAATGTGAATGCGTGCAGGGTTGTTAAGATAGTACCTACGTACAATAGTATAGTCTGAACAAGGCAAGACAGGTGGCTCTGGTGATCACCGACGACGGAACATGATACCTCTTCAAAGATCGGCGGTGAGAAAACAAATGACAGGCGGCAGGCGTCACAATAACATTAGCACGGCAAGACTGACGAATGTCTTGCGTTTAAAAAACACGAGTTTGTCACCAAGGAGTAATAGAATAATTACAAATTATCCAAGTTTTATGCTAACACCGAAAATCAACACATGTGCAACAATTATGGACGCGATTATATGAAATCTATTGTTGAATTAGGAACAATTCGAGCATTGTACACAATATAGAGGAAGCCTGCGGGGAAAGTTGTCTCCAGGGCAACCACCATGAGTGTGACGTCAGGCACGGTAAGGATTCCGATAACTCCTTGTAACACAATGAAAAAAAACACGTATATCATTTACATATTGAACCTTGTCTGTGGCATCATTCATAAAAATAAATTCATAAAATTTCATATCAAGACAGACTCCTTCAGCGATTAACAGCGCTTTTTATTCTTCAGAAGATAACATGGACAGAGTGACTTTAACTTTAAAAATAATTTTTATATCAAATAATTAGGTGTAATCAATCCGGATCCATTGATTAACTTTTGAAAATTATATGAAAAAAATCTTGCGATGAAATTTACTTGAAAATAACGCGGTCTCCAGGATCTAGAGCGAAAGAACCTCAATGGGATACCATTTCTGACGTCACATTTACATCAATATAATGGTAATGCAAGGGTAGCGGTCCGTCTCTATGGCTTCTCATGCTCAAAGGATTTTCCGTGATTCAATCATTTGTAATGCAATTGTAATGTTTGTGTGATAGTAAATCGTAAATTGATTTGGGAGAGAGGAAAAAAAACTCAGTTTCCTTTGATTTAATCGTTATTTATGCAAAAAATTAATGTTATTAAACGGTAAAAATTGATTTTAAAATGTTAGTAACCTTATAAGCAGCCTCTGGATGTTTTATTTCTTTCATTCGCGACAAAAACAAAAAGTTTATAGTGTTCGATATTATGTGTTGATGTGAGGATAACCTCAAAAGCAACCTTAGCAGTTCTTTTGTTTCTTCAGAGGTTTTCCGTACTTAGAAATGATACCTGTAGGAGGCGCTGTAAAGCAGGTTGCTTCCGAAGTTAAACCCCTTCTCTCCATTCTATAAAACCCCCAAGGTTGATCAGTAAACGTAACAGATGAAGAGCGAAATTGTGACTCACATTTCATCCGCTTTGGGCAGTGCTGCTTTTTCCTCGGCATCCTCTGGTATTCATCCAAGACGCGTTTCCGAGCTGCGCCGGAGTCCACTGAGTCGATCTCCGCTGCCGCCGCCTCCTCCCAGTAGACTGTCGCGGTTGCCAAGGTAACGGGGGCCCTGTTGATGGTCGCGCGGCAACACAGCCTCCTCTCAACAGCTCAGTGAACTGATTAATTTTAATGTTTCGGATCACAAACTCTTCTCTTTCGGGACGAAAGACCGAATCTTTTCAAAATTTTTAACTAAGAAAATGACCGAATCTTTTGATTACTACGCTTCACTGGGAAACATTCGCGAATCGAAAATTATATATTATTACATTTATCTCCGTTGGAAAAAAATGAGGATCGAAATTCGACACTTTTGTGGAGATTTTTCAATACAATTTTTTTTTAATTATTTGAACTATCTTAACCGACAGTAGTGATTTGTTTGTATTCTTGAGATCTTTGATTGGTCACCCAGGGTTGCAGTTCTGTCGATATTCCTTCACTTTAATCTTCTTGATTCGTCTAAACACCCACAGAATTGAAAATCGTAGCTATTTCAGTAGTGACAAAATGAATTTTTATCTCATAATTAACTTGTATCTATTAAGTGCCTAACTTTTTAATTTAATATCGTCCTTTTCCTTCGATATATCGAGCGCAGATGCCTTAATTGACCTATTAGTACGCTCTTGCAAATGTTTTAACCCTAATTCCTGAGCAGACAGGCACTTGGAAGGTTCCAGGTCTGAGTTGGGTTTTCTGTTCCTTTCCTTAGAAGGCAGGAACAACTGTCCTTTGAAACAGATCTGGAAAAAAAGAAAACAAAAGAAGATATTTTACTAAACCAATCATTTTAACCTCACACCAAAAAATATCATACAAATATCTCAGCAAATTTACGGAGATGGGATAGATATAATGTGATATAATACATTGGCACTTCATGATTCCTGAAATTCTCTAGGGCAAAGAAAGCTAGCCTGGTCTTAAAATCAGGAGGACTGGAGCAAATAGAACAATTTAATTACAAGGATAGTACGCTAGAATAAATAGGGAATAGTAGCAATTATATTAGGAATAGGAGAATAGCGCTAGAAAATTAAGAGTTAAATAACAGAAGTGAGGTGATGACGTGGACCTTAATAAACTATGTAAAAAAAGAGGCTAGTGAAGAGCTTGATATGGAAAGTGTGGCGTTGTTTGGCTCAGAAACGTGGACCTTGAGAAAGGAAGACGAAAATAGGCTGAAAGGCGTTCGAGATGTGGGTGTTTAGGAGGATGGAGAGCAGGAGGACTGGAGCAAATAGAACAATTTAATTACATGGATAGTACGCTAGAATAAATAGGGCATAGTCGCAAATATATGAGGAATAGGAGAATAGCGCTAGCGAAGGAAGCGTTCAATAATGGAAGGGATCTGATGAAGACCCTGAGTAAGGGTGTAAAAAATAGGCTGGTGAAGAGCTTGATATGGAGTGTGGCGTTGTTTGGCTCAGAAACGTGGACCTTGAGAAAGGAAGACGAAAATAGGCTGAAGACTTTCGAGATGTGGGTGTGTAGGAGGATGGGCCTTAATAAACTATGTAAAAAAAGAGAATGGTGAAGAGCTTGATATGGAGAATGTGGCGTTGTTTGTCTCAGAAACGTGGACCTTGAGAAAGGAAGACGAAAATAGGCTGAAGGGTTCCGAGATGTGGGTGTGGAGGAGGATGGAGAAGGTCATGCGTTGTACGGAAAGGAAGACAAACGAGGAAGTGCTTGACATAGTGGGCGAGGAGAGGAAACTTATAAACGAGATAGATTAGCTTGGAGTTCCTAATGGCATAACCCACATTTAACATGCCTAAGAATAAAAAAATTGCATTACCCCGGGTAAAGCGAATAGTATCGCTGTGATATCATTGCAGTATCGCTAAGTATCGCAGAGTATCAGACTTATATAAAACCAGTACCGCATAGTATATGCAGCCGGCATCCTGATACTCCCAACAGTCTCAACCGAGCCTCTCTCAGTATCGCAGAGTATCGGCAGCCTGATACTCCCAACCGTCTCAACCGAGCTACATTCAGTAACGCATAGTATCGCGGAGGCAACCAAAGAGTTGATTAGCAACGTACTGTTTGTTTATATGTCTTGAGTTTATTGATTATACTGATTGAATAGTTGTAACGAGCTGAATTAAAAAGTGCGATTTCTCGAACTCAATTATATATCTAATTGCTGAATTATTCAAGATAAATCCATCCACGTTTAAGTAAAAAGTACTCCAAGGTCTCTACCCAACCATGGTACATACAGTCAACTCCAACGGTCACTAGGCACGGTAGAATTGTAAACAAACATACGAAGAAATTTGCTGCTGCAAAATATTTAGAAAGTTTAATTCTCCATCTGTTCATGTTAAAGTTATTTTGCTATCTTAATTACTTTCGGAAATATTAACATTTAAACGGAAAGGTAACGTGAGTTCATATCTTTTTTACGGACGTGCTCTATGCAAGGGAATTACAAATTATTTACCGGAAAAGAGAGCTAAACTCAGCCGAACGGAGCTTACGAATATTCCTCGCAAATGTATTATAATAATTATTACCAACTCTATTCCTTTGCATTGTATAATCAATAATAATAATGTAATAAATGGCTTTTTTATGACAAAAACTATGTTTTAATATTATTTTTTTTATGTAAAATATTTTAATTGCGTTAAAAATATGTTCTTTGAATAGTTTTTGACCACTTTAATAATACATTAGTAATGGTCCACATCATATAAAACTCCTACAGTTAGTAACAAAAGATCAGATATATACAGCATATTATCAAAATCTATCATAATTTGATCACCTACAACTGAAGTTTTTTTTTCTAGATGTTTTATGTAGTGTTCTCCTTAATTTCAATACGAATATGTTTTTTATATTCGTAAAATATGTGTAATATACATACATTCGAAATTTGAAGTTACGATATCTGTAATTGTTAGTTTTTATACTTTATACTAATATTCATTTTAAATATTTTTATATTTTCACTTATTATATATTTTAAAACAAAATTTTAGCTTAGTTTTTCATTTGGGTTTTGTTTTTGTTGTTGATTTCGTTGCTAAGAGTAAGAGTTTGTTTTTTTGTGTTACCATGGTAGCAGTGAGAAAGTTAATCCTTATGAGGTACTAAATTTATGATTGAAAACATTTTTACCTTTTTTATTATTATAATTATTATTATTAAATGTATAATTCCTTTGCATTGTACTGTATATGCCCTGAAGAAGCCTCATTAATATAAATGGCGAAACGTCTTGGAGGAAAAAGAAAGTTGAGTTTCTCAAAAAAAAGACATGACCAAACCTCCATTTTATAACCAATGTATTATTATTAAAGTGGTAACTATAACAATTCAAATAAATTTATGATAAAGGCATCATTTTTCCCCCAGTATTGTAGGGGTATGTCATTTGTCGATTTTACAATTTTCCTCGACACATTCTGCGCTGGACGAATTCAAAGCTATTATTAAAAGTTATTAGTGAAATTATTTGACGAGCTAGGAAGAGTTTTAAATGCTAATTTATAGCAAATACTATTTCCGTGAATGTTTCACAAAGGTACATACCGTCTCAGAACACAGAAAAACATCAATATTATGGTCTGAATCACACCTAATCGAAAAGGCGGGTAGACTTTTGTTGAGTGTAAATACAGGTCAGCTTGAATGCCGCAGAACAAGATCAAAGAATTATAGATTTTGATACATAAGCAGCAGGATATTCACCAACTTCGATAAGTAAAGTACTTTCCCAAGCGTTTATGACGGAGGTTTTAATTGGATAAGTTAGGAGGCGATGAATGAAAAAAATAAACGCCATTTTGTACGACTCCAGCAAAAAATCAAGCCACCGTTGACATGACAACGGCGTAAACAACTTTTACAGTGCCTCAAACTAAATGGCGCTCTTTGGGAAAGCTGTATTCCCACCGTATAATTGATTAAACAATGTAATGTGGGGGTTGTTTAGACAATGTAACATAACAAATGCATACAGGTATACAGACAGCCCCTGACTATATTTTAAATTTTAATCGAATAGTCAAAGTTTCCCAATTGTATTAAGGCATACCTGGTGACAGATGTGGTTGCAGATTAACACCAATGCCCAATCGTAATACAACGTTATTAACAGATATTAATGAATATTTATTTAACGAAGCGAAAACCGATCTTTTTAAACATATTTTTAGTTATATTTATGCAGTAGTTTTTTTATTTTTTTATAATTTTATTATTTTAATTATTTTTTATTATTATATTATGTAGTCTATGACACTACAAGTAACGTAGGGGTTCTAAAAAGTGTTTGTGCATCAACATTTGAGCAGCCGTTAAGTTGCTACGGTGGAACAAACATACCTACATACATAGCCAGACGCTGAAAACTATACAGTCCGTTTTTTTTGGGCAGTCTTATAAAAAGACGGCACGGACGCTTATCCTTGTACGGCTTATCCTCTCCGTCTTAAGGAGGTTACTGCCGTTACTGTGTGAGTCAAAACAAATATTAAATTCCACAATTTTTTATAATTTGTCAAAAAAGTCCAGCTTTCACTGGTGCAATGCGTTACCTATACATAAAACCAAAATTAAAGTATAAAAAACTGCAGATTATTATTCCACGAATGTATTTTAAATGAGCACTTTTTTACAGCCATAGGAGGCAACTGCAGCGTTATTTCCAACTAATTATCGCATTTTGACTTCAATTACGGCATTAAATCTTTAATAACTAGAAGAATAAGTTGGTAAGATGCCTGTATTACATTTTAATTCAATTTCTCTGGATTATTTCCTTCTTATAAATAGTTTTCCACGAAAATGGAATTTATATTTTATGGATGAATACTATTTTATTCCCCGTGTTTCTCTCATTCCCCCATTATGAACACCCATTTGTAATTTCAAGTTCAATTATTATAGAATAAAATAGCGTGGAATGGTATTCTTTTGTTTTTCATATCAGATAAAGGACAACTTTTTCAAGAACAAGTAGACAGAATATTAATAAAATGACATTTAAGTCATTTTACAGTGGAATCATCTTAACGCGAACCTAGGCGTAATAATTATTAAACGTTTGGCAAGTAGGCAACGCATGGTCACACCGATATCGCCTCTGGTATCAAGAGATCTTAAACCAGTCCATCTGTCTTCACGCGGCGTCTGATAGGTTAATCTTCTTAATTTCTCGAAAAACCTTGTCTTGAGTTCTTTACAAGGATTGCATTGCCGTTGTCTTATTCCCCATTACTCCTCCATTCCAACACAATCTCAATCTTAAAAACACCGAGTAATGTAATTAAGACAATGAAGCTAAACTCGGTGACACAAAGCCAATTTATTTGTAACTTTTGCAATGAATGAATGGATGAAGCTTTATTACTGTTCTAGGGTAACCCATTAGGGCAAGTAAAGGTGTTGTGCAACTTGGTGGCACACTACAGTGGAGTGCCTAAGGCCACTGATGGTTAGTCATGCACTCACGAGCAGCCAGGGGTAATGGAGAACTTTTGCGAGGGATTTGGGACCCTCGATGGACCCTTGAGGGACCCTCGGCCACTATTTCTGACATATCTTGCATACTTTCTTTTCCCTGACGTCATTTTCTTCATGAACGACTGCCACCAAGTTTTTATACATCTATAACTATAAACTATGTATACATTCTGCTCAAATAATCATAGTACATTCATTTAAATAAAAACGAATTTAACTAATTTCACACCAACTTTGTTATTCAGGCTTTTGAAAGTAGTTATTTGATATTATGCAACAGTTTTACCGTGATATGCTGCCATCTTCGTCGGGCTTTTTAAAGGACATATTTTTAATTTTGAGAAGTTTCGAAGAAATTAATTTTTTTACTTCCCAAAAAATCATCAACTGCCGGAATTGTTCATTATTTATTTTTTGAAAAAAAAAAAAAACAATGTGGTTCTTGAAAATCCCGAAGAAGCCGGTAGCATAGCACGGCAAAACTGTTGCGCAAAATATTAAATAATTACTCGCAGAAACAAAAGCCTGAATAGAAAGATGAACAATAAGCAGCGAAAATCTACGAAAAAAGTTAACACCAATTTATCAAAATTAGTAAATTACAATACGTAAACCAGATTTTCAAAAATTTAATTTAGGGTTTTTAAATGAGAATAAAGTTTTCTTTGAATGTTTGGAGCAGTGGCGGATCCAGGGGGAGGGGGGGGGGGCAAAGGGGGCAGTTGCCCCCCACTTCCGCCCCGAGACAAAAAAACATAGTTCTTGCACATACAAAAACACAAAGTATATCCAAATGGGGGTATTTTCCATTTTCCTGGATCCGCCACTAGATAAGCGCGCTAGGCTTAGATTGCTGGAGCAATTGAGAATAGATATATCTTTAAGAGCAACACGGAGAACATCATATAAGAACCCCACTTTATTTCCAGGTCCGACAGAAACGATAAATTAAGAGAGATATTTTATTGCCTAACAGATAGGTATTATGGGAATTCGTTTTTCCCCCAAACAATAAGGGACCTTAATAATAAATGCAAGGCGTAATTTCATTAGAGCGTTTCCTTTTTAAATATGTAAATGGCTGGTGTCCTAACACCCCCCGCCACACGCCTATTGAGGCGGCTTGCGGGGTAGCATGTAGATGTAGTTTGGAATGATGAAAAGGATCTAATGTGAGATGAGTTAACGAGTTCCGAAACTTGGAATCAGTGATAGGAGTTAAGATTGAGAGGTTTGAGGTATTGGCTTGTAGGAAATGAAGGATGCTAGTGTCTGATCGGGTTACTCTTATGGGAAACAATTCTTCTAGGAGTAAATAGATAATATACATTGGCGGGATTAAGATTAAGGACGTCCGGCCGCGACTGTGTGAGTCAAAACAAATACCGTAAACGCGGGCTACTTGAGCCCTGGGGGCTAACTTGAGCCCAAAAACTGAAAAATGAAGTTTTTTCCTCTGCGTACTCTCAACATCAGTATAGCGACGTATTATAGTGCTTTGCCGGTAGGCAATAGTAGTAAGTAGACATTTTTTAATTAACATTATTAAAATTGTGCTTTAAAATAATAATTATCTTTAAAAAAACGTTTTGAAGTTTACTGGAAGTTAAGAAATTATTTATTTTAATAATCATCGCCCTACTTGAACCCAAACTGCCTTCAAATAGTAGTTTCTATGGGAATTATAGTCTGGGGTCAAGTAACCCAATATTAAGGTTAACTTGAGTCCAAATAAAATAAAAAAATAAAAATATTTACTATGTCAAAAACAATGCATATTATGTGTCAAAGTATTCATAATAAACTATAGTTTAACAATATAAGATGAGTATGTCAGAGAAAACAATACGTTTAGCCGATTTTTGAAAATATTGTTAAAAGTTTAAAAATCTGGGCTCAAGTAGCCCGTGTTTACGGAACTTAATTCCTTATTTTTTTATATTTTGTCCAAAAAATCATGCTCTCACTGATAAAATACGTTAGCTACAGAAAAGCAAAAGTAAAGTATAAAATATGCAGTTTATTATTCCACGAATGTATTTTAAAATGAGCACTTTTATTCCAGCCAATAGGAGCCGACTGCAGCCCAAATTTCCTACGAATTTCCGCATATTGACTTCAATTACGGTTATAATTCTTCAATGACTAAAAAACTTAAGATGGTAAGATTCCTGTATTACATATTTATTCAGTTTCTCTGAATTATTTCCTTCTTAGAGACAGTTTTCCACGAACATGGCATTTGTATTTTATGGAGAAATACTATTTTTATTCCCCGTGTTTCTCTCATTCCCCCATTATGAACACAATGTAGAATTTCAAGTTCAATTATTATAGAATAAAATAGCGTGGAAAGGTATTATTTTTGTTGTTCATATCAGATGGAGGACAACTTTTCCTACAAGTAGACAGAATATGAATAACGGAATAATTTACGGTGGAACCGCCTTCAGGAAGAGTGAGAAAAGAAAGGACCCTAAAGAAGTATTTCCTTCGGAAATCAAGAGGTCACCACTTTAGATGGGCGTAATATTTGGACACATGATCGTCTCTGCGAAGGACAAATATAAATATAATACAACGGTTAATAAATCGTTGGAGACGCTTATCAAGAACATTATTTAAGTCACTATAAACTATTATCCAATAATCCAGAATTGGAAAATATAATAAGGTGCAAAATATTGTTGAAACTTCACAAAAACGAATTGTTAACTAGAGTCCACGACGCATTGTTACGTTTCAGACGGCGTGCAAACATCCCCCCATTGTAGTGCATTGTTGTCGACTATGACACATTGATTGTTGCCAGCATTGGAATGATTGTTGTCCAGCATTTATGCATTTCCGGATGCAATCACATCTTTCGTATGATTGGGACTGTTTAGGACGAATGTATTTTCAAAATCTAATTTGGTAATTAATATTATCCAACTAGATAAACAGTTTAAATAAAGGTTAGTACCTTAATAATACTAGGTTTTGCGATGTGAATGATATAATCAAAATAAAATTAAAAATGGCGGGGAGTGTTTATCAAGTCCCATTTCTTTCAACTTCCCATTTAAACACCTCAACAAAGTTATTAAACATTTTAATAACTACACATAACTGTATACTAATGTAATCAAAATAGATAATTATTTTAAATAACGGTTAGTACTTCTATAATATTATATTTTTCTAGATTATAACATATACCTACTTTCAATATAACAAAAATTAAAAATGGCTGGGATTGTTTATAAGTGAGATCTATATTTAAATTCCCATAAAAACATCTCAAATAGTTTTATAATATTTTGATTATTATACATATTCGTTTATTATCATTATAAGACTAGATAAACAGTTTAAATAACGGTTAGTACTTCAATAATACTAGATTTTGCTATGTGAATTATATCTATAAGTAAAATAAAATTTAAAATGGCGGGTAGTGTTTATCAAGTCGAATCTCTATTCAACTTTCCATTAAAACATCTTAACAAAGTTATTTAGTATTTTAATAACTACACATAATTGTGTATTAATGTAATCAATATAGATAATTAGTTTAAATAACGGTTAGTACTCGTATAATATTATATTTTGCTATGTATAGGTAATAATTTAAAAGAAATAAAAAAAAATAAAAATAAAAATGGCGGAGAATGGGGGTGGCCATCATTGTTCGTCTCCCACTCCCATCGCAAACACACCCTCTCCCCACTCATACCCCCTCTCTCTTTGTAAAATAGAATTAAAATAGTCAAAAGCCCCCCCCCCCCCCCAACGCAAGGGTCAAATATAGATTCTCTCTCACAACGTGCCCTTTCCTCTCCAGTAGCCAAAGTGGGAGGGGCTTATAAAAGGGCGCTCGACCAATCAGCTCGCGGCCCCAGGGCCGGCGGAACAAGGACTGCAAATTACAATAAACAATCCGGAGCGCCTCCCACTTAAACACCCACCCACCCCTACTTCTTCTTTTCCAAAGCGACGCAATCCGCCAATGGCGGCCAAAATGGCGGACACGCGCGCGGCGACGCCTGCGCCGACTGGCGGGCGAAGAGGTCAAACGACGACGACCGTGGAGGAGGAGGGGGGGAAGACGTCGGGGAAAAACAACAAAAGACGAACGTAAAGAATCGACGCGTCGGTTTTCATTCAAATACGTTATTTGAAGAAAAAAAACAAAACTTCCAATTCCGTACATCTACATCCACATAATACCCTGCAAGCCACCTCAGGGGTGTGTGGCAGGGGGTGAGTAATCAACGACATACATTACTCTATACTTTAGATTTAGTGTAACTATGACTAATTATGCATTAGCATAAATCGCTAATGCTCGTCACGAGGCGAAGCCTCACAAGCATGCACTACACTACACTACAGATATTATCACGATGGAGAGGGACCGTTAATGTATATGTATTTTACAACTACACAAATGGACAGAGACACAAGAATTATAGTGAAAACTTGCGCGGTGTGCTACTAGTACTACGCAGCAGATAAGAATACAAGTATTAGGGAGTACTACTACTAATACTAAGAGCTACACTACGACTAGATAAAACTAACGTAGTTTGCCTAACGACAAACATAGATAAAAAGTCTCATTGGCAGCTGTTATGGTCCCTTATCGTTCGTGTGAAAAATGACATTTTAAATCTGTCCGTTCTGATGTCTATTAGTTCCCTAATTTCATATCCTCATGATCTGATTTACCGTAGTATGTCGGATTGCGATTACGGAGAAACCTCTTTCAAGATCACGTCCAATTCAACTGAACTTTGTCGGGAGTAACTTGGTTCGTCTATTTCGTCAATTGAATGCAATGGTTCGACACATATGAGTTCGTTTATAAACACATTGCAGTATGGAGTCGATGGAGTATTGATTATTCAATTCGTTACGTCCAACTCGCTTCATGTAAGTCGTGAGCAAGTTTGCTCGTCAATTTAATGCCATGAGTTTATTTCTAAATATACATATGACAGTGGGCTAGGGTCTGACACATTACTCCAATGGTTAACTATTTCAAACCAGAGCACTCTAGCAATCAGGCGCTAACTATCAGCTTAACAGTATGACAGGTATACTCTTCAATTGAACATCTTGGAAGATTTAAGTGGGAATTTACCTATTTATTTCTCAAAGATAAACATAAAAAATCTAGAACCAGATTGCAGTGCGATAATAATGATGCCGTCCATTAGTCCTTCTCTCTTGGCGGCATCGCATTATGTACTTTCTCGGCCATCTTTTATTTGTTTACTCACGGTTACCATAGCGATGTCTCTCGTATAGTCCCAGGCGTATTTTAAATGGACGCTAAAAAACGTCTTAATACAAAAAATGGGAATAATTACTGCATTTTTTTCTCAAAAAATAAAAGATTTATGACAAAAACATACAATCTTAATCTTTTTCACGAATACGTATTTTTCCATTTCCGCCATTGAAACAATTGGCGATCTAGTAGTAATCCATAGTACGAGATATCGCAATTCCGTCAGACCCTTTGTAAGAACCTTGTTGTGGTGCACTACGGGCTATTTTCGGCGTCTTAGTTTAAGATTTGTCACAATTTTAGATTAGTTTCGCTGAGTTTAGTTGCTCTGAAGGAGTATTATATGTATTCATGATTAAGTAATTAACTCAGAACTTATCTACAAAGTTTTATTTATAAGACGAATTTCACCGATATATACGTTATCGTCAGGTATAGAAGATTATTTTCATTAATCTACTTACTACTGCTAAACTACTCATTCACAAAGTTAAACCTGCCACAGCCTATTTTATACGAGTATTTACATCACAATGGCCTTGTATGACTTACACCGATTCAGGAAAATACCTAATAAAAGGTTAATTAGCGGGATCAAAAGTGGATCTGATGTATTAAGCGCTATTCTGAAGGTTTTGCTGTAGGATTAGCTTACAACTATAGACAAACCTTGATTATAATAAACATTCTGAAATTTATTTTCCAAATACAAGTAATTTCGAGCTTGCAAAATCAATCTTACGAATATGAATCGAATTATTTACGTCAATTTTTTCATACCAAACAATTCAATTTTTCAAATTAATTAAAATCATATATATTGAATTTAAACTGCGAAATATTGCGTCAAATATTCTGTCAAACCTTAGACAGTGGGCTTCATGGACTATCAATATTCGTACATTTGAATACGTCCGTATTATGCGTATAACTCACTCAAATTTACGTGGAATTCACTTCAACATTGTCGGTCAGAAAATTTGTTCCACCCATTTCGTCAATGTACTGCGATATATTACGACACACATTAGGTTGATTTACATACATCTGGCAGTAGGTAATGGTAGTGATGTCTTGATTCGTACTTATCGACTCGTCCAAGGCATTTGGAAGCGTATAACTCCCTCAAACTTACGTTAAATTCACTTCAACGTGTTCGGATAATCGGGAATGTTCCACCCATTTCGTCCGTTTAACACTCTGGGCCTGGAAGACACATCGTTTGAATGTGTCTACGTAATTTTATATTAAATGACTTTAAATTAACCATTTTGTAATAAAAAATAATTGTAAAACATTTTCAACACCATGTATCATTTGTTTATATCCCTGAATATGGATCAATAAAGGTCCGAAACGTCAGCAAAAGTTTTAAAAAAATACATAACTAAACTCGTGATATTTGCACCGTGTATTAATGATTTTATTATCTTGAAGACGCCAGTAGGATTTGAGACCCTGAGAATTGATATTAATTGGTGTTCCAAGTAAGTTAAATGCAGAGGAAAGGAGCACACTTCGTTCAAAAGTGCTTCAAGCGAATTGGGAGTGAAAATAACACATGGGCCTAGGAGACACATTGGTTCACCTCAGTTAAACAACTCCCGAACGGTTGAGATATTGCTCTTATGTCTCAAAGACAACTATGTCCACACTGCTTTCCGTTCCCAGTGCAAATTTCAACGAGTTCAGTTGACGTAATACATCGAAGAAGGACGCTTTTACTCTTGGTAGATCAAACGTCGGCCTTCCAGACTAAGCGCGACTAAACTATGGTATGTACGTATTTTTCACAGGAATGGGAATTCGACTAGATAATGTTTCTTGCTTCCGATTTCTCCATGTTGACATATCATGAAAAGGAACATTTCTTAAAGTTTAAGCGAAGAAATAGTTTCACCAAATCCTAATAAAAACGACCTATACTTATAAACATTTAACATGGCTCTGTCAGACCCACCACGACTAACGACGTCCCGAAGGCCTAATGCGCATTTAATTAAGGTTAAAAACACTTAAGAGGCAACCCCATAAGACTTTGATTACTAGAATTAGATTCATTCCCGCGACAAACTGCCGCATTTTTTAGTCTCTGAGCTCTCCATTTTTAGTACTCCGTTTGTATTTAATGCCTGTGTCTCCAGATATTCTTAATTTCTCATGATATAGGAGGGAGTATTTCCGATATATACGGAATAACAATTAAACCACCGGACGCTTCAGTAGCTGCGTGACATCGAAGAGAGTTTGACGTTTGACTAAAAGATATATTATAGAAATTTTAGGAAAATATAAGAACAAGGAACCGGTTCCTGAAGCAACTAAACCAGTAATATGCCATGTTTTCAGGTGGCATACAAATTGCAGGTCAAACACTGTGTGCCAGTGATGTACAAATAATAATGTATGTAGGAGGCATTGTAGTCAAGAGACAACATGTATGAGATGGGAAGACGAACAGGACTTAAGATATGAACTACTGATGATTAACAATGTACATTCATTATGAAACAATAAAAGACGTAACCGTAACAACTTAATCAGCCTTTTTTATTATTAAATTATCTTGCCCTTAAATATAGGAATGCAATTTATATTTGCGGTAAAATCGCCGCATTCTGCGCCCTCCCGTTGCATTGAATTTAAACACGCCAACCAATCAGAGGGATAATCCGATATTTCAACAAATATTAGTTTACTTCTACATATATATATATATATACAGCAGTAGGTTAGTTTGGTGATGTCTCTATTTTTTAACTATCGAAGCTTCCACGGCTTATTAAATCTCGAAAATACATCAATATCCTCGAAAATATCCAATTCACTTCAACGTAGTCAGTCAGGAATTTATTTATACGTCAAATCGTCCGTTTGATGCGATATTTCGACACATATTAGTCGATTTCTAATTGAATAAGTCGACTGTAGCTATGTATCTATCGGCATTTATATCGCCATTTCCACGGCATCGTCCAGCTAAAACGTCACTTCCGGTTGTGTGTCAAAGAATTAACGACGGAAGCAAGCAATTGACCTGGCGATTTTTTAAAATAAGTATACAACCTATATGCACCTATAAAATCCGCAGTTGGTGCAATTTATCTAAAATAAATTTATATTTTAATTGAAGAATTGATCAACGCAGTAATATTTTAACAGAATCTCTTTTTTTTAATCTCTTTTTATATGAAGGCATTCTCAGCGTACAGCCTGAAAAAATGAGTCAATAGACACTC
The DNA here is from genome assembly GCA_963573305.1 of Pyrrhosoma nymphula. Taxonomy (NCBI): domain Eukaryota; kingdom Metazoa; phylum Arthropoda; class Insecta; order Odonata; family Coenagrionidae; genus Pyrrhosoma; species Pyrrhosoma nymphula. The sequence continues at coordinate 30,753,360 of OY754340.1, forward strand.
TTATGGGAAGCACCCATATTTAGTTAAATTCTGAGAATTTCAGTGATTTCAAAACGAAATTTTTCGCATTGTAAAAGGATGAATATTTACTTAATTCATCACAGAGCCGTTGATATATTTTTTTAAATTATATCTTGCGACGGTACGGTACGACACGACGACTTCAATCAATAATCACAGTGACGTTCCGTATAATATGTATGTTCTAGAATTTAAAAAATATATTCAAACACTCATGCAATGAGTAATGCAATGCAATAGTACTAGGCAATAATGGTACTAGCAAAAGGTGACACTCAATGAAATGGTACTCGGTTCAAAGTGCCCGGTCTCCTGTCGAAGGCAATCTAACTAGTTATAAGTAAATAATAATAAGTAGTAACAAAAACGTTTACTGTGCCCTAGGTATGGAAGTAACAGCTGGGCGAGTTTGAAATGATATTGCCAGCGCATTCGGAAAAATATTATAACAACTTGTTGATAAAAATGATATATCAGTTGATAGCGAGGGACTCATGCGAGTTCCACAAAACAGGAATTCTATCATTTATAACGCTGTAATTTTTGGATGAATAATGGAAAATCATATGGAAAAAATGAATAGTTATATGTAACGGAAAATTATTTTGAAAAAGAGTTTCAAATTCCTTGTAAAAAAACTCATTGCATGATAAAAAGATATTCTCTTGTGTTGGAAATATATTAATATTACTATAATTTTTTAGGTAAATGGTTGGCAAAATGATATATGTACCAAACATACTCAATTGTAAGTCCAGACATCTCAAAGTCCTAAAAGGGATGGAAGAGGTAAAGAAAAAAGTATATACAAGCATTATTAAATGATGAAATTAAACATTTTTAATCCGTAACAGCTGATACATTTGGCATTATCATGTATTTAGTGGTGTGGAATTACTAAATCCATTAATTTGCTTAATGTTGCCAGGTTTTATTGTAAACTAAACCGTTGAAAATGGCTTGCTCTATGACTTTTGAAATTACAATATGTCATTTCGTTAAAATACAGCTTTGTTTGTATGATTTGTGGAACCTTCTGAGAAGCCATGTGCCTTAGAAGGACCAATTATTTCTTTGCAATGAAGGAAGCAAATTATCAAAATTCGTGGACAAACTTCGTGACTTAATTTCAAGTCGTTGAGTTGACATTCGTTTTTAGGTATCCTGATGTTAACATTACTTATGACTTAACCTTAGGTTAAGAGATAATGTAATCTTAGTTAAATATCACGTCTTACGTTATATGAGATTAAAAATAATTATGCTGGTAACTTTAGATTTTTTTAAATACGAAACCTTAATCTAAACATGGTGGTCATACTTAGACAAATTGTTAGGCCAGCGAGTTATCATTCATTTGGAACGTAACCTGAGATGGAAGCTACGTACTAAATAACTTGAGGTTCAGAGATTATTTAACCTGGTTTTAAAATTTCATATTACGTAACTGTAGGTAACAACATTGCGTTGTCAAACTATGTCATATTTAGTGGTCAAACTTTCATTAAAACCATTTAAAACAATTCAATGCCAACCGTTAAACCGAGTCTTTCTATGCAATGAAAGAAGCAAACATATTTCATAATATGTAATGACTTCCATTCAAGGTTGGTTTGTCTTTGTATCCACCAACTTTGTATCCAGCCTCTGCGATGGTTATCGTTGAGTGAATACACGTAGAATTTAGTGCTCTTGGTACCCGTCTGCCACCAGCTTTGGTGAGATCGCAAGTATCCAAGGAAGAATGTCGCAACAATGGGTGCCATTTGCAGTCCACGGAGCTCCGTTGCGAGGGTTCAAGAAGGTCAAACGTGCCTTTCCCGCGGCGAGTTAAGACACTTGGAAAAACGGCAGCAGGTGTACAACTTCTTACGTCCTTGAGACAGAGAAGGCGGGGTTTATTGCCAAGACGCCAAGCGTTCAAGTGCGTGTTATGCGCCTGGAGCAGGTCTTAAGATTTCACGCAGGAGACCGCCTGGGAACTGTCTGAACGCACGCACAGTGACGCGTAAGTTATCCGACCAACCAGGGAAAAATATTCATGGACCATGCGTGAGATGCGTTCTCAGTCCCTTACTTTGATTGGTCTCACGATTGTGCGGGCGCAAGACGCGGAGGTTATCCGACCAATCAGGGATAAATATTCCAGGACCATGCGTGAGATGCGTTCTCGGTCCCTTTCTTTGATTGGTCTTACGATTGTGTGGGCGCACGACGCGGAACTCATCCGACCAATCAGGGAAATATATTCCAGAACCATACATGAGATGCGTTCTCAGTCCCTTACTTTGATTGGTCTTACGATTGTGTGGGCGCAACACGCGGAGGTTATCCGACCAATCAGGGTAAAAGATATATCAAACTCTTCGTCCAATGCGTTCTCAAATCCCGTCCCCTGATTGGTGCTTCAAATCGGACGTGCAAGCGATGCGGAGGTTAGCGAACCTATTGGGATTAAAATATTCCAGAACCACGCGTGAGATGCGTTCTCGGTCCCGTCCCTTGATTGGTCCATTATACTGTGCTGCGACCGATGCGGTAGAGGTCCGGCCAATTGGAGTGGCCCGATTTCCAACTGTGTGCGAAGAGCGTTGTCAATCCCACTTCCCCATTGGTCTGGTTTTCAATAAACATGTCCGCCTCAGATTGAGTCCGGCAAACCTCAAACATTGCTCGCGGTGCGTTGTCGAACCCTTCTTTTGATTGGTCACGGCGTCATAAACACGATCGATGCGGTGGTATTCCGACCAATCAGGAGAAGAGAATACAACCACGCATGCTACGCATATAAATGACTGCAGATAACGGCCATTTCAATTACATGCACTCAAGATCTTCAGGCATCGAAGTCCCTGGATATAAATACTAAACAAATACAAAATTCGCTGCTGTCATGGTGGGTAATTCTTCATTGTTGATTAAACAAATTAAAAAATTCGCGCGTTATCAGGGAAAGGAACGAATAGGAACAACTACAACAATTAATACCACTGTCTTTTTACGACATAACACATATCATTTCTTATTTCAAGTGATATCCGATACTGTGTTGACTGCACAGTGAAGTCGAAATCATTTCCAACATGGCGGACCACCAGTTTCAAAGCACCGTAAAAATATTGCCAAATAAATCGTTTTTTAAACTAACTTGATATTTTTTTTACCTTTAGAACTAATTGTAAAGTGTTTTCTTTGCGACATAAACTTCCGTTGGTAAATATATAACGAAATTAGTAAACAACCGTAACATGGCGACATTAAACAAGGTCAAACGAGATAATACATGACATGATATCAGCACAGCGATACAGTAATACCAACTTTAGAGCGTCGAATGCGTAAAAGACAAAAGACTACGGATTTTACAGCCCGATGATGTGAAAATCAAGGCCTGAATTGCTGACTGTATTGGTCAACGAAGCAGCGTGAAATATTTTCACATACATATATCGTTTTGCGACAAAACTGACTACATTGACGAGTAAACACATCGTTATCAACAGGCTTTATTTTTGATAGTACCTTTCGTTTGCGAAAATTAGAGAAAAATTAGCGTTTAAACCATAACATACGACATGACGATAGAAAAATCATGACATATCTATAAAAAAGACAGTGAGACCAACCGTGATGCATCACGGGCTTAAAAAACAATATACGGTGACGTGTTTTTGCTGGCAAGTGACGTTAGAATCGAAGCCAAAATGGCGGACCACCTTGTTCACATCCCAGAAGAGTAAAAAAAAATATGACCTCATAAATCGCATCATTGCCAACTTTACGTTATTCAAAGTATTACCAACCTACAATGATTTATCAACAGCGCATCCTTGTCAACATTAAATTCCGATACATGCAAAAAATGCGACATAATTAGCATAAAATCGTAACATTCCGACATAAAATAAGACGCATTTCAACATGGATACTACGGAACACCATCACAAAGACGCGACCGCGATGCATCATGGGCTCGAACGACAATGGGAGACGATGCGACTTGAGAAAACGGATATAATTCACGTTCAGAAGCAATAGATACTTGATCGGATAACCGTGAAATTAACACCACTTAAAAAACATACGGTTCCCAGCGTTTCGCGCCCGGCTTTGTTCACTTGTTCACACGCATCGTGACGCTGGTCTGTTTTCACCCGCGACGTATTTCCGTAAAATAAAAAAAAACGATTTTTCGAAGTTTAATTTCCGAAAAAATTGTATTGAAAATATATTTTCCGACATAAATCAATAACTTCAGTAACCGCTTTTCATTGAACGTGCATTCACTACTTGAAAATGCATTACTCATTCATAATTATTTTGAATTAAACTAAGAATTAATACCAATCCGTATCCCCAGCGAAAAACCATAATAAAATTGAGTAGGTTCAACAGCTCCGAGTGACCTATATAAATGCTTCAACAAACTTGCAAGGCAACGAACATTTTGAACTAAATTCCTCGATTATACGGATTTTCTGTACGAATTTCCACATTAGTTCTTCCTGTTATTTCATAAAAAGTACAGAATTTAGATCAAACAGTGTTTATGTTATAGAAAAATTAGCGTATAAACCATAAAAGACGACATGACGATAAAAAATCATGACATATCTATAAAAAAGACGGTGAGACCAACCGTGATGCATCACGGGCTTAAACAACAATAAACGGAGAGGTGTCATACGATATATTTATGTGAAAATATTTCACGCTGCTTCGCTGACCAACACAGTCAGCAATTCAGGCCTTGATTTTCACATCATCGGGCTGTAAAATCCGTACAGTATTATGTGCCTAACGTACTCGACGCTCTAAAGTTGGTATCACTGTATCGCTGTGCCGATATCACGTCATGTATTATGTCGTCTGACCTTGTTTTATGTCGCCATGTTACGGTTGTTTACTAATTTCCTCATGTTTTTGCCGACGGAAGTTTATGTCGCAAATTAAACAATTTACAAATAACTCTAAAGGTAAAAAAACATCAAGTTAGTTTAAAAAACGATTTATTTGACAATATTCTGTTTCAATATCATCCAATCCCATGGGAATATTTCCTTCTTATCAACAGTTTATCGTCAAAATTGCATTTATATTCGAAGGGTAAAGACTAATTTTAGGCAATGTAAACCCACTCTTACATCATGTATTTTAATTGCAGGTTAGATTTTCCGAAAACAACAGCAAGAAAATCTGTAAGTTCGTCTTCCACATCAAACAGAGGACACTTTTATTCATAAGTAGCCAGAATACGTTATTAAAAATGACATTTTTTGCCATTTATTACACTGAAACCAACAAAAAAGCTACTTTAACGATAACGGCGCCACCTTTGTGATAAGTCAACAAGCACATATGACAGTAAAAGATGGAGCTGGAGGTCACTGAAGCAGTACTTCGACCGGAGACTTCAACTCCCGATCGAATCCAAATAAATATTGACTATATACCGTTCCACATATGGGACAGTATGGGCCTTACGGAGAGCATTGTTGTCAAGCCTATGCATCACAAACTCACTTCTGTACAACGTAGGTAACCATTTGCAACACCGCATTAAATTTGAGTAAGTCAATATAGATAATAATACTTACATATTGTGAGACAATTAGATGTAGAGTTTACATTCTGCATAGTGTTATACGTTAATTTCCCTATAGCAATTTGGCAACATTGCTAGCGTGGTTATTTTACTTAAATATATCCTTTATTACGCCTAATTATTTATGACCTCATGGATTTTTTTAACAGGAACTACACGAATCTCCATGAGAACCCATACTTCCTTCTATGACTGGAACGGACTATATATATATATATTAGGGAGGAACTCACTTGCATCCGAACCGATCATTACTGTGAACGAATCATCCCTGTCCGGGTCTTTGGAATCGGTCACCGGGGTATCAATAAGAAATATATAGAACTCGTTCGATCGCATTTAAAGAACTTCCGTTTCTTCCGGGTTGGCGCAGCGTCCTTTGCCGGAGGCGCCTAAAAAACAAGACCGGTTCACAAACCTCTTTCTCCCCAGAGATCGTGAGCAGTGGTTTTCAAAGTGGCTATTGAGTTAGAGATCGAATTTCTTGGAGACATTTTACTGCAGCGGCAACGATAAGACTTCCCATAGACCTCAAACAGATCTATAAACGTCACAACACGGGAGTAATGACGTAGTAAAGACAGTAGACACAGCTTGTAAAAGTAAAAATATGAGAGAATTCACTTATCCGTCATGTTTGCTATGAGAAAAACTGCGATTGCAGGTACGATACCAAGTTCTCCGATAAAACTCTATATCGATGAAAATGGCAGTCTAAAAACTAAAAGATTGCGTTCTTGTGTTATTCAATCAATGACAAATTACGATTAAAACAGATATATTTCTTTAAAAAACCTTGTTGGAACTAATGCGTGATCACTGGGTACGTAACTCACTTTTTGTTGATAAAGTAAACTGCTGTTAAACTAAAAAGTATAACTTTTTGTTCAAATATTTTTTTTAATGCATACTCATTAAAAGGTTTCTTTAGAGAAAAAAATGGTGAGGTTATTTTTTTTGTTTAAAAAAAAAATTATTTATAATCCTTGAAAATATACACGTGTTTGCCTCTGTTCATGTGGCCAAAACAATTTTTTTTGGGAGCATTATTCAATCAGTTAGTTTTCGGTAACAGAGATGACGAAAATGGTTAAGTTTTTCGAGGTTATTAATTGTATAGTGTTGGCGCTATGATGGTGAAATTGAGATATGAAGCTTGCCCATGAAAAAATCACAATGGGAGTTTTGTCTTTCAAATTTCTCAATTTTCCGTTTTCGCGGATAAAATTTCGCGGATGGAAGTTCATTTGTTATTCAACTTTTGACATATTACGATTGAAACGGAAATATTCCTTTAAAAAAACCTCGTTAGAACTAAAAACGTGAAATAAACAAGTATTTAACCCGCGATACAATCAATACGTTCCGTGTGGATTCGTATTATCTGTTTCAACAATTATATCAGACAATCGACTCAATGAAAATGCCATAGTTGTGTCCATATTAAACGTTTGTTAAAACTTATTGTTTACAAATATCAGAAGATGATAAATGTGAAATAAACAAGTATTTAACCCGCGATACAATCAATACGTCCCCTGTGGATTCGTATTATCTGTTTCAACAATTATATCAGACAATCGACTCAATGAAAATGCCATAGTTGTGTCCATATTAAACGTTTGTTAAAACTTATTGTTTACAAATATCAGAAGATGATAAATGTGAAATAAACAAGTATTTAACCCGCGATACAATCAATACGTCCCCTGTGGATTCGTATTATCTGTTTCAACAATTATATCAGACAATCGACTCAATGAAAATGCCATAGTTGTGTCCATATTAAACGTTTGTTAAAACTTATTGTTTACAAATATCAGAAGATGATAAATGCATCAACTAAATATGATTACCATATCTGAATATGAAGATTTTCAAAAAACAAAAGAAATGCAATACACTTATGTTAGTGACAAAGCCATGAAAAATATCAGAGATTTCTATTCTAAATATTGAAGTAAATAGTACTTCATTGAATAAAAACTATTGTTAATCGGTAAGCGGTTTTAATGCAAAAACATCTAAAATTAAAAAAAAAAATAGTACTTCACCATATGAAAAACGTTCATCTTTTGTTCAAATAGCAAAGCCTGCATGACAGAAAATAGGATTCAGTTGTTTTTTTTTAGAATGTGTGACTGCAAATAGCCATGTTTTCACTCAGAGTTTATTTAAAAATCACCAAATTATAAGGCTTATGCAGTAAATCAACTTTCGAAAGGTTCCAGATCAAAGAGCTACTTCATTAACTTGTCTACAGCCTCCAGTCTGAAGAATGCAAGCTTCATCGTTGGCGATATATGCCCTGAAGTGTCTGGCAAAAGATTTGCCATTCATAAATGCAGTCAATAGTAGGGGAACTATCACAGGAATCATTAGAAAATCATTATTACATATACCTGGCGATATTCCGACAGTGATAGTTCTCAGTAGAACTTGAAGTTACCTACTAACATAATTTACATCAAGTCCAGTAAAGCTCGACATAAACATTAATTTGGTAATATTATTAAATTAGTTCCATTCCTCAGCGTTATATCGGCATTTAATACTTTTCGATTAATCGGAAAGGAAAGATTTACAATAAAGTTTTGTTTCAGTAAAGACTGAACAAATTAAGTTTATTATTCTTTCAGTCAATTAACTTTTTCATTTCGAAATTTGGCTGAAAATCGTGCTTTTATCTGCAAAAAACGCACCTTTTTCTCTGAAATCAACAATAGCATGTTTCTTTGACAACCAGATTTTAAACGCATTAAAAATTCGTTTTGCTTAGTTATTTAAATAAATTTCGCTTAGTTACTTAGTTAAATTTATTTTTCACGGAAAGGCAAAGTCACCATAAGGTTAACCTTAACAAGACATTAAGCAAAAACCAAACCACGGTTAGCGTCCTTACGCAATAACTGCAGCAGTGCTGGAAATTAACAGTAACACTGTTGGTTACAACGATATGTTAGCGTATGAGGCTTCTATAGGATTATGTAAATCAATAATTAAACGCTCGCGTTCAAAATGAAATAATAAAAAATTGCTGCCAACCTTTCAGTCTTTCACTCCGGTCATGCTCTCTGTAATTATGGTCGTTATATCTGTTATTTATGGTTGGCATGACGACGTGACAGATCTCCAAGGAAACGCATGCGGGGGATTACATTGCTCGGCAGTTGGAACGGAAGCCATAATTGACGATGATGACCCACATTGATCCCGTGAAGTTCTCTTGAAAAGAAATCGGCTTCCATGATTTATTGCATCCTACAAATCGGCCCCAAGAACTTGTATGAAATATTGAAAGAAAAAAAACTTATAGTATGTCTATTTGAGATGAGGGAATATTTTCTCAGAAAACTTTCTTAAATACATAAATTAATTTATTAATTAGAAGAAGGTGACCATTGAAATTCAAGATTACGAAAAAAAAAAAAGCTAACATTGCAGTCATAATATTAAAACCTTTGAACGAGACTTTCAAAATGTATAATTTATGTTAACATAATGCTATATTCGTGGCTGGTGCTTTCGATCCCTACCGGCCACTAGCTTCTGCGTTGGTGCGCAGGTTTCTATTTAGATTTAGACCAATTCTAATTCATTAACCGAAGTTTGAACTTTATTTATTCATATCGAATTTCTCATTCAATTTCAATAGCAATTCAGGCCTTGATTTTCACATAATCGGGCTGTAAAATCCTTACAGTCTTTTGTCTTTTACGCATTCGACGCTCTAAAGTTGGTATCACTGTATCGCTGTACTAATATCATGTCATGTATTAAGTCGTATGACCTTGTTTTATGTCGCCATGTTACGGTTGTTTACTAATTTCCTTATATTTTTGCCAACGGAAGCTTATGTCGCAAAGAAAACCGTTATCATGTCATGTATTATTATCGTATGACCTTGTTTTATGTCGCCATGTTACGGTTGTTTACTAATTTCCTTATATTTTTGCCAACGGAAGCTTATGTCGCAAAGAAAACCGTTATCATGTCATGTATTATTATCGTATGACCTTGTTTTATGTCGCCATGTTACGGTTGTTTACTAATTTCCTTATATTTTTGCCAACGGAAGTTTATGTCGCAAAGAAAACAGTTATCATGTCATGTATTATGTCGTATGACCTTGTTTTATGTCGCCATGTTACGGTTGTTTACTAATTTCCTTATATTTTTGCCAACGGAAGCTTATGTCGCAAAGAAAACAGTTATCATGTCATGTATTGTGTCGTATGACCTTGTTTTATGTCGCCATGTTACGGTTGTTTACTAATTTCCTTATATTTTTGCCAACGGAAGCTTATGTCGCAAAGAAAACAGTTATCATGTCATGTATTATGTCGTATGACCTTGTTTTATGTCGCCATGTTACGGTTGTTTACTAATTTCCTTATATTTTTGCCAACGGAAGCTTATGTCGCAAAGAAAACAGTTATCATGTCATGTATTATGTCGTATGACCTTGTTTTATGTCGCCATGTTACGGTTGTTTACTAATTTCCTTATATTTTTGCCAACGGAAGCTTATGTCGCAAAGAAAACCGTTATCATGTCATGTATTATTATCGTATGACCTTGTTTTATGTCGCCATGTTACGGTTGTTTACTAATTTCCTTATATTTTTGCCAACGGAAGTTTATGTCGCAAAGAAAACAGTTATCATGTCATGTATTATGTCGTATGACCTTGTTTTATGTCGCCATGTTACGGTTGTTTACTAATTTCCTTATATTTTTGCCAACGGAAGTTTATGTCGCAAAGAAAACAGTTATCATGTCATGTATTATGTCGTATGACCTTGTTTTATGTCGCCATGTTACGGTTGTTTACTAATTTCCTTATATTTTTTACAACGGAAGCTTATGACGCAAAGAAAACAGTTATCATGTCATGTATTATGTCGTATGACCTTGTGTTTATGTCGCCATGTTACGGTTGTTTACTAATTTCATTATATTTTTGCCAACGGAAGCTTATGTCGCAAAGAAAACAGTTATCATGTCATGTATTATGTCGTATGACCTTGTTTTATGTCGCCATGTTACGGTTGTTTACTAATTTCCTTATATTTTTGCCAACGGAAGCTTATGTCGCAAAGAAAACAGTTATCACGTCATGTATTATGTCGTATGACCTTGTTTTATGTCGCCATGTTACGGTTGTTTACTAATTTCCTTATATTTTTGCCAACGGAAGCTTATGTCGCAAAGAAAACAGTTATCATGTCATGTATTGTGTCGTATGACCTTGTTTTATGTCGCCATGTTACGGTTGTTTACTAATTTCCTTATATTTTTGCCAACGGAAGTTTATGTCGCAAAAAAAACACTTTACAATTAGTTCTAAAGGTAAAAAAAACATTAAGTTAGTTTAAAAAACGATTTATTTGGCAATATTTTTACGGTGCTTTGAACCAGGTGGTCCGCCATGTTGGACGTGATTTTGACTTCACTGTGCAGTCAACACCGTATTGGATATCATTTGAAACAAGAAATTTACGATATGTGTGTTATGTCGTAAAAAGGCAGTGGTTCTCTTGTGGTATTAATTGTTGTAGTAATTGTTATTTGTTAATTTCCCTGATAACACGCAAGTTAGTTTAAAAAACGAATTATTTGGCAATAATTCACTTAATCATTGTCTTAGGCCTTTCTCAAGAAAGTAAGGCTGATTATGAAATCAACTTCCCACGAAACAATTTCATATAACATTTTCTCCGCAAAAAAAAGAACATCGCACGCACTTTCTCGCACGATACATAATATCGTCTAATTCTCCCCAGTCGCGAGGAATTTTGGAAGTGAACTGTTTGGCGATATTTAAAAATGTCGCCTGGTTTGACGAACAGCTGTTATCAGGCGCATGAATATGGTTCGCATTAAGGTGATTCCACCGTAAAATGACTTAAATGTCATTTTATTAATATTCTGTCTACTTGTTCTTGAAAAAGTTGTCCTTTATCAGATAGGGACAAAACAAAATAATACCTTTCCACGCTATTTTATTCTATAGTAATTGAACTTGAAATTATACATTGTGTTCATAATGGGGGAATGAGAGAAACACGGGGAATAAAATAGTATTTTTCCATAAAATATAAATGCAATTTTCGTGGAAAACTATTTATAAGAAGGAAATAATCCAGAGAAATTGAATAAAAGTAAAATACAGGCATCTTACCACCTTATTTTTATAGTTATTGAAGAATTAATGCCGTAATTGAAGTCAAATTGAGGTAATTCGTAGGAAATGCCGCTGAAGTCGGCTCCTATTGGCTGGAAAAAAGTGCTAATTTAAAATACATTCGTGGAATAATAATCTGCATTTTTAATACTTTACTTTTGGGTTTCTATAGGTAACGCGTTTCATCAGCGAAAGCAGGATTTTTTGGACAAAATATAAAAAACATGGAATTTAGTATTTGTTTTGACTCACACAGTCGCGGCGGAACATACTTAATGTAGCTATTGAAGCTGGAAAATAACAATATTTCTCTTGAAATAGTACACGAAGAGGTAAGTCAATCAAAATGCTAGTATACGTGGGATATATAATAGCAAATGTCCAAAAAAATGGCGATTTTCATCGGTTGCTAAGATAAAGGAATACGTCATTGTTATTAGTTCGGGTACTTCCCACCTACGACTCTCTTGGTGTCATCCCTTAATTCTGATTGGAAGTTGCATTCATATAACGAATACGTAAAACTCGTAGCCGATATTTAAAAACCGAACTCGTACGCAATTTCGAACAAGATATCGCTAAGATTCCCGGGTGTGGTTCTCGCGATACAACATTTTACGCAAAGCCCGGATTTTGAAAGAAACTAGCTCCGTGGGACAAGAGTTCTTAGGTAGCGTACACGCTAAGCGAATGTTGACGCTGCGTAAAAAGTAAGAAAAAAAAGAAAACCTCGTTTTTCCGACATTCACACGACACTCGACTTAAGCGTTTACGACGCCGACAAAAGCGAAACGACACCCGTTTATTACCGAAGAATTAAAGAGTTATAAGCCGCACGGATTCGTGACATTATAAGAGTTTTATAAGGGGCGAGTTGCGCAAGGGATCGTAAATTCCGTACTTTCTACAGAGCGAACGCCTTAGGCCATCTTAGAGAGATCTAGTGATACAGAAAGGCGAAATGGGATAACAAACAAATCTGGTTACCTCGGAAACGGCCGATTCGACAATGGGAGTTGTAAACGAAAGAACAAGTGTTAAACGAAATTACAAAAATCGTATTTTTCATAGAAACGATATGTATATGTTATCTTTTGACGAATAATACATTAAAATCCTTGATTAATGGTGGAATTAAACGAGAAATACCCGACATGTCGCCATTTTTAAATTCGATTCGACAATGGCACACCACCAGGAGAGTTGTAAAAGAAAGAACAAGTGAGAAACGAAATTACAAAAATAGTATTTTTCATAGATACGATATGTATATGTTATTTTTTGAAGAATTATTCATTGAAATTTGTGAATGATGTTTTAGCCATTCGAGATTTCACCGAAATATCTCAAGTTTTCAAGCCGTTTTAACAAAATTAAGGAGGATTTAAATGAAAAATTTGAGGAGTTAACGATTAATGGCGTAAATGAGTGGAATACCAGTTGTGTTTAATAATTATTGGTTCCTCAGTAAGAACATGAACGCTTTGTAATGGTTTCATGGAACATTGGAACACTTTGGAACACGATATAACCTGCCTTTGCGTTAACTTCAAGTTAATTGAAAGTTCCGGGTTTTGTAAAAATGAAAGGTTAAGACTGTCGGTTAGTTATCGGAGGGAGGACGTAGACGGGAATTTATTAAGTACTTAGTCAGTACTTAAAAAACAGAGACTAAACCGTTGTTACAAATTGGATTTAATATTTAAGCGTAACTTACATCAGGGGGGTTATTTTGTAATCTCACCATTTTAGTGACTCTTGTTAGTGGAAAGGCGGGAGATCCGTTTCCCTCTCTTAATGATCAGCTCACGAACGGTTCGTGAATTGTCGAAGCTTCAATTACCTTATAATATCAAAATGAAAGATGCCGACACTATAGCGAATACCCAGAATGCTCAACATCTTACGGAAGATATCTTACACTGTACATACCACGAGGATCTAACTACAGTCTAAACTACAAGCGACATGTAAGCGATCACTCAATATTTAAAAACAATTAAGTGCATCTAATTAGTGTTCGATTCACAAGCACGGGAAATATCTACCAAGAACGTAGATTTTAAGGCAATATTTGTTAAAATTATGGTATAAATAACTGAATTCCATTCTCCATACACTGGCGTATAGGCACACGAAAACAAAGGTATCAGCAACATTGTTGGGGAAATATTGATACGATAAATATATACACAGAAAATTCAAGCAAATAATAACGTAAGCATTTCAACGAAGCATACCTTCAAGTGCCATATATATATTGGAGCTGAAAATGCTGAAGTTCTTTACGTTTAGCAAATTACAACAATACGATTTAAAATTGTTTGTATCTTTCGCGACCTTGTTTATTTTCCAACTCAAGCTTCGAGTGGAAACGATGGTGGTTCCATGTCACGTTCTTTATGACAGGTGAGATGGAACTAATGGCAGGCGGAGATATTGAATCGGATCAAGAGTCGAAAGATACGGATCAGAGCGGATGAATCGTCTAAAAGACCAGTACATGACCGGCAGTTCACCGATTGAGATCCGAAGATGGTCACGCCGCCTGGGTGAGGGAGTTGAACTACGAAAAAGTGAGATTTTATGACGTATTCCCACTAAAGTGAGATTACAAAATAACCCCCCAGCATGATTACATTGTATCTACAATTTTTACAAAGTTAACGTTAGGAATTACTTGTCGTATGCTGCCGGGATTATGTCATGTTTTCCATTGTCTACAAATTCCCTACTTCTTTAAAAGAAAATATAGGTTTTGCGATGCTGGCATTCGCACTGTGAGATAACATCGGAGTAAAAAATGCAGGCGTCATTCGATGACTCCTTAATAGAATAAGCTGGATGATGTATTAACTATACTTTGAGCGAAAGGTTGCTAATTATTTCTTCGTGTGAAAACATATTAAACATATTGGAGATTTTTTTGCACATTGCAATTATCACTATATTAGACAAACGGGTTCATTCGGGTTCCCACCGCGTTAAGAACGTTCGGTTTGTTTCACTCTTAACTTAAAGGAATCCGACGCAACTTGCTGGAAGCATTTATCATGTTTTCATAAAGATAACTGATTTTTTTTCAGAATTATTCACCGTAGATTTCTTAAGATGTATTTGATGTGGAAGTGGGCATGTGAAATTACATATATGGGTTCTTAGATGGGAACGCGAGGTGCGACTAGCTTTAAAGATCGAAGAGACGGTTTTCTAGTTTTAGAAAATTAAGAAAAACAAAAATAATATGAAATCATCAATAGAATAATGTATGCGAATCATTTGATATACTTAATTTTTATTATTTTTGTTTTTATTAAACAAAAATCATAAAAATTAAGTATATTATTAAAAAAATCGGTTATCTTTATGAAAACATGATAAATGCTTCCAGCAAGTTACGTCGAATTGTCTTAATTTGAGTGAAACAAACGAATCTCCTTAAAGAAAATTTTAATAATAGTTATGTGTCACAATTTGTAGAAAAAATTGTTTTCGGATAGCAAGTATTGAAATTAATCACGAGTAAATTGAGTACATCAAGGAATAAGTAATTTTTCAATCGCTTTACTAGATGTAAAGGAAAAACAGACTTTAACAGAACTCTAGCGAATGGAGGGAGTATGATTACTACGTGAAATCGTACGGTATTTATAATTTATGCGTAAAAATGTTGGCCAAATATACCTATATTGTGCCATAACCTTTAATTGAACGCCTAAGCAACTACATAATTTAAAAGGTTTTGACAAAAATTAAGAAAAGGTCAAATAATGTTTAATTACCGAAATTAAGAATGTGATATCTCTTATACTTATGTAAAGAACATATTTGTACTCAATTTTGCTTCTAAGTTTAGCTAACTTTTTTCGACGTCTTAGTATTGATTATATTTTGGTTTTCCACGCTATAATATGATACCAGCGATGTAATTACTCTACTTCAATAGGTTAAAGGTAAACTAGACTTGTCAAATTCCGCTTTGTATGAAAAATATGGAACCTTCTGATAAGTCACGTTGCTTAGAAGGACCTGGAATGTATATACGCAACAAATTCATTATATTATAATTTAAAAAAAATATTAATTACCTGCACGAACACGTGAATAACAAAATGTTCACTTGCAATAAACAATTGAATTAGCACAGCATTGCACACAGCTTCAACGACAATGCTTCAACAATCAGCTTGCCAATGACGCAATTTTGACTGCGAATTAAGTCGCGCATCAAACTGCGCATCCAGCCACTCATCGGACTGCGCATCCATCTACGCATCAGAATGCGCACGAACACGTGAATAACAAAATTTTCACTTGCAATAAAAAATTGAATGAGCATAGCAATGCACACAGCTTCAACAACAAGCTTCACAACGACGCAATTTCGACTACGAATTAAGTCGCGCATCAAACTGCGCATCCAGCCACTCATCGGACTGCGAATCCATCCACGCATCATAATGCGCAATACAATGCACCGCGTGAAACCACCTTCGCGGCATCTGCTCTCATTGTCGTCAGGATCGAAACCAGGCATTGTCGCACATGAGACGGGCGGGATTCATTTCCCCTCCACAACAATGCCGAGCAGGTGTTTATTCAACCCAGTGTACATGTGTGTGAAATCACTTTAATTCCCACAATGGGTTGTCCTCGAGTCGTCAGGTAACTAACTGGTCGCAACTAGGTTTCAAAACGATATCTCGACTCGCATTACCAGTTTCTAAGCTACGAAAAACAGGTTCCGCGATAACCACGTGTCGTGACAACGCTCCGAACGAAGCACTGGGCGAAAACTCAAAACCTTTCTTGCTTACCCGAACGTTTTACAGCATAAAAAATCAACCAAGTAATCGGTTTTGATTCATAATGGTCTTCATTTGGTCTTCTGCCATGTTAGGACGCCAGAGTGGTAAAATAATTGCAAGTGGCTCAACAAACTCAAGTTATTTTAGCCATTCGTAGCCACTAAAATCACCACATAAGCCTTATCAGCCTATAATATCATCAGGTTAAGGTGGTTTTTAGCGAGATACTTCCCTAGTCATAATGGAGACCATATTATAATTTAATTTTTTGGCTTCAGCATCTGTAAGAAGAATGAAATAAATATTGTAATATTAATGGTGCAAATATATAGTTATATATGACAAAAATTCTAAGTAATTAAATAAATAAAGCTACATAAGTCTCTAACTTGACTCATTTTTTCCGCCGTGCGGCTGAAAACCATTTAAAAAAGCATGTTTTTTGCGATTTTGTAAAAGTTATTGTGGTGAGTAATCGATTATTATATTATAAATAGTAGGGAAAACGTGCAATCTACTCACAGTTAGTTTTTTGATGAAATATATGTGCTAGGATGATCCTATTTCCTTCAATATTCTATCCTTCTGGAGCGCTCAGCCATAATCTATCCCACATGTAAAACAGCATATATACTATGAGGCAAATTACTCGAAAAGTAGTTCAGCAAGGGGTTGATATATTTTGATATCATTGGAAAGATGAGTTTTTTCTTAAAAAATGAGGCCAAATTCATCAAATTCTAGGTTAAGTGACTTTTCGCTCAAACTAGCTTAAAGTTTTTTCATTCAAAATGATAATATGTTTGCTAACTCAACTCAATACTAGCTGAAAACTGTGATTGGCTAACGAAATTCTCACTAATCCAGACATTTTTAGCATAAAATAACACCAAAATCACTTTTTCAGCACATAAAAATAACCAACATCAAACTTTTTTAATACATAACAAAGGTCTTTTGCCATATTTAATGCAATTAGTGGAGAAAACTGCTCATATATAATTCGTGTTAATGAAGCCATATTCACCTAATAATATCACCCAATTCCGTTTTCAGGAAAAAACAGCAAGTAGCTATCTAATCCACGTTATGTTAGCCATTTGCAACACACATCGGAATCGCCGAATTTTAGTTTAGAACGCGTAAAAACCACCAAATCAAGGTGTTGAAATTCATAACAATATTCTATTTGACATGCTAGACGCAAAAATTGCGCAAAACAGCATGTCCCAATTCCAAAGCCAAATTCTAGCTAATATCTACCGCATAAAATTAATTAATAAAATAATATACCCGCGATAAAGTCTGAATTCTTCTTGCCGAAATTCACGGCTTCACGGTAAAAATGTTTACAACGGATTATTTGATAAGAACGGCTAACTTTACCGCCTGACGGAACTAGATTTGAATCAAACGAAATTTTCCACAATTTTCAACAGTAAACGATGAAATGGTGTACGCTATTTTTATGATACATGATGTTTGATAACTGATAACTGATATAGCTGCTCATAGAATTCGAAATGTTTATGTAAAATCACCTTTCTGTACTTATTCCTTATTGCTCACGGTAATATTTTCGGTAAAACGTTTCATAAAATCGACTATTTTTATAAAAATGAGTTTGCAAATTATAAAACCTTTAGTTTTATAAGAAGTTTTACGGAATAGTACAGTTTCTATTTCCATAAAACCGTTGTATGCAACAACCAATGAGAAGTCCCGCTCATCGCGTTGATAATAATAATCTCGTATCCATGGGAAGCCGTAAACAAGGAGAACGTAAAAACAAACATGGCTGTAAGTAGTTCATGGAGTACGTTGAGAGGCAGTAATGTCCTTCTTGTTGTTGTTAGAAGAAGAATGCGTTAATAGAGCCATATTGCACCGTTGAGTATGTGATCAGAAAGTATAAGTAAATAAACACTAAACATATATAGTTATTAACTAAACAGTCATCCATAAGAAAGTGCATTTATCACTTCACGTGTTCGCAAAGCGTCTCATAGATGGCAGGACATTGCGGTTTTATGAATAGTTTAACCGTTCGAGCAAGCAAGTACGTTTTACGTACGATTCATAAAATTTTCAATTCAAATTTTTTTAAAACTCTTTTATGGAAAATTTTACCGTGAGCAACGGGCATTAGAAACGTCTTGGATGACAAGAAATCAGTTTGTATCCATAAGGTGGGAGTAGAATTATGCTAAGATCTGGTGGGAGGCGTCATATTTAAACTAAAAGTCGTATTTATTTCCAAATACTACCGCCAGCTTTCTTACGTAAATTCACAGTAACTTCCTTACCGTAAGTAATGAAATTAGATGTAATTCTAGAAAAAACAAAACGTCTAAAACAAAAAAAAATCATTCCAATAACAGGAAAAATAAAACACTTCGGAAGTACCCCATCAACAATCGCATACGTCACAATATTTTCGGGAGTCACTACGAGAAACATTGTTGCGATTACAGGTCGTAATATCTACAGTCGTCAACTGTCGCAACTTTGTTCATAAAACCGAAGACGGTTGGGCCACCATCGAGTCTACATGACACTTAGTTTCGAACGATGATTACGACACCAACGAGCCGAAACTTGGGAAGGTTACTGCAACTAGAATCACCAACAAAGCGAACTTCACCAACAATAAACCACTATATACACAGTTGCGTCAACCTAGTGTCTCACCTACGCAACAATGAAGGAGATGTCACCCAGTTTCGACTTCCTGCAGCCAATGAATACCGCAGTGATATAGAGATTCCAAAATAATGTAACACCAATAGTGGTTTCATGTCGATTAAGACTAGAGTCGCATATCGGTAATGAAACCATGCGTCGTAATTTGATATTGGTTTCAATTTAGAAAAAAAATTTCTCCATGTGACGTCAGTAAAAAAAACACCTGAAGATGACGCAAACATTGGTCGTAAAAATTGAACGGAAAATTGGACGCAAAACCCCCCCACATCGTTACCGAACTCAAAATTAACATTTTTTTAAACCGCGTTAATCAGCAAATTTATTTGATGAAATTTT
The DNA here is from genome assembly GCA_963573305.1 of Pyrrhosoma nymphula. Lineage (NCBI taxonomy): Eukaryota > Metazoa > Arthropoda > Insecta > Odonata > Coenagrionidae > Pyrrhosoma > Pyrrhosoma nymphula. The sequence goes on from OY754340.1 coordinate 30,773,023, forward strand.
TCATACATTTTTCCAGTGGAAACAACCTTTAAATATTTTTCAAACGCAAATTAATTGGAGTTAACACTGTATACATCTGTGATTTTGTACAATTGGGTTGAAAAGAGGGCCTGTGACCTTCGAATAAATGATTGCACTAGTTTTTAGTATTATTCTAAGGTGTCATCACCTCATAACTTGGGACAGAATCGTCAGAATCACGTTATCTGTCGGCGAAAGTCGTCGTCTTCAGAATTATCTCTCAGGAACGTGGAATATGATGGAGGTGTCTCAGACTAAATACGCGGAAGAACGCAGGAAAACAACTCCTTATCTTTGTAGCTCGCATTTCTTCCCATTCTCCACAGTTACAAGGAGGGGGACGTATTGAAAGTCGGAAACTGAGAAACGTCTTCCGCGCCACTTCAATGCGACACTTCCATGGTTTCGTGAAAGTGTGATAACGCTACGATCTAGCACGCAACACTACTATATAGAAATCAACAACACTACGATCTGGATGATAACAACACTATGATCTAGTCACCAACACCGTCAACGCTAATATAACACTACGATCTAGAGAAGAACATTATGATTTAGACGAAAACACTATGATCCAGCTGAAACCACTACGATTTTCACAAAAAACACTACGATATATATAACAACACGATGGTATAGATGAAAACACTATTATTTTATAAGAACACTATGATCTAGTCACCAACACCGTCATCGCTAATATAACACTACGATCTAGAGAAGAACATTATGATTTAGACGAAAACACTATGATCCAGCTGAAACCACTACGATTTTCACAAAAAACACTACGATATATATAACAACACGATGGTATAGATGAAAACACTATTATTTTATAAGAACACTATGATCTAGTCACCAACACCGTCATCGCTAATATAACACTACGATCTAGAGAAGAACATTATGATTTAGACGAAAACACTATGATCCAGCTGAAACCACTACGATTTTCACAAAAAACACTACGATATATATAACAACACGATGGTATAGATGAAAACACTATTATTTTATAAGAACACTATGATCTAGTCACCAACACCGTCATCGCTAATATAACACTACGATCTAGAGAAGAACATTATGATTTAGACGAAAACACTATGATCCAGCTGAAACCACTACGATTTTCACAAAAAACACTACGATATATATAACACGATGGTATAGATGAAAACACTATGATTTCATAAGAACACTATAATCTTTATAACAACACTATCATCTAGATTCCAACTCTATGCAAAAGATAGGAATACTATGACAAAGATGAATTCGGTTGCTTCACTAGGATATAGATAGCAACGCTGTGGTCTAGATTACAACACTAATATTTGTATTAAGACGCCATGATCTATATAACAATGCTACGACTTGGATAACAATACTAGGATCTACATGACAATACTATCATCAAGACAAGAACTCTTAAAGATCTAGATAACAACTCTACGACCTAGATAAAAACGCTAGTTGTTTAATATAGGGAGAAGCTGTATCATAAGACACTTAAGGTGGTTGGAGCGAAAAATCACTTCACAAATCGCAATTTTAAAAACCTGTTGTTTTTTAATGGTTTTCAGCCGTATGGCGGGAAAAAATGAGTCAAGTTAGAGACTTATGCAGCTTTATATATTTAATTACTGAGTATTTTGGGCATATATATTTATATCTTAGCGCCATTAAAATTAAAATATTTATTTCATACATCTTACAGACGCTGAAATTAATAATTAAAATTTGAATATGGTCTCCATTATGACTAGTTGGGAACTATCTAGCTCAAAAAAACTTAATTACTTATTTTTTCACTCACCTCACCTTGGCGATAGGACTAAGAAATGGCCACGCATTCGTTATTCGACCATCTTCTATCGTCACAATTCTTAGCCCAAAGGAAAACTATGGTAAGAGAAGACGCTTCGAAAAATATTAGACCATGATATTCACAAACGTCCAAGTTAAGACGCTTCGAACATCTTAAATCAGCGCAAAATTGCCAGCCGCAATCTCCGAAGACTACAAAAGAAATAGCCAATCTAATGGTCAGATTTCAAACAAAATGGCATTTACGCAATAAATTAACGGCAATGCGAGTGTTCCATTAACTATTGGCTACAAACACACCCATTTCCTAGTATTAGCCGAGTTTAATTTCACCATTTTTTCATCATTTGGTCTATGTTTAGGGCTTGATAACTCCTTTGTTAATTCTTAGAAATGAAAAAACAATGTTCTTTCGAATAGCCACGGCTCAGGACTATATAATGAATGCATATTCTTTTGTTTGTGGCACAAACTGATGGCACAACGTAGCACCAAAAACAATAGGTTTGCACAATGTTGCATATGTCAGGGCCCGCCGCGGCGGCAAAAACGGTCAATGTAACGGTACATTTTCAAATACAATGACGTTTTCGTAACAAATATACAACAATCTGATGGTTTTATTAACTATTGGCTGCACAGACACCCATTTTCTAGCATTAGCTGAGTTTAATTTCACCATTTTTTATCATTTGGTCTATGTTTAGGGCTTGATAACTCCTTTGTTAATTCTTAGAAATGAAAAAACAATGTGCTTTCGAATAGCCACGGCTCAGGACTTTATAATGAATTCATATTCCTTTGTTTGTGGAACAAACTGATGGCACAATGTAGCACCAAAAACGAAAGGTTTGTAAAATGTTGCATATGTCAGGGAGCGCCGCGGCGTTGGGCTGAAACGGTCAATGTAACGGTACATTTTCAAACACAATGACGTCTTCGTAACAATTATACAACAAGCTGACGGTTTTATTAACTATTGGCTGCTCAGACACCCAAATTTCTAGCATTAGTAATTTGAATTCTGCCAATTTTTTTAACGTATGGTCCAAGTTCATGACCTTGTAACTCAGTTATTTATTCTTACAAATTCCAAAGTTAAACTTTTTTCCAACAGCCAAGATTCAAGACTGTACAATACAGTACATAATCATTTATTTTTACAACAAAATCACGGCAAAATAGAGCTACAAAAACGTAAATGTTGTAAAATTCTGCAAACCCACGGCGTTCGCCATTCGCGGTGAATTTTCAAATGCATTGGCATCTTCGTCTCAAGGAGACAACAATTGATTATTTGGCAACACAGTAACCTATTCCGATTACAACTAGCAGAGATAAATTCTACCAACTTTTTAAACATTCGGTCTATATTTAGGGCCTCGTGCCTTTAATTAATTAGGGTCTTTATTAATTCTTAGAAAGGAACAGGTCTTGTTTAAATAACAGCCATGGATTATGACTGCACAATAAATACGTTTTCTTATATTTGTACCACAAAACCACGCGACAAAGGAACAGCGAAAATGTAAGGTTTGTAATACCTTGTGTTACACTTTCACGGTTCGTGGCAAAAACGGTCCTTCTACCGGTGGGTTTTCAAATACAATTAAATGTTCGTGGTAAATAGACAAGAATGTGACTGGTCCATTAACTACTGGCTAAATGGGGATATCAAAGAAAGTTAGTATGTTTGTCTTATAGTTTGTCTTACAGATTTGTAATACAAATCTACAGTTTAACTAAGATCGAGCTGACGTTTTGCAGACTATTAACTCAAGACATGAGGAAAATTATAGGCCATTTCAAAAATATCTCAGGGCCCCAAAAAGTCCCAAAAAGAGTCATCTCCCTTTGGTGGTCTATGCTACGAGTAAGTTTTGGTGCAGTGGCTTCATATTTTGCTTTTTAAAATTACTTCCGCTAAAGGTAAAGGGTTGGGATTCTTTTAATCAAACGGCTGAAACGATGAAGTTCATAATTCATTCGATCAACTATCTTTTTTTTTCGAAATTTGTCTGAAAATCACGTTTTTATCTGCAAAAAAAACGAAATTTTTCTCCGAAGTCAACAATATCATGTTTCCTTGACAACCAGATTTTGGTGTTTAAACGAATTTTAAATTTCATTTTGCTTATGAAAGCTGATTATAGGAATGCTAAGCATAGTGTTTTGTGCTTGGTTTATTTTTCTTCCTTTAAAAAACTACATTTACTCAAGATACATAGTTAATTTTTTTTCATCAGATACCTGAAAAAATTAAGTTACTCATTTATATCAATCGAATCTCCTCTTATATAATATGCGTTATGAAGGAAGTGTTTTCCCGAAAAACGCCGGGTAATTCAGCTAGACAACTATTAGCAAAGTTTAATTCTACTGCAATATCATGATTTGGTCCCAAGTTTAGGGTCTCATAACTCTTTTATAAATTCTTAGAAAATAGCTGACATAGTTTTGCTGAACAGCCATGGCACTGGACTATACGAAGAATACAAGAGATTTCATTTTTTTGCATCAAACCATGGTTCTATGGAGCACAAAAAAATGGAAGTTTGACAATTTTGCAAGTTCTGCGGTCTTGAACAAAATAACTTTGTCAAGGCTTTCCAGGTTGAGACGTGAACATTATACTACCGTTAATAATTTCGTCTTTCGAAAACAGAGGAATATGTTCTGTTCATCAGTGAAACAACAAAAAAATGGACCTATGATTTTTTTACGGCAAAAATGATTTTTTTTACATCGCCCAATGATTGCTTAGCGATATATATCGTGCAAATTGATGTACAAATATGTCTAAATGGAATTAATAATTAGGTATTACCGGAGACAGTGAAATTAGACAGTGAGATTATTCTATATATAAGGCGAAAATAGTTGAAATTTATATTAAGTTTAAGGCCATCTTTAAAAAACGTTCCAATTTAATTTCTCGATCATTTGTCGTTTTCATTCCTTTCAATTTTCTTGTGTGTTTTCAATACGTCTCTTACTATCTTTCTACGAGCTGCTTCGAGTGTGTACCGTTCTTTCTATTTATCTTAAAATCCTTACAAATGTATCAATATATTTCTATTACAAAATCCTTTTTAACGACAAAATGTGATTAATTCGCACCAAAACTTGCATGTGAAGAAAGTGCAATTCTCATAGGCTCTTTCCTGTTAGAATTTTTAGTGCGAAACACGATATTTTAACTGCAGAACGATGCATACTTCGACCCGGAAATTTTTTTAAAAAATATATAATTTTTATGGCATGGTGAAAACTCTGGAATTTCCAAAACTTTCCGATTTTGTACCTCCGTCATGCCGTGGTTGCGAGCCACAGATGATAGCTTTGGCATTTATTGTATAGTCCTGTGCCATAGCTATTCATTAAGGTTAAGAAAAGTACTTAACAAGAATAAATAAGGGACTTATTAGATCATAAAACATGGATCAAATTTTAAAAATATTTCTGATCAAATTTGAATAACTTACGATACAACATGTGATGTTTGCACAATGCACAGCGAGTTTCAAATACGTAACACGAAAGTATGGCACAAAAATGCAGCAGTTAAATTGGATTGCCTACAAGCAATAAAATGCCTGAGCAATGACGGTTATTACTTACAACAGTTAAATATATTGAAAAGGATAAAACGACAGGAAATTACTACATCCATCACCAAAAAACAGAAGTCTGGTAATTAAGACGCCATTGATGATGTAGTTTAAACGAAATATTAAAATGGTGCAACAGGAATAAAGATTAAATATTCGTGTTGAAATGTTGGAAGATAAGGATAAGATTAACAAAGCCGATCAAATAACAAAGGAATGAGAAAGCCGATTATTGTTGAAAAGACAACCAAGATTGGGGTTTCTGGAAGAAGAAATCAAGTGAAAACTTGGGCAGCAAAAACTTGCGCAAGTTGAGCAATTTTGTTATCCGGGAAGCAGGATCACCAGCGATGGAATAAACGAGAAACATATCCTGAACAGAATACACAACAACAAAAACAGCACACACAAACAACACAACAACACACAACAGCACAAACAAAGTAGGCATTCCACCTAGAAAGTAGACCATCAACAGCTAGTAAGGCAATCCTGGAAGCACAATTATAACATGTATTGGTAGCATTGCTATTGGTATACTGGACAATGACTGCGGCACAGAGCAAAGGACATTGGAAGCAGTGGAGATGTTATCACCGAAGAATAATGTATATTAACAGGCTCTTTTTTACAAGTGTCTCCAACCTTATGCCCAGTCAATAACTCCTATATGTTTACACACAATATCAAATCAGCCATGGTATTCAGGATTTTGGTTCTGCGTTATTAATTATTTAGTATCAGGCAACAGTTTCGCCATGCTATGCTGCCGGCTACGTCAGCTTTTAAGAACAACAATGGTCATTTAAAAAATTAATAAACAAATCCAGCAGGTGATGATTTTGAGAAGTAAAAAACTTAATTTCGAAGAAGTCTCTTCCAGGTATAAGGGAAGTTTCTTGCAGGTACATGTAAGGGAGTTTATAACTATCCTCTCTATTTATATTGTTTGGTCTATTTTCTATTTGAAACGCCGTATATATCGGTGAAACGCGTAGAACAATACAATTACCTTATGTATATAATTAATTATATACATAAGGTAATTATATTATGGTATTCAGGCTTTTGGTTCTGCGTTATTAATTATTTAGTATTATGCAAGTTTCGCCATGCTATGCTGCCTACTTCGCCGGGCTTTAAAGAACAACAATGGTAATTTTAAAAATTAATAAACAAATCCAGCAGGTGATGATTTTGAGAAGTAAAAAATTTAATTTCGAATTAATCTCTTCCAGACGGTATAATGGAGTTTATAACTATCCACTCTATTTATATATTATTTGGTCTATTTTTCTATTCCAATCGCCTTCCTTTATGAGTCGCTGGAAGTATAACTGCTTTCTTTTGTTTATTATTATTATTGGCTTTATATATGGGGCAGAGGGCTCAGGTAAGGGTAGCCCACGGTGAATCAGGGTGGGCAGTTATAGGTCGCGGGGTACGGCAAGGGTGCCCGTTGTCGCCTCTACTTTTTAACATCTATGCTGAGGAAATAGTAAGAGAGGCATGGGATGAGCTAGATGTGGGAATGAAAGTAGGAGGCCAGTGGATAAAGTCGGTTAGATTCGCAGACGACCAGGCGTTGGTCAGTTGGTCATCGAAAGGATTGCAAACTTTATTAGATGCACTGGAAAAACAGTGTGAGAAATACGGAATGAAGATAAATAATAGGAAAACAAAAGTAATGAGATTCTGTAGGACAAAGAAAGCGAGGCTGGTGATAAGAGTAGGAAGTCACAAACTAGAGCAAGTAGAACAATTTAATTTATTGGGTAGTACGCTAGAAGAAAGAGGACATAGTAGCAAAGACATTAGGAGGAGAATAGCGCTAGCGAAGGAAACGTTCAATAATAGAGGGGAGCTGATGACGGGGACCTTAAGTAAGGATGTAAAAAAGAGGCTAGTGAAGAGCTTGATATGGAGTGTTGGCGTTGTATGGGGCAGAAACGTGGACCTTGAGAAAGGAAGACGAAAATAGGCTGAAGGCTTTTGAGATGTGGGTGTGGAGGAGGATGGAGAAGGTGCGTTGGACGGAAAGGAAGACAAATGAGGAAGTGCTTGACATGGTGGGTGAGGAGAGGAAACTTATAGATGAGATTAGGGGAATACAGGGTAGGTGGCTGGAAGGGGTAATGAGGGACGATGGTTTGCTGAAGGCCGTGATAGAGGGTAGGATGTTGGGTAAGCGGGGTAGGGGAAGGAAGAGAATAGGTTTTATGGATGGGATGAGGAAAGGTAGGACTTATTCTGAGATGAAGAAAGAAATATTAGAGGTAGAAAGGGTACGGCACGTGTAAGAGGTTGTTGGCTATTCTCTGACTTTCATCACAACCTACCTCTAACCGGTAGATTACTGTAATGAATGAATGAATGAGCACACTACCTTATTAGAGGAAGGTCACGCCATATTGATATCTCGAGACGGCAAGAGTAATAATAATACACAAAATAAAGCAGTTATACTTCCAGCGGCTCATAAGGGAAGGCGATTGAAATATAAAATAGACCAAGTAATATATAAATAGAGAGGATATTTAAATAAACTCCATTATACCTGGAATTGACTTAGATTCGAAATTAAGTTTTGACTACTCAAAATCACCAACTACTGGATTATTTTATTAATTTTTTTAAAAAGAACATTGTTGCTTTTAAAAGCCCGACGAGGTCGGCAGCATATAACAATTACGCACTTATTGCAACCATCCCAACACGATTGTTGCCGTCTTAACTATTCAGTTCAAATGTCGGCTACTTTTTCTCCCTAGTTACATATCCCTTGGAATACGCTGCCAGTAACATTTAGGATCCTTACGAAGCATGCTTTTGAAAAAACCAAGAACGCAGGGCATAACAAGCTAAGATTGGTAAGATATGAAGAGAGGTCATTGCGATAATTTCATGATTGTCACAGGCCTTCTGCTAAAACTGCAGATGGGAATCGCTTACAGAACGTCGGTTTCAAGAAGGTCGGTGGTTTCAATCAACTTAATTTCAATTCGATGAAACTTGCTGGAAGCATTACGTATGTAGTTTTAAATCCACATGATTTTTTTCAGAATTATTTACCGCAGATAACTTAAGATATTTTATCGAGAAGTGGACATGAAATTACATATGGGTTCTTAATGGGAGCACAAGGTACGAGTAGCTTAATTCATCAAAAAGAACCTTTTTATAGTAAATAATAATAAGAAGAAAAAAAATAATAAAAATAAAGTATACCTAATGATTTGCATACATTATTCTATTGTTGTTTTAAATAATTTTTGTTTTTCTAATTATTCATAACTAGAAAACGTTCTTTTCGATGAATGAAGCTAGTCGCACCTCGCGTTCCCATTTAAGAACCCAAATATGTATTTTCACATGCCCACTTCCACATCAAATATCCATAAGAAATATACGGTAAATAATTTTGAAAAAATTCAGGTAGTTTTAGGAAAACATAGTTAATGCTTCCAGCAAGTTACGTCGAATTGTATTCAGTTAATAGTGAAATCAGCGAACGTCTTTAACAGTACTACTGTACTGTTTGGGTTCAGGAAATACTCCTAAATTCTGCAGAATATACATAACAAGAAAATTTCTGCGGTCAGTTACTAAATAGATTTTAGAGAAATATTGTGCCAGCGTTGGTATGGTAACGAGATAAATTTCGGTTAAATAACACCATCAAAGCAATGTTTTGGTTGATCTATTTTCAAGCCATAAATACGATCACGCATTCAGGAACTTTTAAAACGGGATTCAGCGACGTCAAGGTGGTTTCAGCTAGAGATACTTCCCATAGTCATAATAGAGACCATATTGTAATTTTATTTATATTATAATAATAATAAGAAGAAAAAAAATAATAAAAATAAAGTATTTCAAATGATTCGCATACATTATTCTATTGATGATTTAAATAATTTTTGTTTTTCTTAATATTCTTAACTATAAAACGTTCTTTTTCTATGAATAAAGCTAGTCGCACCTCGCGTTCCCATTTAAGAACCCATATATGTAATTTCACATGCCCACTTCCAACATCAAATATCATGACTAATCTACGGTAAATAATTTTGAAAAAATTCAGGTAGCTTTATGCAAACATATGTTCTTCGAATTCCCTTAAGTTGAGTGAAACCAACCGAACGTTCTTAAATTTTACACTTTATCTTTTGCGTTCATTAGTTCCGAGACGACGTTTCTGACGACGTTAAAACCATTTTACGAAGATCTGCGATACTACATCTACAAAATACCCTGGGAGCCACCTCAGAAGGGTGTATGGCAGGCAAAGGAACAGACACGGCACTACGAGAATGTTCAATATTTCCTCAAGTTAAATGAATTACTATAGATTGTTTGGATGTTTTATGGCTAACTCAAATACAGCGATTGAAGTTTATTTAATATTATTATTGTTATTTGTTGCGTATAGAGACTCTGTTGGATCATGCAAAGCATCATCACTCAGTTCTTTCTTAACTCCTTCCTTATCTTCCACACTTCTCCTGTTTATTCTCCATCGGTTCTTAATTTAGTGAATTTAATATTACCTACCCATTCAAAATATGCCGCAAAATATTAGCAGTTATGGAAAAATCCGTCTTGAATAACGTATTCGGATAATTATGGAATTGTTTACTTATCAACCATGTTTGTTTATCAACCATGTATTCATTGGGATGGCTCTCAATTTTCTTGTTTAGGAGATTCGATACAAGAGAGGACTTTCGTTAGCAACGCGCTATCGACAATACGCTATCGAGTTACAGGAAACCCCTGCAGGGGTCTATAAAATCATTGAAAAAAAAATCCTTTAAATAATACAATGGAACCTCATCTGCAGTTTACGTGAATAACGGTGTTAAGATTCGTGAAAACAATGCATGTGTGTTATAAACTTTCTCCTATCGATAGCGATTATTACCGGCTCACTAATCAGCATTCAGATGAGTTGTATACGAATCCCGAACCCTCGGTCAACATAAACAGCTTAGTGTTAATAAACGAAATATTGAAATGGCGCAACATGAAGAAAGATTAAATGTTCGTGATGAAATGTTGGAAGATAAGTATAAGATTAACGAAGCCGATCAAATAAAAAAGGAATGAGAAAGCCGATTATTGTTGAAAAGACAACCAAGATTGGGGTTTCTGGAAGAAGAAGAAGAAATCAAGTCCAAACTTGGGCAGCAAAAACTTGCGCAAGTTAAACAATTTTCTTATCTGGGAAGCAGAATCACCAGCGATGGAAGAAGCGAGAAACATATACCGAACAGAATACACATCAACACAAACAGCACACACAACAAACAACACAACAACAAACAACAGCACAAACAAAGGAGGCGAATCCACCTAGAAAGTAGACCATCAACAGCTAGTAAGACAATCCTGGAAGCACATTTATAACATGTATTGGTATAATTGTGCTTCCAGGTCATATAATTAGTGTTTTGGTTTAGACATCCGTCGTCGGAATATCATTAATGGACTCCAAAACCCTCATAATGTGAGACATATCTGACACGTGCGTTGGGACACATGCTTTTGCTCTCGGCAAAATAGCTAAGTGTCCCAAAAAAGAAAATGTTCTATGTCTTGACTTCGACAAAACTAGTCTCACATTATGAGGGTTTTAGAGATGTATCCATTATCCGTTACACATTTAAAAAAAACGAATTTTACAAATACGTTCCAACAACTGTTTTCTAGTTATTATATCTCTAAAAAGTCGTGAAAATGAATACGAAAAAGGTTAGGTCGATATTTTGTAGACCTCTGATCGAGAAATTGAATTTTTCGCTAAATTTTCCATAATCGTATCAATAAATATTATTATTAGCTCTAGGTACAGCACCCCCATAAGACCACCAATATTAAAATTGTGGTGAGGTTAAAAAACCAACAATATCTAACATGAACAATGAGTTTAAACACATTTGAAACGTAGCAATACTAAGGGAGAACAAAAATAATTTTACCTAGTTATTCATATCTCAAAATAACCACAAAAAAACTGTTTATGAATATTGAACAATGATGATTGAACAAAAACAATGTAGGAAGCGGATGGTGACATGGATGTAATAATACGAATCAGATATTTATGTTTCTTTTGTAAAAGGTAAGAATAAATTTCATTTTGAAAGACTGCCTGTTTTTACTGTTCTTTAAGGTCTACAGGGGATAGAATTCCATAATTTTGTGGATTTGACCAAGGAAAGAGTTGTGGTATTTGGTGGTTCTATGGGCGAAGCAACATAAATCAGATGCTTCACTCCTTGTATTCATATTAAGGGCCTGAGTTTGGTGTATAAACACGTACATCGGAGATATTTAGATTCTGTAACGGAATGCTGGTACTCTATGGTTCTTTAGCTATTATAAAAAGTACCCTAATCAAAATACCTAACGACTTTTTAGATCTTTTTTTCGGCCTGCTACTCTTTGAGTCGCAACTGTCGAGAATTTGGTCCAAAAGACCTCTAACTCATGCAGCACCAAGTGGCCGACATTTTGATCGTCTCCAAGGCTTTGCAGAGGACATAAGATTTTGTTCAATCTTAGCGAAAATGAATACAGCCGCTTGTGTGAAATACCACTCACGTATATATACAACTGAACTGTGCTGTAGGCAACTGTACTGAAGACATTAAAAGCAGAATTGGGAAGGGAAAAGTAGCATTTAGCAAGATTAAGGAACTGGTGACAGCAAGGAACATCAAGATGGATATTAGGAAAAGATTTGCAAAATGCTTGGAGCATTTTGTTGTACTGATGCGAAACCTGGACGTTGAAGAAGAGAGAATAAAAGTACTTGGAAAGCTTTGAAATGTGGTTATGGCGACGAATGGAGAAGATTGGATGGAAAGATATTCGATCACGAATGAAGAAGTGCTAAGGTGGATTGGAGAAGAAAGAAGTATACTGGGAGAAATTAAAAAAGAGAGAAAGGCAAAATGGATTGGACATATTTTAAGGAATAAAACAGCCTACTACAGAAAATAATAATAGAAGGGAATATAGAAGGGAAGAGAGGAAGAGGAAGGAGGAGGAATGCTGAGGGATATATAAAAGAAGGATGGAGTTATATGCAGAGATGAAGAGAGAGGCCCAGGACAGAATGCTGTGGAGACAACGCTACCGTTAGAAACCTGTCTACGGACAGATGCACCAATGATGATGATGATATATAGAACTTCCCGACCACTACTAGAAGAGCTAGATGCCTGAGGTTAGTCCTCCATTACTCCTAAACTGTTAGTATCTGTCCTTTTTCGACTATTTCATTGCGTAGCCAATAAAATTTCCTAAAGATTGATAACTTTCGCTTCTTCCTAGCACTCAACATAACCTCAAAACAATCATCTGAAATCGAAAATTATGAAAATGAAAAAGAAAATAAGGCATATTATCCACCTATTCTCTCAAGCAGCCGGTAGCCCTGGGGTAAGGTGTTGGATTGAGGAGTTGAAGGTTGGGTTACACATACATAAATTGTTCTAGGGTTTCCATCTGCGTAAGGATTTTGACTCAGCTGTCAACGTTTTGACGGAATACTCCTCCATGATCTTCAGAGCTATGATACGCAGGACGTTCTGTCAACGCTTATATACTCATCAAATCTAGGGGCCATTGTCATCTCCTTATTTTATTATATCTCATTATTATCTTTTTTAATTAAGTATTTCCATTTCCTGCTTAGAATATATACCCTGAGTCCCGATTTAAGGTGTTATTTTCCAGCCTGATTTCAATGGTGTCCTTCAGTAGACGCTCCAAATACCCTTTTGGCATTGGAGACCAGTTGAGCATCACCAAAGGAAATGATATATGGTCTTCTGATAGGTTGCGTTCAGGCCAAAGCAGATTTCTCCGGATGGAACAGCCTGAATACACCTCCGGTTTTCTGTAATTAGGGTTTCTAACGTTCGTCCCGTTTCCCCTATGTATATTTTGCCGCACTGACATGGAATACAACATGACCAGGAGACAAAAATGCACCAATTAGACCGGTATACATATAAGCATACATACATATAAGGAAATGATATATGGTCTTCTGATAGGTTACGTTCAGGCCAAAAAAGATTTCTCCGGATGGAACAGCCTTAATACACCACCTGTGTTCTGTAATTAGGGTCTCTAACGTTCGTCCTGTTTCCCCGATGTATATTTTGCCGCACTGACTTGGAATGCAACATGACTAGGAGACAACAATGCCCCTAACTAGACCCGTGTACACATAAGCGTTGACAGAATGTGCTGCAAATCATTGCTCTGAGGATCATGGAGGATGTATACCCGAGAACAATTTATATATACATACACAGGGTATATTACTGGAGGCTTACCAACACACCAATATCAACATTAGGGATGTCAAAACAAACATTTCGTCACTACTATACAGTCACATCAATCCATGTAGATATCAATCCACCCACACCGGGAAATATTATAAGAGTATTCGTTTTATATTACGAATAATGTTGGACACGGTGTCATAGTAAGCTTTCCACAGCATAAATCCTTTACGACCCTGAAGGAGAAGATCTTAAAAATACAGCGGAAACGTTGACGAATTGGTTGATGTGTTGGCACCGCTTCGATGAAATTAGAAAATTTTCCAAAATCTACACCAACTTATCGGCACACTATCCAACGAGCCACCGCAGAGGCTTGTGGCAGGAAGATGTTAGCACGCAAATAGCCACGAAATAGGTGAGGGAATAGGGGAAAAGAGGAGGCAGAGAGGGCAGATTAAGGTTGTTTGAGCGAGATAGTTCTCATAGTAATATTGGAGACCATATTCTAATTTTATTTTTTTATTTCAGCATCTTTAAGAAGTATGAAAAAAATATTGTAATATTAATGGTGAAAAAATATAGTTATATATGTTCAAAATTCTCAGTAATTAAATTAATAAAGCTACATTAGTCTATAACTTGACTCATTTTTTCCCGCCGTACGGCTGAAAACCCTTCAAAACAGCAGGTTTTTTGCGATTCTGTAACAATTACTGTGATGTGTAATAGATTATTTTTTACAAATAGTTGAGAAAACATGCAATCTATACACCGTTAGTTTTTTGACGAAACTTAGGAGCTAGAAGTTCATAATTTGTTTAATATTCTCCTACTCTGGAGCGCACAGCCATAATCTATCCCAAATGTTAAAAAGCTTACATTTTAAGATAAATAGCTCTAAAAGTAGTTCGGCAAGGGGTTGATATATTTTGATACAATTGGAAAGATGAGTTTTCTTAAAAAATGAGACCAAATTCATCAAATTCTAGGTGAAGTTATTTTTCGCTCAAACTACCTTAAGTTAACTGAGCATGTTGACGATGAGTATAATACGTTAATGTCACGCTAAGTTTTTGTTGTAATCGTCAAAGTTGCGTAGCAAGAGGGGAATATTTGTGTTGTAGTGTCTGTCAGTTTGGTGGTGAGTCTATCTTCCTATTAATGCGTACCGTCTATCAGTTTTATAGAGATATATCGTGGCGTTTAAAATTATATCCTCCTTGTTTGAACTGAAACGCACGCTAAGATCTCACTGATGTATTCTCAGTATTAATTCAGTAGCCACCGTATCTATAGGCGGCTATCAACCTAGTCATCACGCCAGCTTCCAACACCAGAGTGTTACTACGGTAACTAGAACGATAATGAGAACAGTGACAGACAGACAGAATACCAGCAAAGCTAGGCTTGTAGCGGGAGACAAAGAGATCATCGAGCCTTGTTGAAGGTGCCCAAATGAAGTCACCTCGGTCGGAACTTGAGAACTAAGGTTTATCGCACAGTGACATGACCTGTGGGTGTACGTATGGCTCAGAAACATGGACCACGACCACTGAGGAGGTGTGACATACTTAATATATTGGAGAGGAAAGTACTGCGAAAGATTTTCGGTGCAGAAATAGAAAGCGGACAGTGAAAAATACGGAGGAATAGGGAATTGGAGGAACATGGAAAATACGAATGAACATAGAAATGGAAGAATATAGGACTGGGCGAATATAGACATGGAAGAACATAGAATTGGAGGAATATAGAACTGGGGGAATATTAAACTGGAGGAACATAGAACTGAAGGAAGATAGAATTGGAGGAACATATAATTGGAGGAATATAGAACAGGGGGAACATGGAACTAGAGGAACATGGAACTCGAGGAACATATAACTGAAGGAACATGGAACTGAGGGAAATTAGAACTGGACGAACAAAGAACTAAAGAAACATAGAACTGGATGAACCTAGAACTGCAGGACTATAGAACTGGGGGAATATTAAACTGGAGGAACATAGAACTGAAGGAAGATAGAATTGGAGGAACATATAATTGGAGGAATATAGAACAGGGGGAACATGGAACTAGAGGAACATGGAACTCGAGGAACATATAACTGAAGGAACATGGAACTGAGGGAAATTAGAACTGGACGAACAAAGAACTAAAGGAACATAGAACTGGATGAACCTAGAACTGCAGGACTATAGAACTGGGGGAATATTAAACTGGAGGAACATAGAACTGAAGGAAGATAGAACTGGAAGAACATATAATTGGAGGAATATAGAACTGGGGGAACATGGAACTCGAGGAACATGGAACTGAGGGAACAAAGAACTGGAGGAACAAAGAACTAAAGGAACATAGAACTGGATGAACCTAGAACTGCAGGACTATAGAACTGAAGGAACACAGAATTGGAGGAACTTGGAGAACACGGAGGAACATAAAAATGGAGGAACATAGAACTGTAGAAGCAATGAACTAAAGGAACATAGAACTGGATGAACCTAGAACTGCCGGAATGTAGAACTGAAGGAACACAGAATTGGAGGAACTTGGAAAATTCGGAGGAACATAAAAATGGTGAAACATAGAACTGTAGAAACAATGAACTGGAGGAACATTACGGTGAAAGAAAACTGTCTCAGAAATAAATCGTAATGTGTTACGTTGGTCAGGATATGTTGAGAGAATACCTGAAGATAGGATGGTCAAATAGATATACACCCAGGACATCCAGGTTGTAGGAGGTTGATAGGAAGACCACGGAAATGATGGTTGGATGATGTAGACAACGATCTTAAGAATTTGAATATAAAGGTTGTTTCACACGGTGCAATTTTTTGTACAAACTCCCTTGTGAACACTTGCATGAAAAGAAATGTATCGTGTAAAGCGGCAAGTTGTACGAACGCTTGTGCGAATGTCTCGATGCGTGAACGAAAAATAGAACCTGGTCTAATTACGTTGAAACAAACGTACAATCTCACGTACATTCATTGTACAAGATCTTTCATCGTGTAAAACGGCCTTAAGTTAGTTTGAGTGAAAAATCACTTAAACCTAGAATTTGATGAATTTGGCCTCATTTTAAAGATAAAGCTCTAATCTTTCCAATTGTATATCAAAATATATCAACCCCTTTATCAAACTAATCTTCGAGATATTTGCCTATTAAATACAAGCTGTTTTACATATGGGATAGATTATGGCTGTGCGCTCCAGAGGGATAGAATATTGAAGGAAATAGGAATTTATAACACCTAGATTTCGTCAAAATACTAACGGTGTATAGATTGCATGTTTCCTCAACTACTTATAAAAAAATTATCTATTACTCACCACATTAACGTTTACAGAATCGCAAAAAAAACTTTTCTTTTGAAGGGTTTTCAACCGTACGTCGAGAAAAAATGAGTCAAGTTAGAGACTTATGCAACATTATTAATTTAATTACAGAGATTTTTGGTCATATATAAATATATATTTGCGCCATTAATATATTACAATATTTATTTCGTACTTCATACAGACGATGAAATCAAAAAATAAAATTTGAATATGGTCTCCATAATGACTAGGGAAGTATCTGTCACTCAAAACACCTTAAGAAAATGGAGAACGCGAAGATAAGAACGTGAAGACTGGGCAACCTTCGTCAGAGAGGTTACCCTACAAGGGCTGTAGCACTAAAGGAGTAATCAGGCAAGCAGGTAACGTCGCTAACACTAGTTTGGGAACAATAGGATACAATAATGACGAAAGACTTATAAAAACGGCGTAAAGCACTGATTTAACAATAATATATGCGTTCGTCCCATTGTGTTTTTTATTTTGTCACTCAGTCATTTGTTGCCAATTGACGCGGGGATTGAACGGACAACATTGTTACAGGAAACGTTAAAAAAACGAATAAAAAACAAATATTTCATACGAAACTCAGGCAGATATCTACAGCAGGGACGCAAAGTAGGCTTACTGAAGAAAAGAAGCTGTATTGTCTGTGAGAGAAAAATTCAGTTCAGTTCAACGACTGCATGTGAAAAAGAAAAATTATTCTGTGACAAAATCGTGCCTTGTGTTAGGTAGCGTCAAACTGCAAATCTGCTCTTACAAAAATTATCCTAAAACAATAGTCAACTAAAGGGTAGAATGTCACAATACGAACAATCGGTTTCCAAGGTATTCTTTTCCAAAAACATGTAAAGTCAATTCTAAAGCATTAGTTCGACGGCTGCATGGGAAAAAGAAAAATTATTCGGTGACAAAATCGTGCCTTGTGTTAGGTAGCGTCAAACTGCAAATCTGCTCTTACAAAAATTATCCTAAAACAATAGTCAACTAAAGGGTAGAATGTCACAATACGAACAAATGGTTACCAAGGTATTCTTTTCCAAAAACATGTGAAGTCAATTTTTAAAAACATGTACAGGAATATATTTTCTTGGAAAGAGCTGTGACCATACGACTTCACCAGCCAATTTTGAACTGCTTCACGAGAGCTGATTATTCACATCCAACACTTCGTCGTTTGTTCTACTCTCCTTACTAAGCCTACTATATTCATCCTAACGCACTGTCATTTGGCTGATGCCAATGATACATCACGGGGTATTTGATTTATTGGTATAATTACGGTTTTCACTTTTATTGGCGACCTAACTGATGGATTCCAAAATAGCAAATGTCGCGGAAACTGTTTTCAAAGTAAATGGTAGTAAATTGCCACCAACATTAGTTGGAGAAACGACTACGGCAATGGAAAACGCCCCAAACGATGTCACAAAGACTTCCAACAAAGAAACACTCGTGTATTAACAAAAGGCAATCTAGCAATAATCATCAGTTCAAGTGAATTATAACGAACACTTGTCTTTCATATCGCGGTAATACTACATGAGCTACACATAGCATAACGAGTTGGTTTTCAAACTTAACTTCTTCGGCGGACGTTAACAGATCAAAATAGCTGACATTGGGACATTACCATCAGGTTTTCAGACAGGTGGTGAAGTCAATTAGTCCATATTATTCTATACGAAGCAGGTTCATTGTCATACCACCCAGTACTGACAGCACCTCTGGCATGACTGCTATGCTAAACTTTGTCTCTAAGAGCGATTATATAATTGCTACACGCAGTGACAATGAATTTTCCCGAATCGCTGAGAAGTTGACCAACTCCTTGCATGCATTCTGTGACACACAGGTACATTGGATTCAATTTTGGAAGGAGAGAATATATCGAGAAGAAACACAGACGCAAGACCCAAGGATGGATCTAACATGAATAAATTCCTCAAATGACCAAAATTGTTTGTTATAACTCACTTGAACTGATGATTCTTGCTAAGCGGAAACATCTGTAATTGCCTATTGTTAACGTCATTGTTGCTTGGTCGGCTCTGTTCTGAACTACCTTCTGTACTGCCTACATTGTCGCGCGGTCTTTTTAGCGAATGAGTTTTAACGCTTTATTTCATAAATTTGACGGTAGGATGTCACCAGAACTACGTTCTGCATCTATAAATCTATGTAACAAGAGAAGATGGCCGTTGAATATCGTCGGAATGTTTGAGTCCAAGACTTGCTGAAGGAATAAGAATGCGGTGACAGCTGAAGATAAAAAATAGAGTGGAGAACTGAAGAATAACAAACCTTCGGTACAAAATGACAGCTTAAAATATTATGAATACAACTATGCACATAGCACTGTTTATCCAATAAGTTGACCGTAAAAATTTGCAGACCGAAACTGAACACTACAGAACGCCAACCATTTTCTTTTTAACCTAACAGGAGCTGGAAAGAATGTAGAATATTCACAAATACAAAACCGTACACAACTCCACGATGCATTGTTACAACTCCAACGTCATAACACATTCAGTCATCGTTACGCATTGTTGTCAATTGAGGAAACATTCATTGTTGCCGTCATGAGAACGATTGTTAAGCAAGATATTTCGGTATTTTCGATTGAAATTACGGCTGGTGAATGCATTTGAAGACTTTTTTTGGGGAGTATGTCTCAATTACATGTGCGTTTCACTACAGCAAGCAGTTAAAAAGGCCAGTGGCAGGAGGTGTAGGGAGAACAGACGAAAATCGAGGCACGTTTCGCGGTAATTTGAGTCTCGCCGTAGATTTCGTACTGTAATCACCAATATGAGCGTGGATAAAATAACATTCTGCACCTACCTATCAGTATATCTCCTACATGATCGCTTCAATCACATCTGGAGATAAATTACCTATAATATCAGAATTAAGGACGTTAGGTTTGTGTCACTCTTAACTTAAGGGAATTCGACGAAACTTGGTGGAAGCATTAATTATATTTTCCTAAAGCTACCTGATTTTTTCAAAATTATTTACCGCAGATTTCTTAGGATATTTAATGTGGAAGTGGGCATGTGAAATTACATATATGGGTTCTTAAATGGGAACGCGAGGTGTGACTAGCTTTATTCATCGAAAAGAACCTTTCTTTCTAGTTAATAATAATAAGAAAAACAAAAATAATTTTAATCATCAATATAATAATGTATGAAAATCATTTGAAATACTTTATTTTTATTATTTAATGTCTTTCTTTTTATTTTTAACTATAAAATGGTTCTTTTTGAAGAGGTAAGCTACTCGTTCCTTGTGTTCCCATTACGAACCCATATGTAATTTATTTGTCCACTTCCCGATCAAATATCTTAAGTAATCTGCGGTAAATAATTCTGAAAAAAAGCATGTGGATTCAAGACAACATAAGTAATGCTTCCAGCAAGTTAAGTCGAATTGTCTTAAGTTGAAGGTAACCAACGAACCTCCTTAATTAATTAAGGTAATTAGGCTGGTGAAAACTTATAATATCCACCGTGTATCACACATATAAACCAGCGTGATCTGAATTTATTCTAGAGTGATCTATACTTTACCTAACTTCACGAGAAAAAACTACAGTTGTCCAGCATGATCGTAACCTATCGGTACCGGGACGACAGCAGTTATTGTTGCGTACTGCAGACGACAATGCGTTGACAACAAAAGGGACTGTCCTCGCGACGCTCGATTCTCAACAATGCGATGGTGTAGTCTTCCAAGGGATAGTTATTTCCAAAAGTTTAAAAGAACGAACTCCTTAACTCTTACAAGCAAAAAAAAATGACTGGTTTGAAAATATGAAAAAAACGCAGACGATATCCTAACCTCGACTAATCCCGGACATGTTTATTTATCACAATGCAATTTAGCCAGTGGCTAGCTGGAAAGACATTCATGTAGACACTAGAGGTGACCGTCGAATATCAACGTGAAGGAAATAAATCAACACTTATCATTGTTATAAAACATTCATATCTTATTTAGTTCAAAGAATTATCGAGTTTAACAATGAGAATTGTCGTCATGGGGACTATGACTCAAAAACGCTGAAATATTGCGAAAAATCGTCACGAATCAGCAAATATTTCGGAATTTCGACCAGAATATAAAATTCGATTGATAGAATAAGAATCTATATCTTATTTTCTTTCTATCGGTACCCTTTCCAACAACATAAAACCACTGCTTCTAATTTAATTTTGCAAATGAAAAAAGGTCTGCAGCCACAAATGAAGAATCAGTTTCATGTGTATTTCTTGTATGAAAGTTACTGTTACATATATATGTAAAATACCGCATGCACATAAATTCACAAAATACAATTATATATAGTGTGACCAAATATAAAATATGGAGTATAGAAGATTATGCCAATACACAAGTATAAACACAAATTACATTCCATTTGGGATCTTAACCTAACCTTTGACATATTCTTGGCAACATTTAACCTTTTTCCTGAAACAATTGACAGCGGGAAGGGGAAAAGGCTCAGAAACTTCTTCTCAAGGAAGTTCGTTCTGTTCTTTTGTACCTCTAATTTAGGAAAAATGTTTTGAGCGTCCCACGTTTTTGAGCCAACGACTTTCATCTTCCATTTGTGTTCACCGTTACCATAGTAACAACCGCATTGAGATTATATTGCTTTTCATAATATGTTTCAGCCACACGAAGGTCAAAGCACAGGAATTATGTAACTGCATCAGTTTTATTCCCGCGAATGCTATAACGATATTCAGAAACCTGTCAGCATTTCAGTACGGTTCTGTCACAAAGCAGTGCTATCGTCACACAGCACTTGCGCTAGGAAGCATTCGTTGTCGCAATCATTGGAGGGAATGTTAAACAGCATTTCCAGTTATTTTTAGGGCGTATAATGAAAATTAATTAAGGAAATATGTGATAGCTGTGAAGTTAGGATATCTTTTCAAATTTTACATCTGCGTTGCACTTACAAGAAGACACCGTAAAAGCTGGTGGCAGGTGATGTATGACTAACAGACAAAATTCAAAGGGTGTGTTTCACAAAAATTAACGTCCATATTTGTTTTTTTGCTGTTATATCATTAATTGGCTCGTTGGGAAGCAGGAATTTATGCTATAACTACCATCTATCGGCAGTTTACCTCTATTATCATCTCAGTTCCACCAATACGATAGAGGTTTAATTATGCGAGGTTGCATCACAGAAATATCCTCCGAGATTCACACTGAAAGAAGCGCAATCTGAAAGTATTAATTCATAAGTGATCTAAATTCCCTATCTAGTAGTTAGCCATGGAAACGATTGTCGCCAATAACCTAGGAGACGGTGATTGTTGGTAAATGTAACAGAACAATTATCAAAACAAAGAAACAAGCCGTGAAACATAGTAAAACAGCTTCTACAACATTAAGCTCAATTGCACCTGAGCCATTTTTAACTCTCTTGATCAAGGAAAGCGCGAATTTGCAACGGTATAAGACTCAATTCTCAGAAACACTCCACGGAACACTGTTGACAATCAAACCACGTGATAATAATCCCTGTGTTAGCTACGCATTGTTGTCCAAACACAGCATTCAATGTCGCAGTAGTCCCGACAACGATTGTCGGAAAAATATTTGGAAAAACTACGGGAAAACTGGATATTGCACCAGATAAAAACAGAAGTAAAGATATGGAGGTAAAGGTTGAAATAAGTGTCTTACTTTCAAAACATTTTAACCAAGTATTGACGTATTATTACACACTACAAACACAGATTGTGTAAACGTTCTGAAAATCAAATAAGTATGAATTTTTCTTTGGTTTATAAGCAATCTGTGATTTTCTTCCTCTTGTCTTGTAAGGTAGATGAAAAAAACTCACCCTGTAATACTGTAATTACTACCACATAAATTTACAGGCCTAAGTTACAGGAAATAACGCCTGTCTACGGAATAAATTCATTTGAAATTAACGCTGATTACTTTTAGCTTTCTAACTCACCCAAAATAAAATGAGAAAAATATAAAATTACCGAAACTCAAAATTTGATGAAAACTTTTTGTGTTGTAAATTTGACAGCCCAGATTATTCTAAATCAAATACATTTTTCTACATCCCAAAATACATGTACGTATTTGGCATGAGACTAATTCAACATTGGGCCTCTTCCGAGAATGTTATGGAACTATAATTACGCAGCAAATTGTCTCTTAATAAGGCTGATTAATGTCGGCTAAAGTTGCATCGACTCATTTTGTTGTTCGACCAAAGAGATTTGATATAAGTTACAGATAGCTTTATTCAATGTAGCAATAAGCACATGATTTTTAAAATGATTCGCGAAAAATTATTTCGTGAAAAGTGAGGTAACCCATTGAACGCAAGACTTGGACCATTGAATAAAATGCTGACCAAAAAATGAGTAATTCCCCAGGGACCTGAAGATTGGAGACAGATTCTGAAGACATAACACACTTATTAAATGAAGAGATGGACAGGACAGCTGAAGAAGAAAGGCGCAGGTGTATGGTAAGCCAACAGTTAAGACGAAGAAGAAGAAACAGGTGAATTGAACGCAATAACTTCATTTAGCACTTCTGTTGGAGAGAAAAATGGAAGTGGAATATCCCAAGAGGAAGTAATAGTCATTTAATAAATGGATATAAACACGAAATCTCCACTTAAACAATGAGAACGGTCGTCATGGGGACGAACACTCAAAAACGCTAAACAAATAGCATAAATTCGTTACGTTTTTTTGCAAATATTTCGGAATTTCGACCGAAATATAAAATTCGGTTGACGGAATAATAATCTTCATTTTATTTTCTATGTATTGCTACCTTTCCCAACAACAGAAAACCAATATTTATAATTTAATTTCGCAAATGAAAAAAGGTCTGCAGCCGCAAATGAAAATTCAGCTTCACGTTTATTTCTTGTGTGAAAGTTGTTGACATGTACACATAGGCACAACGGTGATTATTATAGTAGATGTCCTGGAAGTTACAACGTATCTGTTTGGCAGGAAGTGAATTACAACCGATACATACTACCTACGTGGACCAGATAAAGAGGGATATCTGTGGGAAAGGAGAAATACCAGGATGTAATAGAGTTAGCAACGAATAGGTAAGAATAAAAGGCTGAATCAAACGGTCTGAAACAACGATGATAAATACCGTTGCATTTTTCAACATGTATTACATAATTATAGCAAGTGGATTCTAATTAAAACAAGTGGATTCCTTCACCTACAACATCAGGGGGTAGAATATCCCAAGCTATGAGAGCGTTCACAACGAAAATTCAACTACTGTGTTCAAGGAATATATAGGACAACCAACGAGGAAACAGTACGTGAAAATATTCGTGTGGAGCAAGGCACTCTATGGATCGGAAACGTGGGAATTTAGAAAATCAGACCGGAAGTGATTTGGAGCTTTCGATACATAAAGTTGGAGGAGGAGGATGCTATGACTACAGTGTTCAAGGAATTGATAGAACTGCGAAAGAGGAAATAGTACGTGAAAATACTAGTGTGGAGAGCGGCTCTCTACGGATCGGAAACTTGGACCACAACAAATTAGGAGCGTCGGAAACCTGGTTTTGGAGGAGAATGCTTCTAAGATCAAATGGACGGATGAAATAATTACTGAAATACTTTACAGGAGAGAAGAAAAGGATAAGAATTCAATGGAACATCACACATAAAAGAAGATCCCAGATGGATTAGACACTTTTTTAGAGCAACAATGGATATGTAAGGAGTATAAATAAAGGAAAATATGAAGGTAAAGGTCACAAGAGGAAAGCTAAGGGATAAATGAATACATGAACCAAATAAAGAGTAAAATACACCAGAAAACTTTACAAGGAGTTAGGGATGTAAGACTTACGATGGGGAAGAATGGAGATGTGCAGTCAACTAATCATAGGATTGAAAGACCAATGAATGACGGCGATTTATTATACATTCGTTTTTATAATTTGTAATTCCTTTTTAACATTGATTATAGCTAAAATCTAACTAAACTTGGGCTTGAAAAAAGTGCGAAGAGTTCAGTTTGTAGCAAAGACCAATCCATTTTCATTTTTTAATACATATGCATGCTGTTAGTGCGGTTTTATGTATCCATAATTATTATAATCGGGTTCATAATGTATCCTTTACGAATTCAACCCTCGTCTTTCGTCGCTAATACAGTAACGTAGCTCCAGAAAAACTACTAATATACGTGAGTGAAGAATCCTGAGCAATATACTTCTGGTACTTAAAACAAAACTGCAGTAATTGTATTTGTCCACTTAAATGTTAATGTAAAATATTACACTACACGTGTTTCTACGTTTCTTAGGGCGTCATATCATCAGGTTTACTACATTATTATACAAGGTAGGCTTTATTATGACGCCCTAAGAAACGTGTAGTGTAATATTTACATTAAAATTTATGTGGACGAATACAATTACTGCAGTTTTATTTGAGTATTAAAATGCTGTTCCACCATATAACGCCAGAGACTGTCAAAGATATACTTCTGGACCAAAATAACTCCAGATCGAAAGAAGAAGAATTCTTCAACGTGTCCTCGATAGAAAAGCAAATAGCGTCATTTTGGAAATGAAATAACATCTCCATAATATCTCCAACAAGTTCGCCTCTTCTTTGTTCCAAGCTTTCCGTATTTCAGGCATGAATAGATTTAGTTCGGACTGTTTCGTTTGAGACAAACCTTATCTATAAGAGACGATGTTGGAACAGGTTGGGACTCCCTACTATAAGAGTATATGGAGTTTCTTTCTAATGTAAGAGAAACAATTGCACTTTTCCACAAAATGGTTTATTGCGTACAACGCGTTTCGGCTCACAGAGCCATCATCAGGTACAAGACATGTGGAAGTGGAAAAGTGCAATTGTTTCTCTTACATTATGAAGAACTTCCACGATATCTCGCCTGAATCTGTTGAATTTATTAGGAGTTTCTTTCTAATAGAGGGTTGGATATTCCTTCATATTCTGTCCTTATTTTCAGCCAATAGACCGTGTTGTTAAAATACAATTAAATAAACGCTTCAATAACTTCTTCTAAAAGTACATTGTACACATGTTACGGGTTGAACGCTCTAATAGACGGATATTTCACGATATTCTGTCCATTTTTCCATTCAGTAAGCTGTGATGTTTTAATACGCTTCTAAAAGACGCCCCAATAACAATATCTAAAAGTACATTGGAACAGTTGGAACAGGTTGAACGTTCTAATAGACGAATATTTCACGATATTCTGTCCATTTCTCTATCCAATAAGCAGTGTCGTATTAATTAACTCCAGTAACTTTATCTAAAAGTATATTGTACAGTTGGAAAAGGTTGAACGTTCTAATAGACGAATATTTCACGATATTCTGTCCATTTTTCCATCCAATAAGCTGTGATGTTTTAATACGCTTCTAAAAGACGCCCCAACAACTTTATCTAAAAGTACATTGGAACAGTTGGAACAGTTTGAACGTTCTAATAGACGAATATTTCACGATATTCTGTCCATTTTTCCATTCAGCAAGCTGTGATGTTTTAATACGCTTCTAAAAGACGCCCCAATAACTTTATCTAAAAGTACATTGGAACAGTTGGAACAGTTTGAACGTTCTAATAGACGAATATTTCACGATATTCTGTCCATTTTTCCATTCAGCAAGCTGTGATGTTTTAATACGCTTCTAAAAGACGCCCCAATAACTTTATCTAAAAGTACATTGGAACAGTTGGAACAGTTTGAACGTTCTAATAGACGAATATTTCACGATATTCTGTCCATTTCTCTATCCAATAAGCAGTGTCGTATTAATAAGCTCCAGTAACTATATCTAAAAGTATATTGTACAGTTGGAAAGGGTTGAACGTTCTAACAGACGCATATTTCACGATATTCTGTCCATTTTTCCAGCCAATAAGCTGTGATGTTTTAATACGCTTCAATAAACACTCCAAAAACTTTATCTACAAGTACATTGTACAGTTGAAACAGGCTGGATTTTCTAACATAGGGATATTTCTTGCTATTTTGTCAATTATCCAGCCAATAAGCGGTGCTCTTAAAATACAATTCAATAAACGCCCCTATAACTTATTCTAAAAGTACATTGTAGAGTTGGAACAGGTTGAACTCTCTCACTGAGGGATATTTCTTGTTATTTTGACTATTTTTCCATCCAATAAGCTCTGTCGGTTTAACACGCTTCAAAAAAACGCCCCAATAACTTTATCTATAAGTACATAGTACACATGGAAGGTGTTGTACGCTCCAACAGAGAGATATTTCTTGTTACTCTATCCATTTTTCGATCCAATTAGCTGTGCTCTTTCAATACGCTCCGATAACTTTATCTAAAAGTACATTTTACAGTGGGAACAGGTTCGACTATCTAACAGAGGGTGATCATATTTAAAAGTTACCATATCCAAATATTTACTTATCTTCACCGATGCATTTTACTCTTCTCTTCAGCTGAAATTCCTTCATTATTCCTTCAATAAGTCTTCATCTTGATATCCTAGCGTAAGTGTAAAAGCTATTTTCTTGAGTTTGACGATTATATTTTTGGGGGTTTTGGAGATAAACTGTTTTGAACGGTTCTATACAGAAAAAATATATATAGTCAGGTTACGGTAATCTCATTACATCGGTTTCTTATGTTACAACTCCGTTTTCTTAGCTCAACTGATACACATTTTCTTCAAATGCTCTTCATCTTAACGTACTTTCAAGAATGTAATAGGTTTCTGCTTGAATAAAACTGATATAATCAGGCCTGACATCGTGGAAATGACGGATATCCATGCTGAGAAAAACCAACATTGCAATTTCCAAATACCCTTTCCCCAGTTTGTGGAAATAACAAAGTTGGTTATTATCAATGTGGCTATTTGCTTGACTTTTACCGCTAAAACATTTTTTGTTTTCTCACATTTCCTGTGGCATTTTCCGTTCAATCGTCACGTTCATTCGCACAGAATTGTTGCACGAAAACCACTCCCGGGATGACAACAATGAATTCTGTGTTGCGGACGACAATGCGTTGCAGACGATGGGAGTGTCTGAACGTTGCTCGATTCGCAACAATAAACGGAGAAGTATTTCTGAGAATGGAGTGTTCTAATTGTTACAATAACGTATTTTCTAGTTCATACAGGCTAAAACATGACTGACTTGAAATTTTGATTTAACGTGGAAGATGTTTATTGGATTCCAATGCACGTTATTTCAGTGAAAATAGTCCTATTACATCAGCCTGTAAACGTTCTCTATAATTCTACCTACCGATATACTGGGTAACAATTGTTCCTATGGCTACAGGTACTACGGGAGTAATTTCTAAATGTAAATTAATACATGAGTTACAAACAAATTCTTAAGTTGCTCGTAATCAATAGGCGTAACACAGGAGAATATATTGGGCCCGGTTTGGTTAAACTTTTCTTGGTACGAACGCTAAAGTTTATCAACGCTTTCCCACCTCTAACGCTAACCACCGACTAACTAACCGACAGTCTGATGTTAAACCTACAAAAAATCCTAACCCTCAGCTAGCATCCAGTTAACGGAATATCTGTAATCCTGCGGTTACCGTAAAACCAATTTTTATACAAATCTATGGCCTGAAAAGCTGAAAATGATCAGCAAACGAATCAGCTTACCGGCAGTTTCGTCAGTTCTAAAAAAAATATTGTATGACCTAAACACGACTAAAAATTAGTTTAAAAACACAGAAAATTTGCAAATAAATTGGATTTTTTAAAAATTAGCATACATTCTTTAAAAGAACATCCCAAGCAAAAAACGGTTGATAAACATGAACGGAGATGCCATTAGTAACCGGAGGCTGGGGGGATTGCGGTGACTGAACCAACCCAACGCACTTGGCGTCCGGCGTCGTATGCACGCAAGAATTGACGCGTTACGCAGAATAATTCGATGTTTATTCGGGTAAAAAGCAAATAATTCGTGCTTATTACGGAAAATTTTCATTTATTTTGCAATCTCGATTCTCGGAGAGTATTAATTTCGTAAATATTCCCCCACGACGTGGGAAAGACGGGAAAAAACATTGAAATCCGCGGGAGTTGCCATGGGTTACCGGAGATGGTCCCCGAGTTCCGTAAAAAATTCTCCGCGCAAGAGATTAAAACTTCTCAGAATTCTTCGAGAAACTCGCAGAAGTGCGTAAAATTCTCACATTGTCAACCAGTTGTCCGTCAATGACAGTTGCAAACAACGGTTGCCGCAGAAACCAACGCGTATTACAACAACGATAGCGAGTATTTCGTTATCCCGGCCGCATTTTCGGTCATAAAAGACTTCTAATCTTCAGCTTCTGATTCGTTACTATGGCGTAAACAATTTCTCCGACACGCGTTTAATTCTTCAAACATCAAATTTCATTCGTATTACGAAGAGAAGAAGAAAATTTCCTTATTCGTACGCGTCAAAATATTAAATTTTCCGTCAATTTTTATCCGCGAAAACTCAAGAACTTTTGTCAGTCTCCGCGCACCAAGTTAGGTTTTTTTGTAGAACGTCTTAAGAAAAAACAAATATACTTGAAAAAAACACCTGGATTTCCCTCTAAGACCACAATTCTTAGTTCCAAAAAATATATGGTACTTCTTCACAGGTTTTTATTTCAAGTCGGCCGGTTTCTTTGCATAGGCGACATCATCAGGCGACAGCATCACCTGATGACGAAACCGGTCGGCTTGAAATAAAAACCTTTGAAAAAGTACCATATATTTGTTTGAATTCAGAATGGATTTTCACAAATTGAAACCCGAAACCAAAGAGTTTAACAAAATCCTTGATTGAGTGATATATAGACGAGTATTTTTCTCCGAAACTCAAATTCTTCACGCGAAATGCGTGAATGAACGTTAAGGTCTCTTCAAAACCTGAAGAATGACCATTATAACAATGCATTCACACTCTTTCCCTGAAGCAAACTTAAGAACAGCATGTGTTATGACTGAAGTAGTGACTTTTGAACGTTAATTCTTTACATAAACGGCGACATGTTGGAACTGTAAAAGGACTGGTATCCCTTCTTATAACCAATTCTGTCAACCAGTACAAAGTCACAAAGTTGTAACGCAATTACTTTAATCTATTTTAAGTAATAAACTAGACACATTACTAATTTACTAATGACAGCCTATCCATCAGACAGTGAAGCCTGTTTGATAGACATCCAGCCTACCTACTAATGCATGATAAAATTTGGCTGGAACGTTGTTCCAAACCCAAGACTGGCCAAAAAACGGGAAGAACTACGGACAACAATAAGAAAGGCGTCTTCACCACCCATATCATTGTTAAAAATCTTACTCCCATAAACAGAAAAGCAGTATAGCCTGGGCAATGTAATCTTTTTATGCTAATTCGCACCACTTCCCTTCAAGATATTAAGTTGAAATCTTCACTGTCGGACAGCTGAAAAAATGAAGTTTTTTAAGTGCAGCACGCGATTCGTCTGTAGACTTCTTTTTTGCCTAAAAATTGAGTTTTTGTTTTTTGCTTCAAAATCGTCAACTCTCGCACCATTCCAACAATGGGAACGGGATAGTTTTCACGGCTGCCTCAGCACATGCTAGTAAATGATAGTTCGTGCTTCCTCTAGGCCTATCGTAGCTGTGCTAGTGGCCGATACGAGAATTGCAACGAGACAATAGACGGAGTATTGTTCACTCATGACCGGTAAATGTCCGATAAATATTGTAGCAAGCATTCTAGCACGGAACTTCACTTCACTCTTTCAATGCTAATGGAATACTTTAGATTTTTTCTTTCAATTGCATGCGATTTCATCTGTCTCCCACTGTCTCCTAGCAACAATGCAATAAACAAATCACGTCACTATGGCAAATATAGAGTCATTTGACACGTATTAGTATAATATACTTTCTTGACGTTATAATTTGCGTTTTTCACGTTCGAAAATCATTCAATTCCTGCCAATTTTCAGGCAAATTTTTCGCTAAATAAATTTTCTGGATAAATATAATTTCTCCATGACCGGTAAATGTCCGATTACTATTTTAGCAAGCATATAAGCACGGAAAATTAATAAACTCTTTTGATACTAAACACAAAGATTACTTTATTCTTTCAATCGGGTGCGATTTCAACTGTCACCCCACTCCTAGCAACAATGCAATAAACAAATCACGTCACTTTGGCAAAATAGGGTTCTCTGACACGTATCATTGTCATCTACTTTCTTCACGCTATATGTTGCGTCCCTAATGATCAACAATCCTTCCAATCACGCCAATTTTCGTGCAAAATGTTGGCGAAACCGATTTTCTGGTAAAAATACAATCACGAAATTCTTTCAGGAGCAACAACGCGTATGACAACCACGGAACAGCGGATAAACTAACGCGCGTTGCTACGGGCAACGGCTCGCGGCAAGGAATAGCGATGACATTGCCTTCTAAGGGTTTTCATCCAGCAGTACAGCTTGAAAGAGTTGAGACGAAATATAAAAGAAAATTCGTCACAAAACTTTGGAACAAATGGTGATGTTTCATAAAAGTGATGACGAATGTTTTCCAAAAGTTGTTCTTTAAATTAAAATAATAATTATATCCACTTACCTTCCACGCTGTCCTTTTGAGACGGTAACGATAAAAACAGATTCCGATTTTTTTAAGAGAAAAAAAAAAAGATCCCAATCCTCTTACATATTTTTTAAGCAAAAAATAATACGATAAATTGAAAAAAAACGGAAAAATATGACTGAATTTTGGCGATTTTTTTACGCAAAAATTAATTAGTTATAATTCTAAAGGCCAAGAGAGAACGGGATTAAAAACCACATCGTGTGATATCTTGTGCTCTCGCTGAAGGAGATTCATGGGTGTTGTCTTGAAGACAGAGAAGAGAGATAGAGAGGAATTGGAAACACTAAAGAAGACAAATCACTGATAAAAAACATCCGTTTGTGGTGTTTTTTTGTAAAACTTTTTTCGGGTCGTTCAAAAAAAATATCTCGAAGCACAGATTTCGTGAACACATTTCGTGAATTACGTAAAACTTTGCACACACCTTTTCGTGAATAAAAAAAGCTTTGGAGACGATGTTGGATAGATAGATCCTTCCTTCCTCCTCTTCCGTGCGTCGGGTCCTGCTGCTCCGACGCTGTCACAAATAGAAGACGGCACAGTCAAAATCGACTCGAAAAGTACGGGGCGCCACGCGACCAGAACGCCGGCCAGAGAGGCCTCGGACGCCCGCCAAACCCTCACTGCAATCACCGGCAAAGCAGCGGAGGCGAAAGAAGAACGAACACCACCCCAACACGTTGCTAGAGCATCCTTAAAATCCGACAACAATGACACCGCCACAACAAACACACTCGCGTCACATGACACACTCCATTGTTGCGGTACTGTTGCGCGCACGGCGACGTCACAATGACGGAGCTTTATAAATAATACTCGTGTCACACACGGACGTCACTCAACACTGACACTTTGAACTGGAAGTATATATGTGTTTACGATGTTTTTCTTTGAATATATATGTATCTACGCGTATATATTCACACACGATCTTCCTCTTCTGGTTATCCTGATTGTTGCGGTGATCTCCCAGGTTACTGCAGCAGAGTTGTTACGCGCTGGGCTGTGTTGTCAATCGAAAAGAATATGCCGGCTAGTTTTTTTCCGGGGTTTAAGATGGCGGCTTCCTACTCCCGACAGAGAGACGACAGTGGTGACGCCGCGGTGATACAGCTCGGACTGAAGCATGTCTGCCAAGAATCGTGTCCATCTCCCTCCCCTCCGTCCGGACGAGCCCTCTCGCTATCCCTCGCACCCTCCCCTCAAGCGCCCATTAACCGCCCCTACCCCGCCTTTTATAACGCTGTCAACCTCCCCTCCTCCCCCCTCCGTCTTGGAGGGGAAGGTAGGGGAGGGGGCAGGAATGGAACGTGTGCAAGTTTGAGGGAACATCTCCTGAGTGACGGCGTCTCCAGGCAACTGCCCCTCCCACTGCCCCCTTCTCATCCTCACCGAAAAAAATCAACAGCGTTAATGCCCCCCTCCCCTCCCTTCCCTCCCACCAACACGACTGCTTCGTGTGTTTCCGTACGGGTTCGGCCGCGTTCGTGCGCGGGGAGGCTGCTGATTGGTTGATCGGTCTTAGGGCGGGATTGTTTGAGATGCATTATTGCCGGGACTCACCCGAGAGCACGAGAGCGCGAGGGGGAAGCGATTTATGTGCGATAAAAAGTACCGCCGCGACGATGACGGAATGCGACTATCGATTCGCATCGATGTGGCGGTATCGATATATCGATCTTCGATACAAATGCGTCTTCAAAAGGCGGCTTTACATTAGGAAGTTGACTTCTATGGAAGTAGAGAGTGCAGCGAAGTATCAATTTTTATCGCTACTTGCAGCGCAAAGCTCTGCATACACATTACTTCCGGCTTATCCGCAAATAAATGAATAGCGGAACTAACGAGGCGAAAGGAGGTAAATGCAATACAGCCAATGAATCATTAAATCAAAACCCAGGCAGGTACTAAATTCGTATATTAATACGGAAAAGTTGGCATATAATTGTCAAACAGTTTTATTATACTCATTTCTATTGTTCAATTTGGGTTAAATATTTGTTAATTATATCTTTGTTGACTTCATGATGTAATAAATGATGCGAAATATTTTGTTTTCGTCAACATACATGATTATCTATTGAGTTTTATTTATCTAAAGTAATCAAATCAACTCATAGGTTTATGTAAACAAATTTTCTCTCCATGACAACTCTATTGTTTTTCAAATATTAATTTATATTAACATTATGATAACTAATTTAGTACTTCAGCCATGTTAAATTTCAATCTTAAGAAAATTCATTTTTTATATCACTATGGTTTTTCAATTGAGCTGAACCAGGCGCAATATTTCACCGGATGTTTTGCTATATTATCGAAATGCAACTTGCTGGCAAAATAGAAGCCAGTCTATTTCCCTTGCAAGTGCGATCCGCGGTCGATTAGTTCCGCTTTCGACTCCTACTGCTATCGAAGTACGTGCTTAATACACATCGAAGTACCACTTACAAGCAACTTGCAAGGCTACTGTCATGGAAGTAACTTCCATTTGTGTAAAGCCGCCTAAACATATAAATCAACACCTATGGAAGTACTGAGTGTAGCTTAAGTTCGGGTAATCGTTAGTCATTGAGAAATTTAGTTACTTAAATTTTAATACTCGTTTAAAATTTAAACAATAGGTCGTAGTTATACTATATTCAGTGGGAATGACTTATGTCTTAGGTACATTCTGAAATATTGTCTTTTAAAATTACACATTGCCATAAAAAATTGCTTAAACGCAGACTTGATTCATTTCTTACGTCATTCTTGCGAAATTAATTTTCCGAAAACTGTTGACACCCGTGGCCATAGAGTTCAAAATAAAAGTATTACAATGAAGATGTATTGTCACTCGAATGCGAACTAGTATTAAAATATGTTTCTATAAATTATTTATAATCTTTCGTTTTTTTTAATTCGGCAACAGCGTCCATTCTGCAACACGCTGTAGGCAGTTGTTTCTTTGTTACAGTAGGTACTCGTGACGGCAGGTGTCACTTACGTCGTTGTTTACATTGGTGACCAAATGCTTCTTTCCGGTGGTTTCTTGTCGTTTGCAACGCTGAATTAATCGTAAGATTTAGATTTATTTAGTCGCATTTTTATCGAAGATCGATACATCGATCTTCGATAAAAATGCGTCCTCAAACATAGAAATTAATACCTAAGGAAGTACTGAGTGTAGCTTAAGTATCGATTTGTATCCCAAATTACTCAAACATTGTTTACGAATGTTTCCAAACAAATGAACGGCGTAGGTAAACAACGAATGCGGTAATTTCGCAAATCACTAAACCGTATATTATACCGTCCTTCCCTCAATATATTCGTCAAATATCGTCTATAAATTCGTTCCGGTCAAAATTATTTCAATGCCTCGTCTCCATATTCCCAAATGGATAGCTCTGACATTGTTGCAATTGTTACATATCTTGTCAACTTATGTTGATTAATATGTATTGTAATTTTAGAGAAAGGCGATGTTTAGTTAATAAAGCTACGTTTTTCTGTTTTTTTCTTGTTGGTGATATTATTTATTAAGGTGTCCCTCAAGACCTCATTCAATGAATTAATGAAAACAATGTTATTTAGTAATTCCTTCGCTATTTTTTTTGTACTGTCAGTTTGAACCTAGGGGACATGAGATTGCAGATTCTAAATAATTATTTTTTATTATTATATCTACGAGTATCATTCGATTAAAGTATTCGCAAATTCCTTGAATTTTTCGCGTCTTATAATCGATTAGTTTTCCGTTAAAATTAAATAATCTATATTCGATAGAAAAATACAATATTTTTCCCTATTTTTTTCCTCCCATTCTCGCATTCAACAAAACGTAATACTGAGTTTAATTCGCGAGATGAATAGCTGGGAAAGATAATGTTTTGTAGATCATTTTATATAAGACAATCGTTTTTCTAAAAGTACCCAGAGTGAGAATTAAGTGAAATTTATGTGATTTTACCGCAGAATAACCTTATGTGCCCACTGGTTATAGACTCGCATTTAACACCGTGTAATGTTTAGTTCAATTCGCGCAATAATTGTAATTTGGAAAGATAATGTTTTGTAGATCATTTTATATAAGACAATCGTTTTTCTAAAAGTACCCAGAGTGAGAATTAAGTGAAATTTATGTGATTTTACCGCAGAATAACCTAAAGTTCCCACTGGTTATAGACTCGCATTTAACACCGTGTAATGTTTAGTTCAATTCGCGCAAAAATTGTAATTTGGAAAGATAATGTTTTGTAGATCATTTTATATAAGACAATCGTTTTTCTAAAAGTACCCAGAGTGAGAATTAAGTGAAATTTAAGTGATTTTACCGCAGAATAACCTTATGTGCCCACTGGTTATAGACTCGCATTTAACACCGTGTAATGTTTAGTTCAATTCGCGCAAAAGTTGTAATTTGGAAAGATAATGTTTTGTAGATCATTTTATATAAGACAATCGTTTTCTAAAAGTACCCAGAGTGAGAATTAAGTGAAATTTAAGTGATTTTACCGCCGAATAACCTTATGTGCCCACTGGTTATAGACTCGCATTTAACACCGTGTAATGTTTAGTTCAATTCGCGCAATAATTGTAATTTGGAAAGATAATGTTTTGTAGATCATTTCAGATAAGACAATCGTTTTTCTAAAAGTACCCAGAGTAAGAATTAAGTGAAATGTAAGTGATTTTACCGCAGAATAACCTTATGTGCCCACTGGTTATAGACTCGCATTTAACACCGTGTAGTGTTGAGTTCAATTCGCGCAATAATTGTAATTTTGAAAGATAACGTTTTGTAGATCATTTTATATAGGACAATCATTTTTCTAAAAGTACCCAGAGTAAGAATTAAATAAAATTACGTAATTTTAACGTAGAATAACCTTAAGTGCCTACAGGTAATGGACAATTCTCCATCACATCCTCCCACTTCGGAAGACACATTGTTGGAGGAGATCAGTTTCAACACAGTGAAGTTGTCCCAAATACCAAACCATTCACCCAGCCCATGGTCCGGAATGGCATTTAAAATTTTAGGAAACTACGCAGAAACATTACTTCAAATGTGCTTCGAAGAGACTTCAGATACAGATTCGTCCTTAAAGACAGTCTGGAGAAAAACTTTATAACATTACATACACATTATACATAGTGTTTCATGTATTAGATATATTATGTACATGAAATGTATTATGTTAGCGTATTTTAGACGAAAATCTGCGCAGATATGTGTATGCAATACGATTGGCCGTGAGGAGTTAACTATTAACACAAAGGGAAAGTATCGATTGTATTTGGCAGTAACAGGTATCAATACGAAACTCAAAAACGTAAATATTAACGCATATATCTGCGAATATTCTCCGAGACTTACAAGTGACGGAGATACATATGGTTTCCTGCAGCCGATACGCAAAAATATATCGACCTCGAAAAAGTCACCTAATTTAACAACTCGAATATAAGTAGAAAGTTTTCGAAAAGTCCGGAAAAAAAGAAAACAAGTCTCGACTTATACTCGATTATATATATGGTAATTTTTTTCCTTGGCATAATTGAACGGCATAAACTACTTACTTATCTTCCCGTGAGACTTTTACGTATTCCTTCACGCCTTGAAGTGGAGACATCTAGCGTAAAGAACAAAAAAACAGGCAAAAGAAACAAATGACCGTCTCGCGTAATTGCTGAGTTTCATTGCTCTTTTTTTTCAAGCAGTGTAAAAAAACTTAAGAGTCGACTGAAATCGTCGGGAAGTATTATTGATTCCGGAAAACACTTATTTCCAGTTTTTTTGAAAATACGATTTCTTCCTTCTCTTTAAAAAAAACGACTCCTCGACTTCCCTGCCTTGCGAGTTATTTACGACAGCGGATAATGATGACAATGCCTCTTGGATCGTAAATGTAATTTTTTGACGAGTTTTTGAAGCTCGCGAGTGACCGACTGGTAGCTTAGTGGCGTTGTTCCTTCACAGCGCCGAACCGTGTAGGGACGATATCTACGCTGAACTGGAAAAAAGTTAGACAGAACATGAATATAATGACTTCACTGTCATTTTATTCATGTTCTGTCTACTTGTAGAAAACGTTGTCCTCTATCTGATATGAACAACAAAATAACACCTTTTCACGCTATTTTATTCTATAATAATTGAACTTGAAATTCTACATTGTGTTCATAATGGGGGAATGAGAGAAACACGGGGAATAAACATAGTATTTTTCCATAAAACATATAAATTCCATTTTCAGTGGAACACTGTCTCTAAGAACGAAATAATCCATAGAAATTGAATAAAAATATAAAATACAGGCATCTAAACACCTGATTCTTCTAGTTATTATGGAATTAATGCCGTAATTGAAGTCAAAATGCGGTAATTCGTAGTAAATGACGCTGCAGTTGGATCCTATGGCTGGATTAAAAGTGCTCATTTAAAATACATTCGTGGAATAATAATCTGCATTTTTTATACTTTACTTTTGGGTTTATATAAAGGTGACGCATTGCAACAGTAAAAAAGCAGGATTTGGACAAAATATAAAAAATGTGGAATTTAGTATTTGTTTTGACTCACACAGTCGCGGCAGTGTACCTCCTTAACGTGACTTTTAAGTTGCGGGTAATTCATTTTAACTTTTCTTTGGAACTCGTGAATGCGTTACATCAAGTGATAGCCAAGATATATTAGGGTGTCACAAAAAAAAGATGCACTGGCTACACATTTACAGATTCTACAGCTGACATGGAACAAAAAATGTTGAATGAGTTTTTCTTACAATTCCACATCGTTTAGCGCCTGTCAATCTGCCCGTGTATTATTAAAAACATCATTTCTCAAGTACGGCTAGGGTCTTCGATAAGTTACATCGATATAATACGTATTTGGTAAGCGTTTGGATCTTATTCGGATCATGCAGCCAATTATCTTTACGTTCTTTTGTATATCGGCGTGTTTTTTGCGTAATATTTACGAATTAAACATTGCAACGGAGGTAAGAACAATCTTCCAAGAACCTGAAGCCATAACGAGCTGGAAAATGTTTTCAGAGAACTTTGTTTTCTTACTTACTTACTGCAATAACTGATCTAAATGAGCCGAGCATGAAAGAGAATAAGAAATTTAAAAATATCCTTGTAAGGATAATGCGTTATGCCGAAGCTTCTAAGCTAGGGCTGAGGCTATATGAATAAGGATCCTTCATAGAGGGATGCGAAACGTTGAAGGAGCCTTCGAGTATGAAGGAGGATCCTCGAAAGGGAATCGGAAGACGACACTTGAAATTATCCTTGAAAGGTTAATGCGATATGCAGAAGCTTCTAAGCTTAAAGGTGAGGCTATATGAATAAGGATCCTTCGTAGAGGGATGCGAGACGTTGAAGGATCCTTGGGAGTATGAAGAAGGATCCTCGAAAGGGAATCGGAAGATAAGGAAGGATCCTCAGAAGGATTAGACGTTTTGTAAGAGATTCTTAAATAGGGTTAGGCAAGGTTATAGACAGACCCTTAGAAGAAGTTGACGCGACATGTAGAAGAAGGATCCTAAATATTATTACGTAGAAGACACCACCAGCTCAATCTAACGCAACGAAGACAATATTTCCTGGGAGTCCTTCTTTATTCTGTCATAACAGATAAAACCCCGCACTATCTATAAAACCTATCAAATTCGAGACCATCATGCACTACCCGACCTTCTAGGTCTATTGGTCATGCCATTATTCCTCCAACTACAAAACCATTGCAAATTCTTTTCCAAATATCCGGCTCCAATCTATTGAATGCTTCAACACATGATCTAAAAAACACCAAGAGTTTATTAACTTTAAAAAATAAATACTTCAGATAACTCCTAAATGTTCACATTGAGTAATATTCTAGTAGTATAGAGTAGTTCGTCAGGAGTTTTCACATTTATTGGTGATATTTCATTGTTTATTGTCCCCCTATCGTATATTCCAGTTTTAAAAGTTATTTTGAACGTCATTCAGCTTCATTTGTTGTATGTTTACATTGTATATTTATTGTATATTTAATTCCTGTCATATAATATGTAAATTACGTCATGTAATTATTGTTTATCATATTCTTATGAACAGACTGCTCAAATTGATTAAATACTTAACAGAGCAGTAGTCTAGACATTTTTTCATGCTACAAGGTTGCTCCCCAGAGCTAATAAATCTTAACTTATATTGTAAAGCAGGATGTATCCTTGGAAGAATTGTAAAAGGATCCTTGGAGGGGAACGAAAGGAGACATGTAGAAGAAGGATCCTTGGAAGAAGGGAGAAGAAAAGTAAAAGTATCCATGAATGGAAAGACGAAACATGGCAACATCCTTGAAATGAGGTTAAATTGATATGTAGAAGGACTGAGGCGATATGAATAAGGATCCTTCGTCGAGGGATGCTAGATGTTAAAGGATCCTTGGAGGGGAAGCGAAAGATAGAAAATTATCCTTAGAAGCGTGGGGCGTAATGTAAAAGGGTCCCTAAAAGGGATTGGAGAGCTACAGAAAGATCCTTGGAAGGTAATGAGGCAATGATTAAGAAGCATCCTTGGAAGGGAGCAAAAGGAGACATGTAGAAGAAGGATCCTTGGAAGAAGGGAGAAGAAAAGTTAAAGTATCCATGAATGGAAAGGCAAAACTTGGCAACATCCTTGAAATGAGGTAAACTCGACATGCCGAAAGTACATGTTCATCGTACATTCCTGGAATATTCGTGGTGATGTTTTGTTAGAAAAATACTCAAATGGTAATGTCCAAATATTATCATAGATTTTATTTTGACTCGTATTTCCGGCTCTGGACTTCCGGATGCAGTTGTGTTTAATGTGATCCTGTAATGTGCATTAATGTGTGCAATTGAATATTGTCCTGTGGTCTTATTTTCCACATTAACGTAAATTGCTTGGTTTCGATTGGCTCAGTAATATTGGCATTATATTCATCCTGCGTGGTAACATAGGTTTCAATTAATTAATGCCAGAAATCAGTTATCGTGATTTGATGGAGTTTTCTCAAACTATCTCGGCATTTACATTTAAATATTAGTTCTCACAGTTACACTGACTTGCTGGAGTGACCTAGTATACTATAACACTTAATATGCCATAATTCTAATCAGTTGCTATTATAGGTTTATGTATAGGCATATCATAGATAGACATGTGATTATAGTACTATAATTTTGATAGATAGGAGGAGATATGACGATTCTATGGTATACCTACAATAGACACTGTGATTCTATGATAGAAGCCTTCGGAGATAAAAAAAACTATTAACATTTAGAGTCTAATATACTTTGAACATTCTTTGAACAATCCTTGAATTATTTCAACGAATATTCTTTGCAATATCTATGAGTGCCATTTCAAAGGTCATTAAATGTAATACTCCTTGAATGATCTTCGATATATATCGCTGTGCGCTGTGAATATTTCGATGTTACACATAAGGGAATTGTATTTTACAAATAAATATAAATACATTCACTCTGAAGCCCATTCATTGATCGTCCCTTAATGATTTAACATTTCGCTAAAAAAGTGTTCATTCGGTATAATTTTAGTTTTTTAATAAGACAAACATTCTTGTGTAATTTGATTTTTAAACAAAGAATACTAATGAATTTACTTTAAAGTACTATCCATTCAGAGACGAAAAGCCTTACTAGACTAAACATTCAACAATAATACGAATAAATGTAATGCAATTATTGCTCTATGACCGCCTTTCTATCAATTAATTGTAATGTTTTTGAAACGCATATGCAAAAAATACGAAAAATATTTATACCCGATAAAATACAAAATGCATTTTCACTGAATGTTCTTTGACCAACTTTTGGACAGTTAATTCCCCAATGAGTAAGGATCCTTCGTACGAGGATGCGAGATATTTAAGGATCCTTCGTAAAGGGATGCGATATATTGAAGGATCCTTCGTAAAGGGATGCGAGATATTGAAGGATCCTTCGTAAAGGGATGCGAGATATTGAAGGATCCTTGGAAGGGAATCAAAAGATAGGAAATGATCTTATAAAGATAGAAGAGTGAGGCGTATTGTAAAAGGGTCCTTAATCGCAACCTTGAAGGCAAGGAAGAGAAAGATCCTTGGAAGGCAATGAGGCAATGACAAGAAGGATCCTTGGAAGGGGGTGAAGCAAGATGTAGAAGGTTGACCCTTGAAAGTAGAAGGCAAGACGTAGAAGTAGACGCAGGCAAATTGTAAAAAGGATCTTTGAAAGTGAGGTGACAGACGGAGAAGGATCCTTCGAAGGACGGAGGCGACATGTGGAGGAAGGATCCTTGGAGTGAAGAGAGAGGGAGAGAGACCGCATCTAGTGTCGACGTCCTAATAACGACAGGCCACCTTCATCGATCCGATGGCAGCTCCCCTACCGGCTACACCCCCAACCAAAACGGCTTTATCCCCACCCCTTTACCAGGACTAAATGCGTCTCCCTTATATATGTATATATACATGTATATATATACATATATATATGCACGTTACGTATACATATGCACAAAGAAAGGGCTTCCAACTCGAAGCAACCCATCAGTCGGAATGAAATTCAACTTCGATTGTTTAGATTTTTGAATTCGATATTTGGAATCGATTGTTTCGATTTTTAATTCGATATCTCGAATCGAAATCGGAAGACATGTACAGTAAAACCCCGTTTTACGGAATATTAAATACATATACACGTGCGGATAAATATCCAAAGAAAGGGCTTCCAACCCGAAGCGCTCTATCAGCTGGATTGAAATTCAATCTCGATTGTTTCCATTTTTGCATTCGATATCTCGAATCGAAATCGAGAAGACATGTACATTATAACCCCGATTTACGGAATATTTAATACATATACACATGCGGTAATAT
This sequence comes from Pyrrhosoma nymphula, assembly GCA_963573305.1. Taxonomy (NCBI): domain Eukaryota; kingdom Metazoa; phylum Arthropoda; class Insecta; order Odonata; family Coenagrionidae; genus Pyrrhosoma; species Pyrrhosoma nymphula. The sequence continues at coordinate 30,815,721 of OY754340.1, forward strand.
ATCTAAATAAAGGATTTCGAACTCGAAGCGCTCTATCAGCTGGATTGAAATTCAATATCGATTGTTTTGATTTTTGTATTCGATGTCTCGAATCGAAAGCGAGAAGACATGTACATTATATCCCCGCTTCTACGAAATTATCAACAAAGAGTGCATAATCAATTAGACATCAAGCCTCGGCAATAAGGCATATAATGGCTAATAATAAGTAACATTAAAAGAATAAAAGTTGTAGTTTTCAAAATTATAACCCTTGAATATTGACAAACTGTTATCCGAAAGAAAACGGGTTGTACGACGCGGTTCCCCCAATTTTATTTCGGTTAATCGAGGTTCTACTGTTTATAAATTTAAATAGTTTAGTTTATAAGAAGTGAACGGAAGAAAATGCACCATTTGAATATGTTGAGAAGGTTAAGATGAAAAAAATGTATCTGCACATGTATTTATTGTCTCTTCGATAGGTCGAATGTCAGAGATATCGAATCCTCCGAAACGATTATGGTCGCATAATAAATCCCACGCTTTTGTTTCCCGATGTCCCCAGATAGAGACTTCCATCCCAAAGCGCTGTATCGATTGTAACGAAGTTCAATATCGATTTTTACGTTTTTTGTTTCCGAATAATCGAATGTGTATCGAAAAATATACGGAATATAAAGTATCACACAATGTCAAATTGGTACATTTTCGGAAAAAAAATTTGCCGCACCAATTCCCGTTTTGCAGAAAATTGGATCATGAATAGTCCCAACATTCCCAATTGTTTTGTAAGACCAAAACCGTTGTCCTTAACCCTGCGAAAAAACCCCTTTTGTACAGGCAACCATGCACTTAAAAAATGGCAAATAAAAAAGACTTTTTAGAACCATTTTTGCTGAGCTCTAGCTATTTTTATAGGCATCAAAAGGACGTTTATATAGTATCACTGGAAAGCTAAAAGTGTGTTGTATACGTCTTTTTAATCGAAATTGGACGTTTTACCATCCAAAGTTCTCTTTTTACGGTTTAAAATCAAACTTAAAAAAATATCATTTTTTTTAAACTTAAAATAGAGCATAAAATACACCTAGAAGGACTGTAAAAAAATATACTCCTTTTTTTCTTCTTGTAGCACTTGTGTATATTTAGAGTACGTTGAATAAAAAACGAAAGGGATATTAGATATCCTTTCCTGCGAAAAAAAAATCCTTGAATTTGTTAAAAATGTTGAAAAAGTTGGTGTTTTGGTGAAGAAATCAACGTGGGGCAGGCTTTAAAAAATCAACGATGCGTTGTAATACATGAAAGCTTTGTAATAAATAATATGTAAAAGAAATACTTTTTTTATAAAACTGCGGTTAAATTTAAGTGTACTTTTTCTAATTTTTTAGAATTTATGTTAATTGTGCAACGGTTCTTTGAAATTTAAATTATTAGCATTTCTCCACAATATTAATGATAACTTATACTAGCGCTATCTATTGGAAAAAATACTTTTTCCAATGTAAAATGTAATAAACCATTTAATTTTAGTAGATAAACTTTTTGTAATTAGTGAATTTAATGACCGATTCATGCATTTTAATTATCGAGAGTAAATTAGGGTGCTAAATTGCAGCTCAAATGAACGGACATTTGTAAGTGGGTTGGATTTCGTTTACAAGATTCCAACCACGAAAACAAACAAACAACAAAAAACAGATGAAGGTGAAAGAAGCGTGGTGAATAAGACGTGATTGAATTCTCTACAAGTCATGAAGGACATCAAAGTGAAGACTTACTGAAGAAATGCAGAGCTGTCAGCTGACAGACAGGTGCGGATATCTGCAGCAAATCAATCTTTGGATAAAATTCACCAATAAAGAATCCATCTCCTGTTTAGATCGAACATTCTCCAATGTTCCCCTTGTTTCTCCGAACTGTTGAATGACAATCGCAGTCGGGATAGCAACAATGAATTCTGTGATGCGGACGACAATGCGACTTAGATAACAATTCTAGGAACTACACGACAATACTATCACCAAGACAAGAACTCTTTAAGATCTAGATTATAACTCTACGGTCTAGATAAAAAACGCTAGTTGTTTAATAGAGGGAAAAGCTGTAGCATAACACAATTACGGTAGTTTGAGCAAAAAATCACTTCACTTAGAATTTGATGAATTTGGTCTCATTTTTTAAGAAAACTCATCTTTCCAATTATATCAAAATATATCAATCCTATGCCGAACTACTTTTCGAGCAATTTGTTTATATATATAAGCTGTTTTACATTTGGGATAGATTATGGCTATGCGCTCCATGAGGGATAGAATATTGAAAGAAATAGGAAAATATAACACTTAGATTTCGTCAAAAAACTAACGGTGTGTATAAGGCATGTTTTATCAACTATTTATTAAAAATAATCTATTACTCACCGAATTAATTTTTACTGAACCGCATATAATAAACCTGCTGTTTTGAAGGGTTTTCAGCCGTACGGCGGGAAGAAATGAGTCAAGTTAGAGACTTATGTAGCTTTATTTATTAAATTACTGAGAATTTTGATCATATATAATTATATATTTGCGCCATTAATATTTCAATATTTATTTCGTACTTCTTACAGACGCTGAAATAAAGAAATAAAATTTGAATATGGTCTCTAGTATGACTAGGGAACTATCTCGCCCAGACCACCTTAAAAAAAGAACCGTTTTGACATACTTAAACCAACAATCAAAACAGGTCAAGTTGTAAACAAGCGAGGTGAAAAAGATTCGTTTTGTGATTCGCACGGATTGAATAGAAATACAGTCTTGGAAATTTGCGAAAAAATCAACTTAGGACCCGAGTAAGGTCTTAAAGAGGCCTAATAAGAATGCCTGTGGATGCACCACAAGAAGTTAATCCTCTATGAGTTGTGAAATTATAAAGGATACTAACTAACTATAGTGACACTCACAGGGTTCGTAGCTCGCAAATATACCGCACTCGTAGCTAGTATATCTACCTTCTTGTTGAACATTTGAGGTAGATAAGTTACTGACAGGAACATATACGTATATATTAGACACTTGCAGAGATATTGATTCTACTCGATGGTACTGTGCCTTTTCCACGGGAATACAGGTTATTATTAATTTAAACATCATTTATAATAAGATATGGATAATGTACTTTTTCAAGAAGTGATTGCACGCAGATTTAAACTGATCTATCGATAGAAAACGTCGTAAAATTAGCCAAATAAGTGCGTCCGTTGTAAGATAAGAGCTGCATTGATCGGCTACAATAATACAGAACGATGTTTAACAAAAGGAAAGCACCTCAATCAGGTAAAAGAATGATCATTTACGAAGTATTAATATTCATTACGAAAACCTTTAGTCGTGTAATTGTAGATTAATAATACACTCATAATCATTTATTAATTCTTTTCTGGACTCTTTCAGTTGTGTCACAGAAGCAAGATAGTTATATATATTATATATTTTATCCATGGCCTTGGTAAATGGTTTATATGCGAAAGAGAAGGAAGTAATATTATGCAAGCCTACACATTATATTTTTAGTATTGTAACATAATTGTGATTATAACAATTATTATGCAAGTTATTTTCATCTCATCAACAATCTCGGACGCCAATTTCAACAATGCTTTCGATGAATGCATTGTTGAAATGTACATTGCATTTGTGCGAAGAATGTGAAACATCGAACGGATAGCAACAATGGATACCATTGCGTTTTCGCAGTACAGAACACCATAAAACAAATGAAAATCACCAATTTGATAAAATTAACGATCAGTGATGAAGTCTCAATATCAAACGATGCCTTAGGTCGCAAAATAATTACTAATTAATTCTTAATTTTATTATTAATTGATTTTTTCCTCCAAGCCCACTCTTTCAGTTGTTTCAAAAGAGAGATGATACCCTCCTTGCGCTTAAATGCATCTTTTAGTCCCCAGTCCACTCACCAGAGAGCGCACGTAGACGGACGGACGAAAGGAAGCTTATATGCGAAAGGAAACGAATGAATAATGAAAAACTAAGCATTACTATCACCTTATAATTATACCATTATAATAATTAACATTAACAGAATTAACAAAGTCATCTTCATCTCTATTAGACACACTCGGGATGCAAAAATCAACAATGATTACGATAAATCCATTGTTTAACTGCGCATTGCAGTGGTACGAAGAATGTGGAACAATGAACAGATAACAACAATGGGTATCATTATTACTGTTTGATAATAGGCGTAAAGAACAGTGCGTAGCCAAAAGGAAAGCGCCCAGTTAGTTAATTCAATGAATGTTGATGAAATAATATTCATAATTATTTGACCAAGGATTGAATGATAATAATATCTACTAAGCCCTCTAGTCGTGCACAAAAATCACTAATTAATTAATTAATTATTACGTAATGATTTCGTGCATCCTCATTCAGGAGGTTCCACCGTAAAATGACTTATATGTCATTTTATTCATATTCTGTCTACTTGTAGAAAAAGCTGTCCTCTTATCAGATATGAACAACAAAATAATAACTTTCCACGTTATTTTATTCTATAATAATTGAACTTTGAAATTACATATTGTGTTCATAATGGGGGAATGAGAGAAACACGTGGAATGAAATAGTATTTTTCCAATAAATATATAAATGCCATTTTTGCGGAAAACTATTTTTTAGAAGGAAATAATCCAGAAAAATTGAATAAAAATATAAAATATAGGCATCTTACCACCTTATTTTTATAGTTATTGAAGAATTAATGCCGTAATAGAAGTCAAAATGCGGTAATTCGCAGGAAATTTGCGCTGCAGTTGGCTCCTATGGCTGGAATAAAAGTGCTCATTTAAAATACATTCGTGGAATAATATCTGCATTTATAATACTTTACTTTTGGGTTTCTATAGGTAACGCATTTCATCAGCGAAAGCTGGATTTTTTGGACGAAATATAAAAAAATGTGGAATTTAGTATTTGTTTTGACTCACACAGTCGCGGTAGTGTACCTCCTTAAGACGGAGAGGAAAAAAAGGACTAAAGACTGAATGATAATAACATCAACTAAGCCCTCTAGTCGTGCACAAAAATCACTAATTAATTAATGATTTCGTTCATCGTAATTAATTGTTGCGGTTTAGTTATAGGATAAACATTGAACATATAACAACAATGGGTATCATGATCACTGTTGCTGAGTGCACAGAACACTGTGTAACCAAAAGGAAAGCGCCTAGTTTGTTAATTCAATGAATTTTGATGAAATAATATTCATAATTATTTGTCCAAGGATAGAATGTTAATAATATCAACTAAGCCCTCTAGTCGCACACAAAAATCACTAATTAATTAATTAATGATTTCGTTCATCCTGATTAATTGTTGCGGTTTTGTTTTTAGGAGAAACATTGCCACCCTTCTCACGTGATATGCATCTCTTAGTTCCCAGTCCACTCAGCAGAGCGCGCACGCAGACGGACGTTTTTCCTTTGTAGGGTGGAGGGGGGGGGGCCGAGTGAAGTTCTTCTGGCCATAACCGTGCACATAAATTCACCGGTCCGACACGAGGCGGCGTTAGGGGGGGGGGGGAGGGTGAGGGAGGGCAGGGGAGGGGGGGAAAGAGGAGGGGGGAGACCCTTTTACCTCCCCTCCCTCCCCTCCTCCTCCTTCCAGACATCTCCGCCCACGGCCCTCGCTGACATAAATCAATCAAGATCGCTTTCTTCCAGTCCTCTGTACCTCTTCCCCTCCCCTTCTCTCAAACAACTGAACCCATGGCCACCGTCCCCAGCCACGGAGAAGAAGAAGATGGAGAAGAAGACAGAAAGAAGAAGAAGAAGAAAGAAGAAAAGGAACAGATAGAAAAGAAAGAAAGAAAGAAGAGATACTCCTTTTCTTTCCCCACCTTCTACTCTTCCAACGCTTCACCGGCATGTCTCCCCCTCCCCTCTCGCCCGTTTGGGTCCCTCCCCTCCGTTGCCACGGCAACGCGTCGACCTCCTCTACCCCTCCCCTCGCTCACGACACATAAACAACAAACTTCCCCTCCTCCGCCGCCGACACCTCGTTCTCTAAACGCGGCTCGAAAGAGTCGTTCTCGCGTACCGATACGTGACTCTCGCGACCCGTTCACTCGAGCCGGGTCGTTTTTGTCATCGTGATCCGTTCATCGCCCACGGTTCCGACTCACGCCCTCACATCTGTGTAATTATTGGTTAAATTCGTGTTAATTTAGTGCACTTAATTATTACACAAAGATCTAGCGTTTGACATATCTCAGAAGTTATTCACTCTTTTACAATGAATGTCGACGAGCAGAAATTATAAAAATATAAAAAACTGTGCTATTAACAAAACTTTGTGTCCAGTACTTCGTGAGTTATGGAGGGGGGTGTTAAAACGAAATAGGAATAAATTACTAAAAATATAAAATTTCTAAATATTGCTCCCCAACGGTTAAAAACTGATAATTCATGATTGTAGTAATTATATATACTTCACATTTTAGCAAATTAGTTGCCATTTGATCGTTAACTCGTTAAATGCCAGCCAAAAAATACTCGTATCCATTGTCTTTCGGGATATTACCTTTTAAATACAATTATTAAGGGATACTTAAGCTTCAGTTGGAGATTTCACTTAAAAATGAATATCTTTACTAAATAATGAAAAATAAAACTGTTGGTAGCATTATTAGAAATAAGATAAAGTTGTCTAAAATTCTTGACTCATTAAATATTTTCTTATCTTTGTAAATAAAAAAGTTATATTAAAAATAATTTTTCCAAAACAGAAATGCATTCAAAATTTCGGTTAAAATCTTGAAATTTGAAATCAATAAGTAAACATTTGAAAATTAAAGATACAAATCTTATTTACGATGCAGAGGCGTATCTATATTCATATCTTTCGCTAAATTTATCTACCTTTTGACGTTTTCATGGTAACCGCAGAGTGCATCTAAAAAATGTTTATGTTGCCGTAGCTCGATAATGTTTAAAGTTTGGTGGCGTGTTTGGTGAACAAAGAAATGTAACCAAGCAACCAAATTCAATTTGTAAATAAAAACAGCACCAAACTTTAAAGGTAACAATCTTCTCTACGTATTTTTGTAAATAATGACTGCAAATTACACATTATGCATTCAAAACATAATTGTTAACCCTAAAGAGGTCGCGCACGGTCTAAAAGACCTGGGTGCCTGAAACAGTTTTCGTAAATATATTTCAGAATTATTTCACCCCAGAACTTTAAAGAACATCATCAACAAACTCGTTTGTTTCAGATGATAAAGTGCAAGGACTATTTGTGCAGTCTCTTTTTTATCATGCTGTTTTCTTTCGATCCATGTTTGACAGGGATAGACCACGTGCGGCCTGAAATATTAAGCCGATGCTTGGCCCGCCTATCCATCTCGTTGCCTGACCTGTATTGATTATCTTACATATCATTACATAGCTCTTATGAAGTCACATGGCAAGCGTTACATGTGTTTAAATTGTGGTGTCTGTATTTCTGCTAGCATGTGGCGCAGGTCCGACCCGCTTCGCTCTCTGTGCTTTGGCGAATAATGAAGTACTGGTGAAATTCCTGGGGGGTTATTTTGTAATCTCACTTTAGTGAGAATACGTCATAAAATGTCACTTTTTCGTAGTTCAACTCCGCCACCCAGGCGGCGTGACCATCTTCGGATCTCAAGCGGAGAACTGCCGGTCATGTGCTGGTCTTTTATACGATTCATCCGCTCTGATCCGTATCTTTCGACTCTTTGATCCGTTTCATTTATCTCCGCCTGCCATTAGTTCCATCTCACCTGTCATAAAGAACACGTGACATGGAGCCACCATCGTTTCCACTTGAAGCTTGAGTTGGGAAATAAACAAGGGCGCGAAAGATACAAAAGCGATTTTAAATCGTATTGTTGTAATTAATTGTTAAACGTGAAGAACTTCAGAGCATTTTTAACAACTCCAATATATATTGAGCACTTGAAGGTAAGCTTTGTTTGAAATGCTTATGTTAATATTAGCTTGAATTATATCTGTGTATGTATTTTTATTTATTGTACTTAGGTTTTATAAGTGTTGGGCAAACGTTTACTGTCTCATATTCTTATTATCCTTCGGAATAAATTGATAGCGGTGATGCCTGTAGGTATTCAGCACATCTCATATTGTAGGTATATATTTTCGTCATTTACAATCATACTACCTTCAACGATTTTTAAAATCCATTCTAAATGGCAACTCAATCACGTGTGTTAGTTGGATTAATAAATGGATATATTATATTTCAAAGTAACACTAGAATAAGATGAACAGAAGAAAGTTTCAGATAACATAACGTACAGAACTTTGCATGGATTACTTTAAAACTAAAACTGCCTCAGAAAATCTAAATACCAGCCTAAAAGCAAAAATTAGGAATCTCGTTGGTATATGCAAGTTGAAAGCAGAAAAAGATGACAATGAGACGGAACAACATAGCTCTCTGATGACGATAAACGAATCCCAATTGATTTTTATGAATCTCAAAAATATGTCATTTTTTACTCTTGTGATTTATGGAAATCTAGCGTCGAAATACGTTCATCGTTCCAGCGGAAACGGAAGGTTCTAATATTGTAAATCGCTAATTTTCTTACTTATTGACGCCACACTTGCGTTGTTTGTGTGTAGGTACAAAAAGCTTTGTGTATACAATTTTCTCAGAGCCCGAAACACTCTCCATGACTCGTTTAGAGGAAATGGAAGTGTAAAGGATCAGGCTTCTTCTGCAAAGTGAGACAGAAGAAGAGGAAATAATTCAATAAGTGATACAGATGAGGAGGACATCCAAGAGGAAAGAGACCATGATACGCTTGGTGAAGAATCTGCTGAAGAGTGTGACAATGACAATGTGGAATTGATTCAGTGCATTACACCGTAAAAGACAAGTTAAAAAACAAGTGAGGTGAAAAAGATTCGTTTTGTGATTCGCAAGGATTGAATAGATATACAGTCTTGGAAATTTGGGAAAAAATCAACTTAGGACCCGAGTAAGGTCTTAAAGAGGCCTAATAAGAATGCCTGTGGATGCACCACAAGAAGTTAATCCTCTATGAATTGTGAAATTATAAAGGATACTAACTAAGTATAGTGACACTCGCAGGGTTCGTAGCTCGCAAATATACCGCACTCGTAGCTAGTATATCTACCTTCTTGTTGAACATTTGAGGTAGATAAGTTACTGACAGGAACATATACGTATATATTAGACACTTGCAGAGATATTGATTCTACTCGATGGTACTGTGCCTTTTTCACTGGGAATACAGGTTATTATTAATTTAAACATCATTTATAATAAGATATGGATAATGTACTTTTTCAAGAAGTGATTGCGCGCAGATTTAAACTGATCTATCGATAGAAAACGTCGTAAAATTGCAAAATAAGTGCGTCCGTTGTAAGATAAAAGCTGCATTGATCGGCTACAATAATACAGAACGCTGTTTAACAATAGGAAAGCCCTCAATTAGATAAAAGAATGATTATCGATCAGAAAAGTCGATCAGTCGATCTTCCCGCAAGTCGATCAGTGCGCAACAGTAGAGTAAATATAGTGACAGGTTCCACAGAATTAAAAGGGAGGATTTGTGTGAAATGCCAAATCCTCAACTGAGTCGTGGGCGTTATTTTTCCCTGACATGGCAATTGACAAAATTGTCAAATTACACTAATACATGCATTGCTAAGAATTGGCATAATTATTCTTGCGAGAGAGATGCTAGTGACACTAATATTATTGAAATGAAAGCCTTGTTTGGCCTTCTATATTTGGCAGGTGTTTTGAGGTTACCGCTTCAAAATCTTGAGGACCTCTGGGCAGTAGATGAAACAGGAATCTAGCAATTTCGCGTCACTATGTTTTTGAGAAGATTTTTTAGTTTTTGCTGCGTGTATTGCCATTTGGTAATATGAATTATAGGAATGAAAGGAAACATTTTGACAAACCAGCTCCAATACGAAGTGTTATAACTGATTTTGTCAACCGGTGCATGGCGCATTACACAATAGGGAAATACGCGACCATAGTTATGCTGACTATTTGGCCTAGAAATAGGTAAATCTCCCCAAAATATTTATTCATTTTTTAGATTTATATATAGCTACATTACGCATAACAACGAAGCATCTCATGACAAATAAATGCCTCAGAAGTAAAAATATTCATTTTTTCTAGAGGAAAGCAATGCGTTGTATTTGGTGCTCGTAGCATATATCTCACTATCTTTCGTCTCATTTTCACACTCATTAAACTCACAACATATCCAAGAATAAGACACGCAATTGATTCAGTATCCTTGGAAGAATTTACAAGTCCAAACAGCTTCTTAAAACAATGAATCTCAGCGCCAGTGATCGACAATGAATCTGACAAAAGTAAGGTACAAAAGTTATGCTGTTGTCCTTTATTCATGACAATGATAAAATTCATAGAGATACTGACATTTCAGCTAAGCCGGAAATACAAATTTAAAATGCAACAAAAGATGGCGTTGATACCGTTGATCAGCTGAAAGGAACGTATTCAGAAGCAAGGAAAATATGTCATTGGAAATTTACTGCATTTCTTGCGCTTATAAACATATTCGCAATAAACGGATTTATTATATTTCAAAGTAACACTGGAATAAGATGAACAGAAGAAAGTTTCAGAAAACATAAGGTACAGAACTTTGCATGGATTACTTAAAAATTAAAACTGCCTCAGAATATCCAAATACCAGCCTAAAAGCAAAAATTAGGAATCTCGTTGGTACATGCAAGTTGAAAACAGAAAAAGATGACAATGAGACGGAACAACATAGCTCTCTGATGACGATAAATGAATCCCAATATGATTACAATTATAGAAAAATTTGAATTTTTACCTTCTATTTCTTAATTTAACACAGGTTACAACATCATTCAAAGTCAATTTACAGTGCAGTTAAAATTAGTTTAACATTTTTAAAAGATATTAAAAAAATGTAAATAATTATGCATAAAATTTTATACTGCACATGTAACACACCTACTGTAGGGATGCGTTAACTTTTTAACCAATAAATTTTCAATAAATACATGAATTTTGAAAATTTTGGTTAACACTGCCTTTTAGACCGTGCGCGACCCTTTACGTAACCAGTACACCGCGCGACCTCTTTAGGGACATTTTAAACATCATGTATCATTTGTTTATAGCCGTTAAGGTAGATCAATTAGGGTTCGAAATGTTGGCAAAAGTTTTAAGGTGTTTATATACGTATCAATTGGCGTGATGTTTGCGCCGTGAATAGCAATTGTTTTCCAGCCACCGACTTGAGAATTGAACGTCTGAGTGGAAGAACAGTATTATTCCAAAATCTCATTTTTCGGGAAATTAAAAAAAACTTTATAACTAAGAAATTTGAAGTTTTACAGAAAAACCTACCATTGAAAATATGTTGACATTTGGACACTAAATACTGTCTGAAAATGGGAAAAAAACACAAAACTTTAGTTTTATATGTATTTACTATAATGTGCCATGGAATATTATCTTTCTTCCACTCAAAACAGTTTTTATCAAAAATAGGAATAAATAACAGCTTCTTTAATTACTTTTTGAGACATAACTCTTTTATTTAGCATGAAAAAGGGAAAATAATAATGTTTAGGGAGAAGTAAACATATTTTTTTAAAATAGAGAAGAATGAGTTTCTTTTAAATGTGAGTCCATTTACTGTTTATGTAATCATAATAGTTTTGGTTCTTTCGTTTCCCGGCAATCTGTACCATAAAGAGTTGATTAGGACTTTAAATAATTCTTGAACTTAAACACAGCTTTAACCACAATATAACCTCGCAACAACAAACTCAACGAAAATAACAATATTATTGTACTGTCAGTTGTGAGAGGAGAGCGCCCTGGGTGGTAGAAACGAGTACTAGGCGAGCACGGCACGGAGCGGCGTATGAGTGGAAGAAGAGTAACATTCCTGGAATGTTATTTTTCTTCCACTCATTGCAAACTTTTAAGCATTATTTCAACGACAGGTAGGACGGGAATATTACTGTTCTTCCGCTAAACGATAGCACTACACTCAAACTACAAAATTTAACGCATTTCATCAGCAAAAAAGCAGGATTTTTCGGACAAAATATATAAAAATGTGGAATTTAGTATTTCTTTTGACTCACACAGTCGCGGCGGGACCTTCTTAACAGTTTGTTCTTTCATACGGTAGGTAGGTAAGTTGACGTATAATTCATTGTCACAAAAACGCGGTACAAAATTCCACTAATTAATTTTAGTGCTGACGACCGGTTTCGACGACTAAAGCGTCATTTACAATACGAAACAGTTTTTTTTTGCTGTTTTGTCTCGTAAATGACACTTCAATCGTCGAAATTGATCGACGACATTAGAATGATAAATAGTGGGATTTCGTACTGTGTTTTTGTAACAATGAATTCCATATAATGTGGTTTTAGCGAGATAGTTTCCTAGTCATATTGGAGACCATATTCAAATTTTATTTTTTTTATTTCAGCGTCTGTAAGAAGTATTAAATAAATATTGTAATATTAATCGCACGATAACATAGTTATATATTACTAAAATTCTCAGTAATTAAATGAATAAAGGTACATAAGTCTCTAACTTGACTCATTTTTTCCCGCCGTACGGCTGAAAACCCTTCTAAACAGCAGGTATATTAATTGCGATTCTGTCAAAATTACTTCGGTGAGTAATATATTATTTTTTATAAATAGTTGAGAATACATGCAATCTACACACCGTTAGTTTTTTGACGAAATCTAGGTGCTATAAGTTCCTATTTCCTTCAATATTCTATCCCTCTGGAGCACACAGCCATAATCTATCCCATATGTTTAAACAGCTTGTATATTTTGATGCAAATTGCTCTAAAAGTAGTTCGGCATGGGGTTGATATATTTTGATACCATTGGAAAGATGAGATTTATTTCTTTAAAATGAGGCCAAATTCAAGGTGAAGTGACTTTTTCTCAAACTACCTTAAGGTTGTTTTAGAGAAATATACCTTCACCTAGAATTAATGGAAAACCTCCCTTCTTTCCAATGATATCGAAATATTTACCCATTTGCACAACTACTTTACTATTTACAATAATACTGAAATGAATGCAGTACTACTACATATAACTTTTAGAGCAATTTTCCTGAAAAAATATCTAAACTGTTTTTGTGCATCGAATGGATTCTACTACGGCTATGCGCGCTCGAGAGGAAGAATATTGAAAGAAAAAACAATTGAAGGCCTGAGAGTCAAAGTAATGCAAGTGACAAACATCGTCCAGTGTCACCTGTATCAATGTACTCCGTTACAAACCGAGTTTTATAAGAAGTTTTACGGAATAGGAGCGGTTCTATTTCCATACAACCGCACCAACCAATGAGACGTTCCGCTCATCGCGTTGATAATAACAATCTCGTATCCATGGGAAACCAAACAAGGAGAACGTAAACAAACATGGCTGTAAGAAGTTCATGGAGTACGTTGAGAGGCAGTAATGTCCTTCTTGTTGTTGTTATAAGAAGAATGCGTTAATAGAGCCTTATAACACCGTTGAGTATGTGATCAGAAAGTATAATTAAATAAACAATACATATATAGTTATTAACCTAACAGTCATCCAAAAGAGTATGCATTTATCACGTAACGTGTTCGCAAAGCATCTCATAGATGGCAGGACATTGCGGTTTTATGAACAGTTCTATCGTTCGAGCGAGCAAGTACGTTTTACGTACGATTCATAAAAGTTTAAATGAAAGTTTTTATAAAACTCTTTTATGGAAAATTTTACCGTGAGCAACAGGCATTAAGTGATAGGCGGTAAGATCGCAGCACCATACATTCGAACACTTGTATTCCTTTTCCTGTGAAGAAGTATGTCGGTCGCCAGTCCTCCTTATAAATGATTTAAGTCTACGAGGAAGCTCTTTACGATGATGAATGACGAGTGAATTTTTATAACGCTTCTATTTCTGACTAAAGAAACAAAAACGAATCTGATAACTACATTTTGCTGAGGAGTGAAATAAATGTATTCGTACATGGAAGATATCAGTAACTACAAGTTTTCAAATGGGCCAAATTAATGGCCGCAGTGACTGTGGAAAAATATCATCAGGCAGAACGTCTAGAGTTAAAATGTTCGATAATAACACATACCCACCTCCTGTATCACAAAAAGAAATGTATTGCACTAATTGCACCCGCCATAACCCCTGTGCTTCTACCGCGGACGTTCCTGTCCTCAATATTGAGTATATACAGAAGATTTGCATCTAAAAACTTAGTTAACATTCACGTAAGTTTGAGATTTTGATCATCTTACTGCGAAGTCCAAGATTTAGACATTTATGATCCATGCTCAACCAGTCTTGAAAACACAATCATTAATTTAATTTGTTTTTGACAATGCTGACATTAATTCAAATGGCAAATTTATTCTCGACCTCTTTTTATATACAGTGCAAATGTCACGAGTTTAAGGTCAAATAATATATATGTATATATTTTTTAAACTTTTTCCGACGTTTCGGAACTTTATTTATTTATCTTCAGGGCTATAAACAAATGATAAATGAAGTTGAAAATGTTTTACAATTCATCTATGATTAAATAATGGTTAATTTACAGTCATTAAATATAAAAATACATAGACATATTCACGATTGTTACCTTTAAAGTTTGGTGCTGTTTTTATTTACAAACAAAAATTTGGTTGCTAGGATCCATTTCTTTGTTGAAAAGTTATGTGTCATTTATTAAATTATGATCAATTTTGCTTAGATAAGTAATATCTGTTCTTTTATTGCTACTTTTTTATATTTGGATATATGGTACATTTCTTTGAATAATCTTTTTGATAAATTTGGTTCCGAGTCTAAAATTTTGGTTTCTTCGAAATTAAGAGTGACTATTATTGTAAGTACCATTGAATACAACTCTAAAGGCCGTTTTACACGGTACATTTATTTGTACAATCTATCGTGCGAACGCATGTACAGTCAAGTGTACAAGAAAATATTGTATGAACGACTGAATCAGACTAAATGTCGTTTTACACGATGAGTGCAAACGCACAATTTTCCATGTAATTTAGCAGTAGAAATCGATCGGAATTCGCGAGTGTTTTGTTTATCATGTTTATGTTTCACTCGTGAACATATGTTTCACTCACGTATTTGACACCTTGAAAAGCTGATCACCTGAAATTCGGAACCTCGACTCGACCATCTGCCTACTGATAATTCTCCCGGTTCAGAAAAAGCTCTTCTCTCTGGCTTTATATTCGACCTTTGCATCGTTTCGTTTTTTCTCATCTGGATTTTAGGGCGACAAGTCATTGACGTTTCTCGCGGGATATCCACTCTTGTTAGACACATTTCGTGGGTTTATTATGTGTGTGTGACAAAGTGTTATTATCAAGTGGTATAGCGGAACACGGGATACTTTTTTTTAGTCCCTCCAAATTTCCCTCCCTTGTATTTGTACCAGTGTTTTAATGTCTTTTTTTACGATGTCTATGTTTCTTGCTAACCAATAGAAATGAAATGATTATAATTATATCACGCGGGATATCAGGAACTCTACTTGAGGACCAGTCATAATTCTGGTGGAAAAGGACACAAACCCAAAGATCGCGATTACACTGAAAAACCAGAACACCAAATAACACGATGAACAGACGATGTAAACATTCGAGCAACTTTGAGTAAACTCTATTCGGGTTCTAAACTGCTTAAAACTATTCATAATTGTCGACGTAATTAATTCTTTGTGCCTTGAGAATGAGTGACGAGTCGTCTCTCGAAACGTCAACAATTATGAATAGTTAAAACCGGTGGAGAGCCCGAGAAGAGTTTACTCATTAAAGATTATATACACAGGATAATATTTACTCATAATATTCGGCGGGAAAGTGTTAATTCTTTTTATAAACAACTTTTATTTTCAATCGTAACACAGGCACCACAGTTTTCGCCACATCTGCGCCATCTGTTGAATATTAACGATACTAACTGATCGAAATTGTATGATTGTCTGAATGGAATTAGAACAGGTTCTATTTTCCGTTCAGTCATTCATACATTCGCACAAGCGTTCGCACAATTTGCCGCTTTACACGGTACAATTTCCTGATACATGCGTTCGCACGATAGATTGTACAAACAAATGTACCGTGTAAAACGGCCTTAAGAGTAGTGGTATTGTTGGTAGTGACAGGAAAAAACAGATGTGAGAACTAAACAAACAGATCTGGCTAAATAATAATATGGAGATCGTGTTACAGTGAAACCAGGATGCAAACCGATATATCGTTCCAAATATATATGTTTCAGAAATGCAGAGAACAAGTTTTTGAACGAAGTTTGGAATGAAAACAGGAAACAATATGGCTGACGATCGACAAATCCAAATCTCCAAAGCAAGAAAATTGAGAGCCATCCCAATGAATACATCATGGTTGATCATGTGTATGAATCATGAAGATATTTCGTAAACAATTCCATAAATATCCGAATACGTTATTCAAGACAGGTATTTTTCCATCACTACTAATATTTTCCGACATATTTTTAATAGGTAGGTAATATTAAATCCACTAAATTAAGAATCAATGGAGAATAAACATGAGAAGTGTGGAAGATAAGGAAGGAACTAATGCCTGTTGCTCACTGTAAAATTTTCGATAAAACGTTTTATAAAATCGACTAATTTTATAAAAATGAGCTTGCTAATGATAAAACCTAGTTTTATAAAACATTTTACGGAATAGGACAGGTTCTATTTCCATAAATCCGTTTTAAGCAACAACCAATGAGACGTTCCGCTCATCGCGTTGATAATAATAATCTCGTATCCATGGGAAGCCAAACAAGGAAAACGTAAACAAACATGGCTGTAAGAAGTTCATGGAGTACGTTGAGAGGCAGTAATGTCCTTCTTGTTGTTGTTAGAAGAAGAATGCGTTAAGAAGAGCCATATTGCACCTTTGGGTATGTGATCAGAAAGAATAAGTAAATAAACAATACACATATATAGTTATTAACTAAACAGTCATCCATAAGAAAGTGCATTTATCACTTCACGTGTTCGCAAAGCGTCTCATAGATGGCAGGACATTGCGGTTTTACGAACAGTTTTACCGTTCGAGCAAGCAAGTACGTTTTACGTACGATATTCATAAAAACTTTCGATAAAAATTTTTATAAAACTCTTTTTTTGAAAATTTTACCGTGAGCAACGGGTATTACACTGAATTACCAGCCTATTACTTCCTGCCATGATTATTAGAAACTAGCTATGAATCACACAGCGGTGCTAGGAATCACATTTCCTTCGTAACTCATATCATACAAAGAGGATAATTGATTGATATAAATGAAAAACTTAATTCTTTTGGGAATCTGATAAAATAAATTTCAACTCTCCTTCTTGAGTGAAAGCATTTTTAAAAAGCAAAAACATAAATCACTTCACAAAACCCAATGCTAAGCATTCCTAATCAGCTTAAATAAGCAAATTGAATTGTAAATGCGTTTTAAAGAATTGTTTTTTTGTTTAATCTGGTTGTCAAGGAAACATACTCTTGTTGATTTCAGAGAAAAATATATGTTTTTGCAGCTAAAAACGCAAATTTTTCAGACAAATACGAATTGAAAAAGATAATTGATTGAAAGAATTATAAACATCGACCTTTCAGCCATTTGAATTTAAAGAATCCCAACCCTCTTATCTTGAGCGAAAGTATTTTTAGAAAGCAAAAATTGAAACCAATTCACAAAACCCAATACGTATAGCGGAGACCACAAAAAAGACGCCCTTTCGTGGGATCTTTTAGAGTCTTGAGATCTTTTTAAAATATACTGCAATTTTCCTCCTGTCTTGAAATATTAGTCTGAAAAATAAGTTAAGGGAATTCGACGAAACTTGCTGGAAGCATTACTTTTGTTTTCTTAAAATTACTTGAATTTTTTCAAAATTATTTACCGTAGATTTCTTATGGATATTTGATGTGGAAGTGTGGGCATGTGAAATTACATATATGGGTTCTTAAATGGGAACGCGAGGTGTGACTAGCTTTATTCATCGAAAAGAACCTTTCTTTCTAGTTAATAATAATAAGAAAAACAAAAATAATTTAAATCATAAATATAATAATGTATGAAAATCATTTGAAATACTTTATTTTTATTATTTTTTTTAATATTCTTAACTATAAAAAGGTTCTTTTTGATGAATTAAGCTACTCGTACCTTGTGTTCCCATATAAGAACCCATATGTAATATTTTGTCCACTTCTCGATCAAGTATCTTAAGTAATCTGCGGTAAATAATTATGAAAAAAAATCATGTGGATTTAAGACAACACAAGTAATGATTCCAGCAAGTTTCGTCGAATTCTCATAAGTTGAGTAAAATCAACAAACATCCTTAAGATTTCTACTCAGCGTGTAACCTTCTTCTCAGTTGACGTTCTCCGGTCTCTTCGCAATTTCTACAGCCCCCCTGATTAATCTTGGGTAATAGCGTACCTCCTTTGATATAAAGATAAGCGAGACCAAGGAATCAGTTCATTTTAACCTGATGAAGCTGGCAGGAGGACCAGCGAAATAGTTTTTTTTTAAACAATACATCGCGGAATGAATCCCGAAAAAATTAACATAAAATCTCAAGTTTATTGACTGTAGTCCTCCACCATTCAATATGTTATGCTAATATATATATATATATATAAGGTAAGAAGGTATATATATATATATATATACCTTCCCAAGGGAACAGAGCGGACTCATCATTCCTCTACCGCTGACGATGGCGTCCTGACGCCGAAACGTACAAGTTTTCTTTTGTGAGTATCCTTTTTGCGTGTTTCTGTGTTTGTTTAGTGTATCACTGTTTTATTTATGCATGTGCATCGTCGCCGAGAGCGATTTTCTACCAAGACATTAAATATATATATATATATATATATATATATATATATATATATATATATATATATATATATATATATATATATATATAAATTCATGCATTCATAGGAAATGGAAATGGATAGGTACACATAAAAGGACGAACACAGGGTTTGGTGGGGAAGATGAAAATGAGTCAAATCCAGACAGAAAAAATTTCACCTTAGCCGGGATTCGAACCCGGATCTCCCAATTGCCGGTCAGGTGTGCTCCCAGTTACACCACCAAGGCTACTCAATAAGGCCTTTTATGTGTTCGGATTATGGATTCGGATATATATATATATATATATATCCTTAAATCCCTCAGGCAGTTCTTATTTATGTACTTCCCCCTGAATTTGGTCCATATATTTCATCCCCCCTGGGTCATCATCTTGGGAATTTTTCCTCCATTTATAACCTTCAGTTACATATCACATTGTGCTTCTAAATTGCGACCAATCCAACTGACTCTCCTCCTCTGTCTTGCTGTTAAGTGTTCCATGAAATACCTACTTCCCTCTACCACACTACACTTCTGTCAACTTCTCCGTTCCTTATTTCGCCCATCCGTTTCATTTCCAGGCTTCCGATTCTTCTAGTGGTGGAATTAGTTGTTCATCTAGACATCTGCATACTACCCCGCAAGCCGCCTCAATAGGCGTGTGGCGGGGGGTTTAGGACACCAGCCGTTTACATATTTAAAATGGAAACGCTCTAATGAAATTATGCCTAGCATTTATTATAGTCCCTTATTGCTCGGGGGAAAAACGAATTCCCATAATACCCATCCGTTCGGCAAAATATCTCTCTTAACTTATCTGTTTTGTGTCACCTGGAGATATATAGTGGGGTTCTAATATGATGTTTGTTCTCCGTGTCGCTCTTAAAGATATATCTATTCTCAATTGCTCAAGCAATCTAAGCCTAGCGCGCAGCCTCCGAGTCTCTAGCGGCTCCCAGCCTAATTCGTTTAAACATATGTGTAACAACGCTGTCTGTACGCAGTAGGCAGCAGTTTTTGACGAATCGCGCAGCTTTCCTTTGTATTTTATTAAGTCCCCGAATTAAGTCTTTCTGCACCGGATCCCATATGCTCGCTGGATATTCAAGGTGTGGCCGGACGAGTGCGAAATAGCACACCTCTCTTTTACTTTTTCATCCGAAAATCTTCCCACAATATACGCTTGACGAATCCTAGCTTCTTCAGAGCTCTGCCAAAAAATATTTCTTATATGTGTTCCCCACGATAGGTTCGAAGTTATCGTAACTCCCAGATACTTCACTTCATCTGTCGCCTTTATGCTAACACCATCCACAGCATATACATACAGTGTTGTCGGAGAGAAACGGCTGCAGCCGCAACTACATAGGACAGACAACTGTTTCAAATAACTGTTGAAAACAATAGGTTAGTTGTGATCTGTGCTGTGCAGCGGCAACTGATAGCTGAAGCTGAGACTGTAATGTCTTCTACATCGTTAAAGTTGCAATGCACGTGGCTACGTTGCAATAATAAGC
Source organism: Pyrrhosoma nymphula (assembly GCA_963573305.1). Taxonomy (NCBI): domain Eukaryota; kingdom Metazoa; phylum Arthropoda; class Insecta; order Odonata; family Coenagrionidae; genus Pyrrhosoma; species Pyrrhosoma nymphula. The sequence goes on from OY754340.1 coordinate 30,836,257, forward strand.
AACAATTTGTTAGATTTGAATCTGTAGCAGGCGGTTGCTAGATTATTCATGTCCGCCCATAGAATTAGAACTGTGAAGTGACTATCATCAGTGAATCCAAATGGAATATTTCATAAATTTAAGATAGTTTGAGGAAAAAATCACTTAACCTAAATTTTTAATGAATTTGGCCTCATTTTAAAGAAAAAACTCTCATATTTCCAATTATATCAAAATATCTCAACCCCTAGCCGAACTACTTTTGGAGAAATTTGTTTATAAATTTAAGCTGTTTTACATATGGTATAGATTATGGCTGTGCGCTCCAGAGTAGGAGAATATTTAAAAAATTAGGAATTTATAACACCTAGATTTCGCCAAAAAACTAACGGTGTGTAGATTGCATGTTTTATCAACTATTTATAAAAAATAATCTATTACTCACCGAATTAATTTTTTAAAGAATCACAATTAAAAAACCTGTTGTTTTGAAGGGTTTTCAGCCGCACGGCGGGAAAGAAATGAGTCAAGTTAGAGACTTATGTAGCTTTATTTATATAATTACTGAGATTTTTGGGCATATATAACTATATCTTTGCGTCATTAATATTACAATATTTATTTAACACTTCTTACAGACGCTGGAATCAAAGAATAAAATTGTAATAAGGTCTCTATTATGACTAGGGAAGTCGTGAAAATTTTTGAATTATATAGAATACAGCAATACCAGTGACTGCGCCGATCGATCGCCTGTTGTTTTTTGTGCCCCTAGCTGTCGTCCGCAACAAGGTGTTTCTCGAAACAGTTTAACTTTGAAACTGTTTTGGTTGCGAAACTGTTGCGATGAAACTGTTTCCTTTGTTTTGCGGCACTGCTAGATTCTGGCGATCTTTTCCGGAGGCCGACATCTATCGGTGTGAGGTCCAACCTCCCCTCCACTACAACAACCTCCGTCCCCTTCCGAAGTGTGAACGTCACGTGACGCCTTCCCCTCCTCTCCTTTTTCCCCACCCTCCCCTCCAACTGTTTACCTCCCCTCCTTCCCCTCTCAAAGACTCCCCTCCCCCCTTCCCCTCCCCATCCCGGAAACGTCTCCGGCTGTCACCTTGGTGACGGACGGGCAGGGCACACAATTCGACTTGCAGACACACCACGCCTCGGAGACATCCGCCGCCGCAGTGCAGAGACGACATTAAAACGAAACTCGGTCGAAGACGGCGTATATAGGTGTGGAGAAACATGGTGGCATTTGAATTGGCTTGAAAATGTTGGCAGGTGAGTGACGCATCGATGAGCAGGGAGGAGTACCACAGGGCTCCCATTTGGACCTCTTGACGAGGTTACTGCCGCGACTGTGTGAGTCAAAACAAATACTAAATTCCACATTTTTTATATTTTGCCCAAAAAATCCAGCTTTCGCTGATGAAATGCGTTACCTATGAAAAACCAAAAGTAAAGTATAAAAAATGCAGATTATTATTCCACGAATGTATTTTAAATGAGCACTTATTTTCCAGCCAAAGGAGTTAAATGCAGCGCCATTTCCTACGAATTACCGCATTTTGACTTCAATTACGTCTATACTACTTCAATAACTAAAAAAAATAAGGTGGTAAGATGCCTATTTTTTATATTTATTCAATTTCTCAGAATTATTTCCTTCTAGAGACAGTTTTCCACGAAAATGGCATTTGTAATGGATAAATACTATTTTGTTCCCCGTGTTTCTCTCATTCCCCCATCATGAACACAATGTAGAATTTCAAGTTCAATTATTATAGAATAAAATAGCGTTGAAAGGTATTATTTTGTTGTTCACATCAGATATTGGAGAAGGTTTCTTACAAGAAGACAGAATATGAATAAAATGACATTTAAGTCACTTTACGGTGGAACGATGTATGCACTGTATTATGTATTTTCCTGCGTAGATTAAGTACACTTTATAACCACATTAAGTATACTTTCAGCCTCTTTATCCCACCTCTCTTGCTCGTTTTCCTCTCCCGGACGTCATTCTTTTCACAAGTGAGCGCCACCAAGTTTCGCAACACCTATACAACGCAAAACGACTTTAACCCTCTTTAGGGTACTCTGAGTGACATATAGTTACGTAGCCATAATGGAGACCATATTTGAATTTTATATTTTAATCTGCGTCTATAAGTAGTATGAAATAAATATCGGCACATTAATTGAACAAATATAGAGAAAAATTTATGATGAAGTCTCAGTAATTTAAGAAATATATTTCTACAAAAGTCTCTGATTTGATTCATTTTTTCACACCGCACGGTGTAAACGCCGTCACAAACAGAAGGCTGTTAATATGCGAATCTATTAAAATTACTGCTGTGAGTAATAGATTATATTTTTATAAAATAGTTAAGATAAAATACAAACTACACATTGTCAGTTTATTGACGAAATTCAGGCGTTATAAAGTTCTTAATAGTTTCAATATCCTCCCTCTGGAGTACAATGAGAGAAGCACAAGGAAAATAATACTTTCCTACCAATTATGACAAACAACGTCTAGCACATATTTATCTATTTGCCAGTGAGTTCCATAAGAAATACACACAAAGCTGATTCATTGTTTTGTTGCAGACCTTATTTCTTTTACAAAATTTTATTAGAAATAATGTTCGCACGAATTTGGGTGAGGCACCATTAGAAATAATATTGAATAGAGAATTTTGTTTAAAAAAAAAAAAACGTTTACGACTCCAAATTGCGAAAAATTTATTAAAATGCATCGATGTTTAGCAAACTTATAGCGTTTTCTGATAAATCGTCCCCGTAAGGGCGATTGTTCAAGTCAAGATTACGTATATATTTCCATTTTCTCTGAACTTCAAAAGGAATAAATAAACTATTCAATCGATATCACATCAATCGATATCGACAATCGATATCTATATTCAATCGATATCGACACATATTCAATCGATGATCATACTAATATATAAAATTCGAATGGTGTCTGTCTGTCTGTTGCTCAATCACGCAAACACTACTGAACCGATTGAGCTGAAATTTTGCATGTATAGGTAAAATATATATGGGTTGAACATAGGCTACATTAAAAAGCCCTCACGGCCCCCAAAAGCCCCCCCTGATGGTCCCTGAGCGTCCATGCAAAGCATTGGGTTCGGTGCAGTTGTTTTATTTTTTGCTTTTAAAAATTACTTTCACTCAAGATAGAGGGCTGGGATTTTTTTTATCGGATGGGTGAATACATGAAGTTTCTAATTCTTTCAATCGATTTTCTTTTACGCTTCGCATTTCTCTGAAAATCATGCTTATAGCTGAAAAACCTCAAATTTTCTCTGAAATCAACAATAGCATATTTCCTTGACAACCAAAGATTTGAATGTCAAAGGATATTCACGCCTCTGGCATTTAAGTTTTCCTGCCGGCCCATGATATCACGTAGAAAGAAAATTTGTATAAGAAGGGCCCAGAGTCCCAAGGGCCCCATGTCAGATTGCTTCGGGGAGTAATCGATAAACTCAATGCATATTTAGAAGTATACTATTCAACGTCTATTCTCAAAGTAGCTCTCATAGGGGAACTGCATGTATATGAGAGAACACTTACGTAGTGAACGATATACATAAAGGAATTGAAGGTGCAGGAGTATTTACGTTCAGTGAATAGTAATTGTATTAATGCCTCCGTTGCTACAACAAACACGGCGTTGTTTATTATCTTTTAACACTCAGATCTCATTACAATATTGAACTGTTTTTTAGACCAATTATCACATCATAAACGTTACGAGTTTTTTATACATATATGTTTAAAAGTGTTAAATTGCAGTAAACTTACATTCACTCAAACATCGAGTTCCAGGGCTAAAAAATATATCCATCAACATGCCTAACAGAAAATATAGTAACCTTTCGAATTAATCTTTTGAAGCAAGAATGTCATCTTTGCGATAAAATGAGTCCTTGCATAAAAAAACGACTAAGGCTAGACTTGGATTCTCAATGACATGCCCACCAGCTATAAATCTGGTTCAATTATAGACCCATCTGTTCCGAAACTTTAATCTGTATTAAGAGGGCGTAAATTATAATGACGTCACTAAATGCTTCTTACCCAAAAGAAGAACGAAAGTTCTGCGCAATGAACGACATCCGTGTATGAAAATCGGCAAGTGAACTAAGAATCACCATAGAATAAATTTAATGTTGTCATAACAATTTAAATACGTTCAATATTCTTCACACCCGTTGAATTTCATTACGATTGCAAACAGTTTTTAGACCAATTCCCACATCATAAACGATACGAATTATTTCTTGTTACTTAAACGTGTTAAAGTGTAGTTGACTTACATTCACTCAATCATCGAGTTGCCAATTCGAGACACTCACTCGCTGCTACGTTTCCCTTCCTTGGACTTAAAATTATATCCATCAACATGCCTAAAAGAAAAAAGGTTTAACCTTTCGAAAACATTTTCTAAAGCAAGAGGAATGTCTTCTTTACGAGAAAATGAGTCCTTGCATGAAAAACGACAAAGGTTACACTTGGATGCTCAAACACGTGCCCACCAATGATCTCATGATAATCTCCCCGTGGTGTTTCTCGAATTACGCTAAGAACCGCACAAATTCCATCCAAACCAAACCTACTGACGGGTAACTAGCTATAAATCTGGTTCAAATGTTGACCCATCTGTTTCGAAACTTCAGTCAGTTTTAAGATAGCGTAAATTATAATTGCGTCACTACATGCTTCTTAGTTCTTACCCATAAGAAGAACGGATATTCTGCGCAATGAAAGACATCGGTGCATGAAAATTGGCAAGTGCACTAAGTCTGATCACCATTGATTTTTAATTTTGCAACCAATGATTATGATTTAGGAAACAATGAATATAGCCACCCTTTATGCCAAAGCAATAGTCCGGGTATTGAAGGATTCATAGGACAAATAAACATCGCTGCTATTGAAAATGCTCCTTTTGACGTTGTCAACCGCTGGATTATACTCTACTCTCCTATCCTGATGAAGATACTCAACGCACATATCAACGGTGAATGGCGGACCTCAATTAAGTCATTGAATGCAAATATATTTAATAGCTGTTAAGGCCTGGTTAAACGGTACATGAGAATGTACAAGAAAATGTCTGAATGTCGGAATGAACGCGAAAATTCACCGTGTAGTAAGTACACCAAAATGTACGATTCTATGAATGTCTGAACAGAAAATAGAACCTGTTCTGATTCCGTTCAGACAATCGTACAAGTTGACCTCATTACAGAGACACCTGGTGGCAGACGACGCAAATGACACCTTCAGTTGTCATCTGGCTTGTTTTGGCGGCTTTTGTTGTCACAAGCAACGACCAAGAGGTCAAAATCCAAAAACAATTCGAGTGCACGAAACCAAACAAACCACCAACACAAACAAAATGACAACTGAATGTGTCGTTTCCATGGCGAAAAATTGGTTTAAATAACGCGCCAACGGTTTAAAATGAAAAACAAACGAAAACGCATAATGCGCATCAGAAAATGTATGAAAATCTGCCCGAAAAAATGTACCGTGTAGCCACTTATTCATTGATCTTGTCCATGAGAATGTACAAGAATCTGTACATGTAACCATTCACACTAATGTACAGAAACTTGTACATTCTCATGTACCGTGTAACCAGGTCTTTAATCACTCAGAAGACGGCTCAAGAGAACTTGAGGGACGAGGTGACCATCTATCAACATGGGTGCTATGGGTGGCTGGAGCGGTAATCGTGAATCGTTGAAGGTACATTCTAATAATTTTTCAAGTAAGTCAAAAAAAAATATTCTTGGACCACATTTCACTCAAGTACAAGTTTATACGTTGGAAATAACCATAAATGCAGTAGTGAATATGATGCAAGTGTTACATTTAAAAAAATTGCTTCAATTAAAGTATTGTTTTGACTTGGATTTTCGGCGATAAATTCGAAATTTACGAGAAAATCATATCTAAATACGCTATTTTTACTCGGAATGATACCTTGATATTTCTTAGTAGCAATTATAATAATATGAAAATTCTTATTTCGCATTTAAGAGATAATCTGTATATACGTAATCGATTTTTTTCAAAATATATGCCGTGTGCCATAAGAGCACTTGTTAAAATATCATTGAATTGCCAGGAAACCAAATCGGTAGCATACAGTTTTTTTCACTTTTATCGATAGATATTACAAATAAGGACACGTATGCAAAGTTTCACTCAAATCTGTATTTTAACAAAAATCGCTCCAGCTACCTTAAAGAGGACAAACAGTCACTCAACTGTCCGTGCACCTGGAAAACGAACGAATTACAACTATCACAACATACAAAATAGGTTACGAACTCCTCAAATGATCATGCTGACAGTATTCTTCAGGCTTTGTGGTTTTCTTATAAAATACGGTCAATTTTTCTCACACCCGTTGTATTTCAACGGTTACCTTCAGCTAGTAAGTAATTAATATATGAATAATAAAGAGGTAAATAAAAGATAGATGTGATAACGATTTCAGTCGTTTAATTCTGTGTTGTTTGTTTAAAGGTTTATACGCGTTAAGAGCTACTGTTGTAGCAACCGAAATGTCGTAGATGCAACGTAAATATTTACTTGTGATTAGTCTTTAAAAATCGCATGAATAACGATATCGAAACAATGTAAAAACAAGGTAAATGTGATAAACTTATTTAAATATACTCAGCGGTATACGTGACTGAGTTTAAAACGTCACATTGAAAGGGTTCTTTCAATCGTATTAATCAATATTCTTCCGGTTTAAATTCATGATTTAAACTATAAGGAAAGTTGCTAGCGTGTTAAATTTAAACACCACTTTTGGTTATTAATAGTATCAGTTATCTTCAATTAACTTAATCAATTGTTTTTCCGCTACACTCTTAATCATTATGATACATCTTTCTCTCTCTAAGAGTCGATACAATGGTAAACAATCAGTATCTTAGTAACTTATCAACATAACACAATACGACTGCTCCCACCTCAACAATGGTGGAAGTGAGATACTCAACAATTAAATGTTCACCACACCAGTAACATTCTGAGAGCTGCAACGGTAGCGAATGGACGTGATGGTGGAACATGTATGCTGTACTCATAGTTTAAATGGCCGATAAGGTAACCTGAAAATAATTCATTGTATCCGTTGTTTATTTAATCGCCACATGGTCGTTGTTGAAGGTAGCCTAGTCGAGGAAAATGTCGAGAAATAATAAAATGTAGAATTGAAGGAAGAATCCATTACACCATTAAGAGCAATGATGTAATTTGAGGTTGAAAATGACAATTTTCAAATCCTGTTTTCAGCGCTAAATGGCCGATTACCTCCAATTACTTTTTTATAAAAACTGTACTCGTAGTTTTTAAGCATTCATTAAATATATATTCCTGAAAAATAGCATATATAGATATAGATGATCGCATAAAAAACAACGCATAAGGTAGTTTGAGCGAAAAGTCACTTAACCTAGAATTTGATGAATTTGGCCTCATTTTAAAGATAAAACTCTCATCTTTCCAATGATATCAAAATATATCAACCCCTTGCCGTACTACTTTTCGAGCAATTTGCCTATTAAATATACAAGCTGTTTTATTTATGTGATAGATTATTGCTCTGCGCTCCAGAGGGATAGAATATTGAAAGAAATAGTAACTTCTAGCTCCTAGATTTCGTCAAAAAACTAACGGTGTGTAGATTGTATCTTTTCTCAACAATTTATAACAAAATAATCTATTACTCACCACTTTAATTTTAAAATAATCGCAAACAATAAACCTGCTGTTTTGAAGGGTTATCGGCCGTACGGCGGGAAAAATGAGTCAAGTTAGAGACTTAATGTTGCTTTAATTATTTAATTACTGGGGATTTTGTACATTCATAACTATATCGTTGTGCCATTAATAATACAATATTTATTTAATACTTCTTACAGATGCTGAAGTCAAAAAATTAAATTTGAATAAGGTCTCCATTATGACTAGATAGGGAAGTATATCTCGCTCAAACCGTCCTAAGTATCTCTGGTGTGAAATCTGCTCGCGAGAATTAAGTTTTATTTAGTTCCTTGCATGTTAAACTCGTGTGTTGCGAGTCGAGTTTGTGTTGTGAGTTGCTTTAAGCCTAGACGAAATTGTTCTATCTACGTTGCGAACAGCAAACAAGATACGCCATGATTCCTAGAGCCAAGCCCAATGTATACTACTGCTGTGCATTACCTATTTCAAGTTCTCCTTCGTGAGTTTTGTAACTTCGGGTCGATAAACTATATCTACTGTATATATATATATATATATATATATATATATATATATATATAAACTTTGCCACAGGTGGGGCGGAAATAAATATAGAAACAAAAAAAAGAAGTACACTCACACACTATACGTTCTGATATTTCGACAGCCGAGCTGCCTATCTCACAGAAGGAAGGATACAGAATGTGAGATAGGCAGCTCGGCTGTCGAAATATCAGAACGTATAGTGTGTGAGTGTTCTTCTTTTTTTTGTTTCTATATTTATTTCCGCCCCACCTGTGGCAAAGTTTATTTTTATTTAAATTATCGCGTGTGTGATTTTCCACGAACTCGTATATATATATATATATATATATATATATATATATATATTGTGACGGTCTCGGCCCGTCCTGATCTTAATCGTCACCCCCTCTCCTTTCCCCTCCCCCCCTTCCTTCACTCCTCTCCTTTCCCTTCCCCCCCTTTAACCAACGCGATGTGGGAAGAATGCAAGGGTGAGTGAGTGTGCGTAAATGTGTGTGTGTTTCGCTGGTCAGCCAGGCGAGTGTATTTGACGCTCGCTGAATAAGTGTTTTCCCCCAACCCCAGTTCACGAGTGCATCGATACCCCCCTCTTCCACCTGGGGCATAAAAAGCCGGGTGAAACCCAGGGAGGTTCTTCTTCTTCTTCTTCCTATGTTTCGGCTCGTGCGGCTGTTATGCTGCGATTACGAGTGCAAAGAAAGACAGTCGTGCGAAATAAGACTCCAGAGGACAACGCTAACAGTTGGCGCAGAGAGGACTACGAGACAAGCCGGACAATCATCTCCTGCATCCTGAAGTGGTCGCCAGGGAGGTTATAGAGGCAGCCAGGCCGCAGAGATTGCCGTTTCCGTGAATAAGGAACCGCACCCAAATAAGACGAGCCTGTGTCCCGCCCGAACCTCGGCGCCAAGGAGCGGAGTCATCCAGTGGTCATCCAGGTCACGTAACGTTATATCGCCCTGACCCTAGTGTGATACCACCCCTGTCCGAGTACTTTGTCCCAGTCCGCAGCAATACGCAACTGTTAGGCGGCTTGAGTACCGCAGTGACGCCTCAGTGATTTGCCTCCAATATCATTATTTATGTAATCAGCGTTAACAAGAAGCAATCAATCACCTGTGTTATAGGGACGGACTTTATTACCTCCCAAAGTTCAAAAGTGTGCCTAATTGCATAATTGAGATAAGTCCGCTTGACGGCACGAATATTGTTTTCTGTTCTGATATTTTGTTTCTAATATTTTGTCAGTTAAATTGTAAATTTCATGATCAATTCATCCTTTATTTGCTCATCACTAACCCTATCATCTCGCTCATCAGGGTAAATGATATGTAAATTGTTCGTGAGTTTTGAATATAGTTTAATTGATTGTTGAATGAATGATGTCCTTGGCATTCTTTGGTTTCCCTACAAAACCTGTTTCCCCACCCTCACCTGTCGTCGAGTCGTCACTCGCCTTATTCTAACTCATAGTCTCTTCACCACGAGATAAACTGCAAACGGGAATCCCCCACATTTTATATTATCAAGAAAAATCTTTGGTAAATCGTCCTCGGTGGCAGCTGGTCAAGAGGGTAGTTTATCGTTTATGTGTGGTTTCTGCGGTTTCATCCGGGTGACCGACAGTGAACCATTACATAATGGCGCCCGAACAGGGACCACTTGTTTGCAAAGTTTGAATCTCTCGAATGAGACCTTGTGTCTTAGTTTCATTTTTTTTTTTCGTTGGATAAGGTGTAGTTTAATTTGTCGTGGGGTTTGAAAAAAGAGCATTATTTGCCGAGAGTTTTGTGGGATTCTAAGATTACAGGTGTTATTATTTACGTAATAACGGTGAAACTAAATCGTAGGAGTGATTTTTTTTTATACGTGTAGTGTGATTAGTTGTGTTTCGTTCGCGGTAATAAGAAATAAAAATGGTCAGTCGGAGCGATATATTTATGCTTGGGCGTGACATGAGTGGGTTGAATGACTCGGACGAAGGAGATGAGGTACAAATCATAGAAGTAGTATCCCAACCTATTCCCGCTGACGTTCAAACGGAGCCTTTTGAGACGCCCCCCGCGCAAGAAGTGTTAAACATGGGAGACACGTGGGTCATTGATTGGCTGAAAAAGGAGAAGGAAGAACGGGAGGAAAGAGATAAAAGGGAGAAGGAAGAACGGGAAAGAAAGGAATTAGAACGGGAGGAAAAAGATAAACGGGAGAAGGAAGAACGGGAAAGAAAGGAAATAGAACGGGAAAGAAAGGAATTAGAACGGGAGGAAAGAGATAAAAAAGAGAAGGAGGAACGGGAAAGAAAGGAATTAGAACGGGAGGAAAGAAGGGACGAGCGATTTAGCGAAATTATGCGATTGGTAATGGGACGTGTGGATGTCGTGAAGAATGAGTTTAAGAAAGAAACGGGAGAGATACAGGCCAACGTAGATATTTTGGATAGGAAGGTCGAACATTTAATTGAAGCGGAGAGGGAGGAAGCTTGCCGTCGCGAGGAGAGTTTGTCTGAAAAAATTGACAAGAGTGTCGAAGAAGCTCGCCGTCGTGAGGAGAGCCTTTCAAATAAAATTGAGCAAGTTTCGAAACGCGTAATGTATGGGGAACAAATGGGAACGGGATTCCACCCGATAGTCCTTCCCAGTACATGCGTCAGCAAGCCCATTTTTAAAGGTAGCGCATATCAAAACCCGGTTGAGTTTGTAAACGAAGCCGAGGACTATTTTAAATTGTTAGGAATTGCGCCGTCTATGTGGCCACTGACATTTTTGAGTTTAATGGAAGGAACGGCCAGGTTATGGAGGAACACCATTAGACCCGTCCCCATCCAATACGAGGAGGTGCGAGAGAAATTTTTAAAGGAGTATTGGAGTGTTCATGCTCGGTACGAATACCGCGCGCGTGTGACACATGGATTTTACTCACGAGCAGCTGACGGAACATTAAAAGAATATGCCCTAAGAAAAGTAGTTTACTCTTCAATTAGGAGACCTCAGTCTAACCCAAGCGAAAGGGTAATGAGAGAGCTGTCTCGGGTCTTCCGTACCTATTGCTCAAATGATCATAAAAGTTGGCCTGAGGTACTTCCATTTATAAATAAGTGGTTTAATGAATTAACGCATGAAAGCACGGGGTTAACGCCCGTGGAAGTTCATTTCGGTAATAAACCCCCAAGAGAAGATTGTATGGTGAAATTACCTGATATGGTACAAAAGGATAGTAAAGAAATACAACGTTCGGCGTTGAGGAGGCTTATATTAGCGGGCCGTCAGAGAAAAAGTAAGCAGAGGGCAAAGGGGTATGATTTCAGAATAGGAGATAAAGTACTCCTGAAAACACCACGACCATCTGATTCAAAATTAAATTTATTTCATAAGTTTTTTCATTTATACACGGGTCCATTCAAGATTTCCAAATATTCGGGACCGAATTCATGTCATTTGGAGGATTCGGAAGGAAAAGAAATCGGGGTGTACAATTTTAATAATCTAAAACCTTATTTTGACCCGGTTGCCACTAGGGATTGAACCGAACGATTTGTCGAGCTTTTGATCTTTTTTTTCCAGTCGTGTTTTAATTTCGTCAATTTTATTAACGCACAGTTATTTATGCTGTTTAAAAAAAGAAAATAAACTCTGGAGACTTTCCTTTGCTAGCAAATCGAAAGTGGCTCCATAGTTTAGGTGGGGGGCTATGTGACGGTCTCGGCCCGTCCTGATCTTAATCGTCACCCCCTCTCCTTTCCCCTCCCCCCCTTCCTTCACTCCTCTCCTTTCCCTTCCCCCCCTTTAACCAACGCGATGTGGGAAGAATGCAAGGGTGAGTGAGTGTGCGTAAATGTGTGTGTGTTTCGCTGGTCAGCCAGGCGAGTGTATTTGACGCTCGCTGAATAAGTGTTTTCCCCCAACCCCAGTTCACGAGTGCATCGATACCCCCCTCTTCCACCTGGGGCATATAAAGCCGGGTGAAACCCAGGGAGGTTCTTCTTCTTCTTCTTCCTATGTTTCGGCTCGTGCGGCTGTTATGCTGCGATTACGAGTGCAAAGAAAGACAGTCGTGCGAAATAAGACTCCAGAGGACAACGCTAACAGTTGGCGCAGAGAGGACTACGAGACAAGCCGGACAATCATCTCCTGCATCCTGAAGTGGTCGCCAGGGAGGTTATAGAGGCAGCCAGGCCGCAGAGATTGCCGTTTCCGTGAATAAGGAACCGCACCCAAATAAGACGAGCCTGTGTCCCGCCCGAACCTCGGCGCCAAGGAGCGGAGTCATCCAGTGGTCATCCAGGTCACGTAACGTTATATCGCCCTGACCCTAGTGTGATACCACCCCTGTCCGAGTACTTTGTCCCAGTCCGCAGCAATACGCAACTGTTAGGCGGCTTGAGTACCGCAGTGACGCCTCAGTGATTTGCCTCCAATATCATTATTTATGTAATCAGCGTTAACAAGAAGCAATCAATCACCTGTGTTATAGGGACGGACTTTATTACCTCCCAAAGTTCAAAAGTGTGCCTAATTGCATAATTGAGATAAGTCCGCTTGACGGCACGAATATTGTTTTCTGTTCTGATATTTTGTTTCTAATATTTTGTCAGTTAAATTGTAAATTTCATGATCAATTCATCCTTTATTTGCTCATCACTAACCCTATCATCTCGCTCATCAGGGTAAATGATATGTAAATTGTTCGTGAGTTTTGAATATAGTTTAATTGATTGTTGAATGAATGATGTCCTTGGCATTCGTTGGTGTCCCTACAAAACCTGTTTCCCCACCCTCACCTGTCGTCGAGTCGTCACTCGCCTTATTCTACCTCATAGTCTCTTCACCACGAGATAAACTGCAAACGGGAATCCCCCACATTTTATATTATCAAGAAAAATCTTTGGTAAATCGTCCTCGGTGGCAGCTGGTCAAGAGGGTAGTTTATCGTTTATGTGTGGTTTCTGCGGTTTCATCCGGGTGACCGACAGTGAACCATTACAATATATATATATATATATATATATATATATATATATATATATACGAGTAAATGGGTGCTTGCAGTTTGCAAGCAAAAGGGGAAAAGTGCATGATAGTACATTGAAAATCATTAAAAACGATTGCAATAAGGTCTTACTTCTTATGGAAATTATTTTAGCTGGGTCAATTTCTGACCTAAGAATATAATAAAAAGAAAATAGCATAAAACGAATGGTCCCATGACATATGTACTTTGTTCTTCTTAGTAATTGCTATATTTTTCCTTTTATTTTCATGCCATTGAGCAATTTGAAGTAAAATATTTGCAATTAAACATGATTACAGTTATTTGGCATTACGAATTTCAATCAATATGAGCCTAAGTAAATGCTATGGATTTTCACATTTCATTTTATTTTTGCTGATCTCAATTACTATAATTTACATATTGAACACATGGCGTAGTACTTGAATTCATAATTTCAAAATCCAAGAGATAATGCAGAATAGAACATTATCATTTTACATGGTTTTGACTTGTAGAATGGAGTTTCGAGGTACATTTCAGAAAGTAGGTGCAAGGATTAATGTTTCCTAGAAAAAAAGGGAGAGGGAAACCCGGAATAAGGTGTAAAGAGTGTTTTAGAAGTAAAATGGAGGAATCTGGTGAGATCCTAACGGATTTCGTAGGCATGAGCAAATGGAGGAGTGTCAAAGCTACGAAACAGTTTATGTATATAATTATAAAACATTGTAAAACGTGTATTTCGAAGGCATAATATCGTTAAAAGCGATTGAAATACGCACGGAGAATGTTATATTCCTTTAAATTCAACCTTTATAGCACGCGTATAAGGTACTGAAAGTCTCGGGAACAATGGAAAAATTGCTTAGCAACGAAAATGAAAAAAGATCGAAATTTGCATGGATTTTGCGTTTAAACTTCATATAATTCAATTTATCGATCGATAGAGAAAAATCGCTTTGAAGAATTAAATGTTTTGAAGTTTTGGCCTCATTTTGGTCAACAAATGAAACTTGTATCTGAATTATTTCATATTTTAATGAATGAAAGAAAACTACTCTACACGTAAATTATTCGTTTTTCCCATTTAAACCCATTAAAAAACAAAATCCTATCTGGACTCGAACCTAATGAAAAATATTGGAGTTTTGGATTTTTTCCTGACTCGACACCAAATTCAAACCCTCCCTTAAAAATTTAAACCTTGTAGCTCGATTAGAAATGCCCAGGAATTCGTATCAATGAGTGAGTCAGTGAGTGAGTCAGTTTTGTAGCTTTATATATATAAATATATATATATATATATATATATATATATATATATATATACTGTATATATATCTTACTGTATTTATTCATTGTAATAAGGTTTTGTACCTTTCAATACTCTTTTTATTTTTTTAAACACACCACGCGTTTCACCAATGTTATGGCATCGCCAGGTTTAGTAGTTTGTTTACATTATATTGTATTGTTGTCGTTGTTAGACACATAACATTAAATTTGATTTTAAAGAAAAGTTTACATTAAAAAATTTAAACAAAAAGGAAATGAAACAAAAGAATGAAAAGATTGAAACTTTTCTTTAAAATCAATTTTAATGTTCTGTGTCTAACAACAACGACAACAATACAATATATGTGTAAACAAACTACTTCACCTGACGATGCCATATAATTGGTGAAACGCGTTGTCTGTTTAAAAAAAATAAAAAGTGTAAAAAATAACAAAACTTTATTATATAATGAATATTAAAAGTTTCTACAAAATGGAGCCAGAAGCTGTGAATTTTATTCTTTATAAATTGGTTTGTAAATCTGCTGACCATTTCACTGTTGTAGTAAGTATGCAAATGTTATTGATACCATTTTACTTGTGAATAAAATGCGCAACTTTTTCATACTAGCACTTTTTTAATAATATTTCTTTGTGCAAAGATATTGAGGATTGAAAATTTTGATTGTCCACCATTTTTTGAAAAGTCCAATTTCAATGGCCGCCATTTTAAAAAGGTGAGTCAGAAAATAATAACCAAATACCTCTGGCTAGTTGTAAACATTACCAGCTACAGATGTACCAAATTTTAAGTTTTTATCTTAGATAGTTTTTTATTTAGTGTGGTTTAAGAGAAAAACGAATGCCGACAGACAGCTGAATAACGGTGCGTTTTCGGACACATGTTTTATTGAATTGTTTTCTTATTTTGAACTGCTAAATAATATCCTAAAATATCACAGAGACATTACGAAACACCCTGGAAGGGTGAGCCGGTCATCTCCTCTAGAGATCGAGTCACGGTTTGACCGACTCTCTTACCTTCTTTTATTCACGCTTTCGTTTTTTTTCTCAAGTCGAGAATGACAGTTCAACGTTCATGGAGAAAAAGCAAGGATGATCCGGTCTTCAGTAACAGAGACTCGGTCGCGTTCAGACCGACTTCTCTCACATCATTTATATATTTTATTTGTGCATCAGGATCCAGCCCGATAGAGATCGTGTTAAGTGTTTTGATGGAAGTGAGATTGGTTTGTACACCTTGATGTGCATGAAAAGTTTATCCATAACCATTAATATAAAGATATATGTGCTGAACTACTTGATTGAAATTTTTAAATTAGGCGAAAAATGTGATCTGGGGCCCGATTCTTATCTTCCACCAGTCAATGACTGGTGGAAAGTTCCACCCTTCGTTCATTGAACGACTCTTGATCCGTTCAATGAACGGCTCATTGACCCCCTCTGGAGAGCCGAGCGTCACAAACTTATGCCGATGTCCAACTTTCCTTGAAAACGCGAACAAAACAATGTCTACCTTCCGCACGCTTACTTCCGTCGGAAAGTTTCCAACTAGACGCTAGCGCTGTTCCACCAATTGGATGACGGGTGGAAGGGAAGCTTGACTTTCAACCAGTCATTGAACGATGTAGTGAACGATTCTCTGGTGGAAGGTGGAACATGCGATGACGTAGTGTCAACGTCGTTTGTGTGTGACGTTTTGGTTGAAACTAATGACGTTTTGGTGGAAAAGTTAAACATCGGGAAAGCATCAGAATCAGGCCCCTAGACACAAAAAATACTTGGTAACGTTCCGTGCAGAAATTTTTTCTCCAAGAATCTGATTAAGGTAGAACATCTACTACCAGGACCTTCGATAACATTCTCTTATATTTTCATACATTGCAGAGAAATTATGCCCTAGCCGATCTGTTAAAAAAGTAATTGGAGGTAATCGGCCATTTAGCGCCGAAAACAGGATTTGAAAATTGTAATTTTCAACCTCAAATTACATCATTGCTCTTAATGGTGTAATGGATTCTTCCTTCAATTCTACATTTTATTATTTCTCGAGATTTTCCTCGACTAGACTACCTTCAATAACGACCATGTGGTGATTAAATAAACAACGGATACAATGAATTATTTTCAGGTTACCTTATCGGCCATTTAAACTATGAGTACAGCATACATGTTCCACCATCACGTCAATTCGCTACCGTTGCAGCTCTCAGAATGTTACTGGTGTGGTGAACATTTAATTGTTGAGTATCTCACTTCCACCATTGTTGAGGTGGGAGCAGTCGTATTGTGTTATGTTGATAAGTTACTAAGATACTGATTGTTTACCATTGTATCGACTCTTAGAGAGAGAAAGAAGAAATATCATAATGATCTAAAGTGTACTGGAAAAACATTTGATTAAGTTAATTGAAGATAATTGATACTATTAATAACCAAAAGTGGTGTTTAATTTTAACACGCTAGCAACTTTCCTTATAGTTTAAATCATAAATTTAAACCGGAAGAATATTGATTAACACGATTGAAAGAACCCTTTCAATGTGACGTTTTAAACTCAGTCACGTATACCGCTGAGTATATTTAAATAAGTTTATCACATTTACCTTGTTTTTACATTGTTTCGATATCGTTATTCATGCGATTTTTAAAGACTAATCACAAGTAAATATTTACGTTGCATCTACGACATTTCGGTTGCTACAACAGTAGCTCTTAACGCGTATAAACCTTTAAACAAACAACACAAAATTAAACGACTGAAGTCATTATCACATCCATCTTTTATTTACCTCTTTATTATGTTGATATGTTACTAAGATACAGATTGCATCTGCTGTCGAGATAAAAAAGATGGCCATGTTTTTCTCAGAAGAAAGCCAGTATTCCAATTGAAATTTTGAAAATTGAAATTTTAATTTGAAATTTGAAAATTGAAGGCGGATTTCGATGGCTTCCTTGATCGTGCGGTCCCAAGTAGCGTTGTGAGCGGCACAGAATTTTTGCATCTCCCCATCGAGTGCCATGAGCTTCAGTGATGCCATGCCATCATGCCATTCGATGGGGAGATTCAAAAATTATTTGCCACAGACAACGCTACTGGGACCGCATAATCAAGGAAGCCTTCGAAATCCTTAAATTAATAGCCTTCTTAGCCTTAATCAAAAAAAAACAATCGGGATACTGGCTTTCATCTGAGCAATACATGGGCACCTATCATTATTTGCATAAAATACATAGGGAATGTACAGACAAGATTTCAAAAGGAACGTCAGCCAATCACCCACAGCCACACCCGTTTCCTTAGCAACCAATTATAAACGATATGGGAGGGGAAGGTTTTCCTCTGAGTACATGCAAATCTACCGATGATTTTAAACTGATTTTCAACCTTTACAACGCACATACATACTCTTAAGAGGTTGTTAGTGATATACTTGTATGATGTTGATAGTGGTTGTCATCCTGGAGATGTTTGTTTATAGTTGCTAGGGGTGATATACTATATTGTATGAATAATTCTGCGGTAAGATGGCTAAGTATGATATATGTCATTTATGTATTCTTCTCGGGCTCTGCACCCCTTGGTATTTGGTTTCATATTGTCCGACGATTCATTATCCAAATCCAAAACATTTCAATCGGGATACTGGCTTTCATCTGAGAGGAAAGAACATAAAAGATTTCAAATGGAACATCAGCAAATCAGACGACACACCTGGGGGCTTATTCTCCAACTCGAAGCATCGGAGCTTTCTGGCGGAAAGATGCTTCAAAAAGCTACTTGCTCCCATCGGTATTCTCTATCATGGAAGCTACCGGAGAAAGAGCAAGCAGGAAGCTACCGGTAGCATATTAGGCTCCCACCCACATTCTTCAAGTGTCACGAAGCTACTTCCGTAGCCCCAATAAGCTCCCACGGTAGCCTCACGAAGCGCAGCCTCCGAATACCCTGCTTAAATATTGGTAATTTTGAAACGCTTATTTCTCTATAATTATCACACGCACGGGTATGTTTCTTTCATTTATTAAATGCGCATTCTTTGCACTTTCACTGTGTTACTTTGTCATTTTCGCCATTTGCGGGATTTTTCACAAAAAAAGATATTAACTGGAGTGACGGAAAGCCATATTTACCTTGGGTGAGTTACGTGATTCCAGCCCATAATGGGATATTTCAATGGGCCGTGGTAGGGAGTATCACCTTCGCATTTCTTTTGAAAGTTTCATCTTCGTATATTATTCAAATGATTTGAAGCAACGAGTAGCTGACGAAAGCAAATAGCACGAATCATATTGAACCATATCATCGACATGAACCCTAATTCCCGAATATATTCACGAACAATCTTATTTCAAGTGATCAAAGCAGCCAAGCCAGCGTTCCTATTCACGACATTGTTCACGAGATTATGTAAGCAAAAATCGAACATTTTTAAGATTTTTCTTGTATGATTTTTAATGCGTGGCGTTTTTCGCTAAACACGATACATGAGCATCTTCACCGTCTAAAACGGCCTTGAAACATGTTTCACCAGTTCTATCGACGGAAAAACATTGAGACGAGCTTTCCCATTGGTTCTAAGAATGACGTCACCAGTAATGAAGTTCCCGCAGATTTGGTTTAAAAAGATTCTCATACCCGCCTTTCATCAAACTTCTCTCCACTTCCTTTTACGTTCTTGAGAAAGCTCCCGCGAGTTAGAGAATACGGTTGGAAGCCAATTCTGGTAGCTTATTCGAAGCAACCGCATCGGTAGCTTCGAGATAGAGAATAAGCCCCCTGAGCTTAATTGTTGGGCTCGTCAAACGGTCAATTCAGTTCAGTGTATAATCCCACATATAGACAGAGAGACATAGTCACGCCTTGAGAATGGAATACAAGTCGTTTTCCGATATATAACGTCAGGCCAATATGAATCCAATTACAAAGGGGTGCAGAGCCAGAGAACAATACCTGAATATTATTCACCGGGAAAAACTTAAATCGTATATAATAGCAAGTATATAACCAGCTGAGTTAGCACTACATACGTCCATGAGCTACCGAAGCAGAGGAGATGATTCGGCTGCAAAATCATCTTAAAGACGTGACGACAAGTATTCCTACAAGAGCTTTCTATCGAAATGGAGAGCAAAGGAGGACAAACAAAGGCGTAAAGTACTTTACGGAAGGAGTAGCGGTACTGGAAAAGTGATTATGAGATCAATACTGCTCTATACGGAGGATATTATTATTCTGCGGCGAATTTGTTGTCAATCTTTACGTACGAGGAGGGTGAGTTGAAAAGTTATCGGCCTTGTACAGAGATGGCGTTAGTAACAATGAAATTTTTGTTTCGTTATGTTTGTTTACGTCTTTCAACAATGTAAGTTGAGTTTCAACTCGATCTACCAAAATAGTCTTGTTTTACACGGCTTTCCGAAGTAAACGTATACTGTGTGTATTTCTTTCAAATGGATAAACTGTGGAGTATATCGTGCTGTCATATAAAATTCTTCGTTTTGGACGGAAGGAGTAGTTTACTGGCAAAGAGATTACGAGATCAATACTGCTCTATACGGAGGATATTATTTTTCTACTGCGAATTTGTCGTCCATCTTTACGTAGATAGAATTGCATGCCACACCTGTCCTAAACAAGCTACTAATTAACTGTGCAGCCATTGTGAACGGAGCCATCCTTTCCATTGGTCAATTATCAGAAGAGGCTATGGAGGCCAGGAACAAAGATATCTGAAGATTCCGGGAGAACCACACAAGGAAATCTTCAAGAACGGCAACAAATGAAGATCTATTCAGAAGACTACTGTGTTAAGGAGGTTACTGCCGCTACTGTGTTAGTCAAAACAAATACTAAATTCCAAATTTTTTATATTTTGTCAAAAAAATCCTGCTTTCGCTAATGAAATGTGTTACATCTATAGAAACCCAAAAGTAAAGTATAAAAAATGCAGATTATTATTCCACGAATGTATTTTAAATGAGCGCTTTCATTCCAGCCATTGGAACCGACTGCAGCGTCATTTACTACGAATTACCGCATTTTTTACTTCAATACGGCATTAATTCTTCAATTACTAAAAAAATAAGGTGGTAAGATGCCTATATTACATTTATATTCAATTTATCTGGATTGTTTCCTTCTTATTAATAGTGTTCCGCTAAAATGGCATTTATATTTTATGGCCAAATACTATTTTATTCCCCGTGTTTCTCTCATTCCCCCATTATGAACACAATGTATAATTTCAAGTTCAATTATTATAGAATAAAATAGCGTGGAAAGGTATTATTTTCTTGTTCATATCAGATAGAGGACAACGTTTTCTACAAGTAGACAGAATATTAATAAAATGACATTTAAGTCATTTTACGGTGGGACCAACTTAACCCGATGTTGGCCTTCAGGTGTTGTAAGGGTCCTTGGATGGTTGACATCTAACGCGGGATTTCAAGACACCCCCATGGAAAAATCCGGGTAGAAATTGCCAACATATCCGCCTTCTATGCTGGATAAGGGTCAAGACAAACGCCAGAAATCGGCTTACTCAGTGCGTATGGACAATAAGGGACATCATCTACCTGATTTGGTTTTCAAAACTGTGTAAAACGAAACTTATCGTAATTTATTTTACTAAAAATACGTACCTACATAATTTAAAAAAATGTAAAAAAAAACTATGATTAATAAAATGGGTTTCGTTGCGTTTTGAAAAAAGGAAGTTATGTTGCCTCACCCCTGTATTATAATAGATACATGATAACACATGGTATAGTGTATAGAACGAGTAATTGACAAGCTATACATACTATTTACTTAGTGACCTTTTAATACTTTATTATTATTAAAGATTTTATGCAATACTCGTATAATATTCGATCATTGCTTTGCTGACGTTATTGTACTACCATTGATTCTGCCGATCAGAATGATTTTTTTACTGATACGATGAAACTGACAAAAAATATAGTTTATTTGTTACGTATTGTGTTTAGGAGTTAGTAATAGTTAGTAACATTAAGTTATTGTTTATAAAGTTTGTGGTACGCATGATTTTCCGCATGTAAAAACATTGCGACAACATCTCGATAGCATTTTTGTTTAAATAGATTGGAGTACACATTAAAATATTCCTCTTGGATACGCAATATCATGAGTATCGAGGAATTTCATGAAGAAACTTGCCCTTTTCTTCAAATATAAAGATTTTGGTGGACACATAACGTGGTGTAAAGTGTGCTATTCAGATTCTCGATACCCTCGGAATCGAGGGTATCGAAGTATCAAGTTACTAATTTTTGTCTCTCTAATGATAGTATTGCGATACTCAACAAAGTATGCGGTACTTAGAGTATCGACGATTCGGAAGTAACGAGATACCCCATTCTGTAGAACCCATACTTTCGCGATACTCATTTTTGTCTCTCTAGTGATAGTATTGCGATACTCAAGAAAGTATGCTGTACTTATAGTATCGACGTTTCGGAAGTAACGAGTTACTCCATTCTTTAGGACCGGTACTATCGCGATACGTATCTTTGTCTCTCTAGTGATAGTCTTCCGATACGCAAAAAAGTACCCCACATTGCAATACTTCTAGTTTAGAGAATTCGATAGTAACGAGTTACCCCATTCATTAGAGTCATTACTTTCACGAAACGCGATCAATACTTGCATACTATAAAATAAAAAAAAATATCAAAGTATAAAAAACAAATGTCAAAATGCGCAAAAACTGACCTCATCACAGATATTGACAACGGTTTTTTTTAATATTTTGCTATTCGCTGTAACATATAACTCGCTAAGGCATCTGTTTCCATTACTAACATTCTACCACGGTTATTGCAACCGTCGTAACTAACCTGCGTTCCAATTAGCTATTTCTAACACTAGTAAAGCATCGTTTTGTGACGTAGCAATACCAGTTTAAAAGGACAATTGACGAACGAAATTTAAAAGCGTAAGACTTCTCGCCTTAACCGGAAACATTTATGTTATCATTATTATCATCACAATTATGTTCTTCAACACTTAATCTCGTTCTATACACGCACCTATAAAGTATAAACCTTAAGATTTATTGGTAAACTTTAAAATAATCGTAGTACAATCTAAATAATATAAGGATTTATAAGATTATGAATTCATCTTTTGAACACTTGCTTTACTGGACGCCTTGTCCATGGGTCAATCCATATATAGTGGTCCAGAGATGGTTGCTTGATGATTTTTTAATATTTATTATTACCATAGAAACTATCATTTATTGAGAACACGAATTTGTATTTTTTTTTTTTTCCTGATAGTGGCCATTTTTATGTTAACGAAACACCGATTTTAGGCGATTTCAGTGTTATGCATAAAAGCAAATATCTCTAATACTGTGCATCCTAGAACAATAAAACAAAAACCAATCGATTCAGTAAATAATGAACTAAAATTAAGGTAGGGTGATGTATCGACCTAAAATTCAAGTCTAAGGGTCCAAATATTGTATCAAAGTTTTCATCACTTAACTTTAAAAAATCAATTTTTACAATTTTTTCATATAAGAAGGCAAGAGATTTTATGTTTGATTTTTTTATTTGAAAAAGTTTGCAGAATTTTAAGCTGTGGACTTGAGTGGTTTTTTAATTAAAATTTTTTTAAAGTTCTTGATTTTTACAAATTTTCAAAGTTTAATGCCCATTATCTTTGTTGGGCATGAAAATAAAAATTTGAAATTTGGCCGATTTATAGACCTTTATATGAGGAATAACCAGTAAAAATTTTGTTTTGTGGACTCAACTATTTATAAATATATTAAACATTGAAAATTACCAAAATATCGACGATATGAAGATCAACACGGCACCATTTAGTACCCTCTTAAGTAATGTTTTATGTCTTTAAAATCATTATCATAACTCATTAATCAGTTTTTCACCTCATTTTACGAGTTATCATACTAATATATAAAAATTGAATGGTGTCTGTCTGTCTGTTGCTCAATCACGCAAAAATTACTGAACCGATTGAGCTGAAATTTTGTATGTAGTTAGAAAATGTATCTGGATGTAACATAGGCTATATTAAAAATCCGTCAGGGCCCCCAAAGGCCCCCCCTGGGGGTCCCTTGTGGCCCATGCTAAGCATTGAGTTCGGTGCAGTGGTTTCATTTTTTACATTTTAAAATTTATTTTACTAAAAATAGAGGGCTAGGATTTTTTTATCGGATGGCTGAATAAATGAAGTTTCTAATTCTTTCAATCGATTTTCTTTTACGCTTCGTAATTTTCTGAAAATCATGTTTTTAACTGAAAAATCTCACATTTTTATCTGAATTCAACAATAGTATATTTCCTTGACGACCAGGGATTTGAATTTCAAACGATATTCACGCCTCTAGATTTCAAGTTTTTCCTGCAGGCCCATAATAGCACGTAGAAAGAAAATCTGTATAAGAAGGGCCCAGAGTCCCAAGGGCCCCATGATAGATTGCTTCGGCGAGTAATCGATAATAATGCATATTTACAACAAGTATACTCTTCAATGTCTTTTCCTATAGTAGCTCTCATAGGAACACTGCATATGAGAGAACACTTATGTAGTAAACGATACACATAAAGGAATTAACAGTGAAGAGTATTTACGTGCAGAACATATTAATGGTAATAATGCCTCTGTTGCTACAACAAACACGGCGTTGTTTATTATCGTTTATACTCAGATGTATTACACGTAGTGAAACCGTCTGCCTCTCATTACGATGGCGAACAGTTTTTAGACCAATTCCCTCATCATAAACGTTACGAGTTATTAAAATATGTTTAAAAGTGTAAAAGTGCAGTTAACTTACGTACATTCACTCAATCATCGAGTTGTCTATTCGAGTCTCTCACTTGCTTCTGTGTTTCCCCTCCTTGGACTTATAAATATATCCATCAACATGGCTAATATAAAGAGTAACCTTTCCAATCAATCTGCTAAAGGAAGAGGAATGTCTTCATTGCGAGAAAATGAGACCTTGCATGAAAAACGACAAAGGTTAGCCTTGGATGCTCAAAGACATGCACACCAGCGATCTCATGAGAATCTTCTCAGAGGGTGTTTCTCGGGTTACGCTAAGAACCGCACAAATTTCATCCTTACCTAACCAACGGACGGGTAACCAGCTATAAGTCTGGTTCAAATATAAACCCATCTCTTCCGAAAATTCAATCTGTATTAAGATGGCGGAAATTATTACGATGTCACTACATGCTTCTTACCCGAAAGAAGAACGGAAACTCTACGCAAAGAACGACATCCGTGCTTGAAAATCGACAAGTGCACTTAGAATCACCATAGATTGTTTTATTTAACAACTGAAACCAACAATTATGGCTACCCTTGATGCCGAAGGCACAGTCCGGATGATGGAGGATTCATTTGACAAATAAACATGGCTGCTGCTGCTGAAAATGCGCCTGTTGACGCTGTTAACCGCTGGATTGTACCCTACTCTCCGATCCTGATTAAGATACTCAACGTACATATCAACGTTGAATTGCGCAACTAAATGAAGTCATTGAATACAAATATATTTATGTACACAAGGGAAGTGATCAAGCTGTTATTCACTCAGAAGACGGCTCAAGAGAACTTGAGGGACGAGGTCACCATCTATCAACCTGGGTGCTATTTATTAAGTAGTAATGAGTCTTCGTGGCCCATTATTGGGTTTCCCTAGCATTAAAGAGGACAAACAATCACTCATATCTCTCCGTTCACCTGGAAACGAATCAATTACAACGATCACAACAAACAAGATAGGATACGAACTCCTAAAATGATCATGCTGACAGCGTTCTCCAGGTTTTGTGGTTTTCTTATAAAATGAGTTCAATGTTTCTCACACCCGTTGTATGTCAACGGGTAGCTCCCGCTAGTTAATTATAAAGTAACAATTTGGTATCGTAAACTTTAGCTAAAATGTAAATGTAAGCCTTAGAATGCAAATTACTGGCCTTAGATTATTCCACAAATATTTTCATTTCGCTTGCCGACTAAGGTCTCGACCTGTTAAGTCATTTTCAATAGTATTGAGTTAATATAATTTGAAATCTCGGTAAACAAGCGAAACAAAAATTATAAATTACTCCGAATTAATGAACGGAATGAATTGAAATTTTCTACGCAACAAAGTACACCATATTGCAATACTTCTACAATAGTTAAGAGGATTCGGAAGTAACGAGTTACCCAATTCATTAGAACCATTACTTTCGCGATATGCGATCAATACTTGCATACTTTAAAATGAAAAATAATTCTGACAATATTCCGATACAATTTTTTATTATAAGCAGATTGGAGTACATATTTAAATATTCCTCTTGGATTCGCGCCATCGTGGGTATCGAGGAATTCCTAGTACACAGTTACTATTTTGGTAAATATGAAGATGGTGATGAGATCTAAACATGGTTGAAGTGTGCTATTATGATTATCGATACTGTAGGAATCGAGGGCATCGAAGTATCTAGTTACTAATTTTTGTCTCTCTAACGATAGTCTTGCGATACTCAACAAAGTATGCGGTACTTATAGTATCGACGATTCGGTAGTAACGAGTTACCCATTCTGTAGAATCCATACTTTTGAAATTTTTAATTTTTTAGTCTACACGTACATTCAGGCCGCGGCGGTGATCCAAAAAAAGTATGATCTTTTTTTACGAAAATAATTTTAAAATGTGATAAAAACACGACTTCAGAATTGACTTATATTTTACGTAAGACTGTCTCAGAACCCCTCAAACCCCTCCCTACGTAAGGCATCGCAATAAAAAAGCCAACCCCCCCCCCCTTCCCTCCCCAAAATGTCTTACGTAACAATTGAAGAGAAAAACTATGTAAGTTCCACAGGAATTAAGGTGGCTGGAGCGATTTTTGTATGTATACAGATTTGCGTGAAACTTTGCATACGTGTTCTTATTTGTAATATCTATCGATAAAAGTGAAAAAAACTGCATGCTACCGATTTTGTTTCCTGGCAATTCAATGATATTTTAACTAGTACTCTTATGGCACACGGCATATATTTTGAAATAATTCGATTGCTTATGTACAGATTTTCTCCTAAATGCAAAATAATACTTTTCATATTATTATGATAGCTGCTAGCAAATATCAAGGTATCATGCCGAGTAAGAAAAGCGTGTTTAGATATGATTTTCTCGTAAATTTCGAATTTCGCGCCGCAAATCCAAGTCAAAACAATGCTTTAATTAAGGCGAAAACTTGAAATACAACTCTTGCATCATATACATTACTGCATGGTTGGCAATTTCCAGTGTATAAACTGGTGTACTTGAGTGAAAAGTGGTCCAAGAATATTTTTATCGATTTGCTTGAAAAGTTATTAGAATGTGACTTCAACGACTCACGATT
The DNA here is from genome assembly GCA_963573305.1 of Pyrrhosoma nymphula. Lineage (NCBI taxonomy): Eukaryota > Metazoa > Arthropoda > Insecta > Odonata > Coenagrionidae > Pyrrhosoma > Pyrrhosoma nymphula. Next base: position 30,863,272 of record OY754340.1, read on the forward strand.
ACCGCTCCAACCACCTTAAGCCGTAACGAATAAGTTAAGCCGTAACGATTAAAGTTATGCCATAAAACCATTAACGTCTTAGGTAATACTTATTGTTAGTATTGGCCCCTAGAGAACCCGCGTAATTTTCATGCCCGATTCTCGATTTAACGATAGCTTTAGAACAATATTATTTAATAAAACTCTTTTCGTAGATTTTAGCAGTTAGTTTTAAATTTTTTGTAAGTTTCTTTTGGATTTCTGCGATTAAACTAAACTATTATTTAGCAACAGTTTCGCCGTGCTTTTCTGCCGGCTTCTTCAGGCATTCTAGATCAACAATTAAACATTAATAAACAAACTTAGGCGGTTACTATGTACGGCGCGATTAATTAATACTTTAGTTTTTCAAAAGTCTGTTCCGCGTATAAGGAATTTTTTGGCCATCTTTTCTGTTTAGGTTGTTAGGTCTTTTTTTATATTTTAATGGCTTCCCTGATGATCCGTGGATAGTAGCTAAATTTAATAATTTAGTTAATTAGATAATTTCCATTGATATAGAAAAAAAGACCAAACAACCTAAACAGAGACGATGGCTACAAACTTCCTTATGCGTGGAAAAGACTTTAAAAACTAAAGTAGGTATTAATTAATCATGCCGTACATAACAACCGCTTAAGTTTGTTTATTTATGTTTCATTGTTGATTTAGAATGCCTGACAAAGCCGGAAGGAATAGCACAGCGAAACTGTTGCTGAAAAAGTTTAGTTTAATCGCAGAAATCCAAAAAGAAACTTACCAATATTATATAATACTTCCTGAAAGATGAAAACACCTGAAGTTGAAGGCAACCACGGAACCTCCTTAATCCATGAGGCCATCGAGATAAGACTATAAGAAATGAAATTTCGATCGAGACGATGTTTATCAATTGAGTAGGGCCTGGAATCCTATCATCAATTGGGTATTCTCCAAAATTTTAAATTTAAGTTTACGGATCTTTATATGTTACTTAAACTCGAACAAGCTTGCGGAGTGAAAGTAGTTTTGAAATTGATTCAATATTAATTGAGATATTTAAGATTAAAATAGTCTAAATTTCAAATTTTTTTACGCCGCTGCGAAACGAAATCTGATTGGCTTGACGTCATTTTCGCTGAGCGATGGACGGATGTGAGGGAGGAAGTGAGTAACTGTAGAAGATCTACCGTATATTTAAAGATTTTTCATTGAAAACAAAGACTATGGCGTGCAATGGTTTTATTAAAACCACATAAGATAATTTACCCAAAGTGGATATGTTTATGGTAGGCGTTTTAATGAAGAAGGACGAGCGATTTAATGCTGCGGAAATTCGTTGAGCTTAAGTCCAAAAAATGTAAGCCTAAAGTTTGCTTTTAAAATCGTCATTACTGTTTTATATCATTTTTGATGCATATAATTATGTATTTGGTGTATGAACTTTATTAAATGTTTTTCTAATACACTCATAATAATTATGATACTCTTTCTTTATCGAAGTCCATATCAGTCCATGCAGCAGTAAACAAACAGTATCTTAGTAACATATCAACATAACACAGTACTTGACAATTTTTTGTGCTGCCAATACTCGACACACCTAAAGCGTTAATTTTTTATTTGGTAATTAGTGATTGTTTGTAGAGGAGGTTTCTAGAAGTGGCTTATCTGCTGTAGAAATGCATAAAAATAGATTCTCATCTCCTAAAAGTCTATTCAAAGTTTAATTTAAGTGTTGTTATATTATAAAGCTTCTCGTGAGAGTTATGGTGATAATGCTATAGGATACGTCCAAGTAAAGAGAGATGGACGACTGTGCACAGTCATTGCAAGAAGATGTCCAGAACACAAAGTGCGGAGTAAAGCATACATTTTTACGGGTGGACATTGAGAAATCCAAGGAAGAAATTTCAATCATTCAATGTCGTGATTGCGTGAATAAATTTCTTGTTCGGTGTTTCAACCGATGTATTCGTACATTGTGGCACAAAACACCATCTATAACCCTTACTTAGACGCCATTTAAAGGCATATCTAGAAACGCGAACACGTCAGAAACTAATTTCGCCGCATTTTTTACCACTGTAAGCATAAGGAAACGCCTGGGTCTAAATGTAAACAGCGAAAATGACGTCACAGGCCATTCGGTTGTTTTCGGAGTGTGCTCGGGAGCTTTCGTAACCTTCTACTTTCTTTAGCTTTTAAAACCGAAATTCATACAATTTGATAAGAAATTTTTTAGCCAATGCAATAAGTTCAAGTAACTGAATCAGAATATCGATAGTTTGAAATACGTGGAAAATACCCAATTGCGTTAAAAATGAAAGGGAATGTGAGGTAATCAGTCAGCCAATCAGGAATCATCTGATCCGGATATTTTTAAATATAAATAACGACCAAATTTCAACTCGTATAGCATTCAGAAGCTCTAATGAGGACGAACAAGTCGTTCTTCGATACGTTGAAAGGTATGAAATATGAGAAGATATTAACCGGTGGGATACCCGTCAAAAAATATATACATGAGATTCACCTGAACAATCTTAGATATCATTTACCATCGCCTCTCTTCACTTGATAGGAAATACGATTTAAAAAAAAAACAACATCGAATTTCAGTCATGATGCCAACATATGATTTTCGTGAGAAAAATGTTTTTTGTGCACCGAATTGAATTTTTCTTCAGCTTCCAATAATAATAATACTTATTATGGAGCAAAAAATCAACGCCTGCGAGGCAAAAAAACTACGCCTTAAAAATTATTTTGTTTTAGTTTCATTCATCGGTGTTTCATTCTATCAAAGAAATAAATTATTAACTTCAAGACAATATCTTGAGTCTAAGTAATTACTCCCTCCAGCTGACACTGACTTCAAAACTTCCAAAAATAAAAAAATAAACATTTAGCACAATCTTCGTTTAGCAATATTTTCAGCAATTTTCGGCTTTGTGTTGAACTAGTCACGCTGATGAAAATGATTTTTTTATCGCTGTTATACGATATATATTAACCATTTTGCGTACTCTAATTAAATTTACGTACATTAAATTACAAAAGCACATATAATGGAGTTCACTTTTCATAACGTATTTCATCCTTCCATTTAAATCATAGAAGGTAAACCTATGAATATGAAAACTATGAAAGGTTTGAATAAATTGAGTATTATTCTCGAAATCAATCAATATTATACATGGATTTCGAAACTCAACATTACCTTCCATCCTTTTAATTTGATTATTTTTTCGCCCACTCAATGAAATAAACCTTCTTTCTGGATTGGCCTAGATCGACATGCAATTGATCACGTGACAATCTGAGGAAAATGTACGTGACAGAACTGTAAGGAAAACATTTTTTTTCTTTTTGTTTCAGAGTTAATTTTTCGCCAAATTATCCATGGAAATGCATATAATGGCCATTTTTTTAAGGAAGGGAATTTCAAACTGCCAAATGTACAAACATCTCTGTCAGTAATAAACATATAACATGTTGGATTATTTTAAATATGCTACTTTATTGCCTAATTATTCTCTATGACGAATGAATAGAAATTCTACATATAGGTAGATTCCTAAATCGTTGAAAAAAGCAAAAAAAATGAAAACACTGCAAAAAACTCAATACTTAAATGGAGCAGGGGCTAATTTCATTTCCTGTCACTCACGCAATCATTTCAGCAATTCCCCGCTTCACGCATTTTTCACTGCACGCCCACCCATGCATCGGACTGCGCAATTAAGTGCCTCGCGTACAACTGCCGACCGAATTTTAAGATGACAACCATCCGCTACTCGTCCATCTTCCGACGTGAACTCACCCGAAGATGCCACTTGATATGAGAAGCGTGATCGACGAATAAATGCATCAAGAAATGCAAGCGCAATGCAACGTCATCAAAAAATCCCGTATTATCTTCTCTAATTATCAACGATGTGTATGTATATGTCAGTTTCTTTCATATACAATAAATGCACGTTAAGCTGAATTTTCATTTGGCTGTAGACCTTTTTTTATTTGCGAAATGAAATTATAAATAGTGGTTTTCTGGAATTGAAAAAGGTGTCAATTGAAACAAAATGAAATAAATATTCTTATTCTTTCAATCGAATTTTGTATTAAGGTCGAAATTCCGAAATATTTGCAAATAAACGTAACGATTTCTCGCAATATATATTAGTGTTTTTGAGTCATCATCCCCATAACGACCATACTTATAAACAATTCCGTGTATACATCCATTAACTCAATGATTATTTGAACTAAATAAGATATAAATGGTTTATTACAATCAATGTTAATGATGATATTATTCTTCCCGTTGGTATTCAACGGACGCCTTCTCTATAATATTTAAATAAACACCGCGAATTGGCAACTGACGGAGAAGGATGCAAAGCTTAACGAGGATCCTCTCCAGGCAAGAGATGGCGACGATTAGAAGCTCCAAGAGGGAAGAACAGAAGACGTAATTACGACGAGGGTGGGTATCGCGTACACAGAAGAAACCATTCCTGAGTATCCCCCCCCGGCATGATCGTAAATATCGGAAAGGCGTTTATTTCGCGGTTGCCATGGTAACTTGGCGGCTGTTGAGTCCACTGCAGGCTGTTCTGTTTACCCCCCTCCCCTTAACATCCTCTCCTCCGTTTCGCAGTCGTCAATTGTTCGCGAGAGAAGATGGCCGCGAAGTGTAATGTTGACGGGATAACAGCGGAAGATATTGTAAATTACGGCCTCCCGTCGCATCCAAGGATTACTTTCGTGCGTGGAATTATATTTGGAGAAGTAATTTGCACGTAAGGTGAAGTATACCGCTTATATTTCCGGCTGCAGGAAGAACAATTACCACAATTCAGTGAACCGAGTCTGTACCTCGGACAACAACATTGCCGTATAAACATACATTAGTGTCGTTTCTAAGGTAAATAAACTGTCTCCATTTCTTAGTACGGGGCTCGACGAGCATATTTGCGGTAGTAATAACCATGAAAATTACCATACGTAGTTTAAACCAACTGATAATCTAGAATCAGAAGATTCTTGTGCATTGATCAAGAATTAACCACCAAAGAAACAGTAGCAAAGAGCATTTAGCAAGTGCAGAAGGAGACACGGGTAAAATATTCTATTTCCAATAGATTTAATTTGCAATCTAATCGCCTCTCAAGCAGCTTATGTATCTTGTAACGAGTCATCTGTTAACCACACGAGTAGGACAAGCCAAAAACTAAACACCGCTGAGATAAAGTTTTCTACTGTTTTCTATTAAGCTAATTCTTATTTACACCTAAAAGAGAAATACTTAGAGTGTTCTCTTTTCATGCCAGTCTGAAGAGGTGACCACTCCAAGGAAATGTGAAATGGTCTTCATACTGACGTTCATGCAGTAGTTACTTGGACAAATAATTTAGGTGAAGTTGATCACTAATATTTCCGAGTGACGTTAGAAATTTCTACTCTACCACTCAGTGAATACAAATTAAAAGTAAGTAGTGTTGAGTAAAAACAATGACGATGACTCCAACATTCATCCCTGGTGAATAATAACCGTCCAAAATTTGAATTTATAAACTAGGCCTAGAACGAAGTATTCCTTATGCTATTATATCACATGAGTTATGTTTGGTTAAGCAACTTTGTCATTCAAGTTCGCGAGAAAGAAAACAGAATGAGACAGCGTTCAGAAAGAATTGTTTCGCCTATGTAAAACACTGATATAGTCTCAATAACGTAATGTGATAGTCTGATAATTCATTTGAAAACAAAATAGGGTTTAAAACGACTTACCTTTGTGGTGGTATTCACGGTGATATCTCCTTGTGCTGTAAATATGAATTCTGTTGATCCCAAGACCGGCTGTTTCCAAAAAGTTGCTGATCCCATATCCGTTAAGTCGAAACCGGCTCCTCGCACGTTGCTAACGACTGACAGTAGTCATTAAAAACGTAGACAAACATATCAGTTCACTGTATTCTCTGCACGGGCGTAAAGATTTATGTATCAATCTTCGTTTAATCAACAAACGCACTAATAATTCTTCGCGACGGTTATGGGCGTACCGGCCAACTGATTTTTATTCGAGACATGTGCATGAAATAAATGAATAACGAAAACGTGATTCCTCCCAGAATTCCCGCAGTAAATTTAAATCGGTCAAGATAGCTTTTAGTCGGTCACATCGCGTTGTTTTTTTGTTATCTAGCGTTTAAATGTCGTCGGTTTGCAATTAATTCAAGAGTGAAATTCAGTTTATCTCTTAATTTATTGAAAATGTAGTGTTGCTTCCTTGATTTCTGAATGCAAACGGCAATAAATACTGAGTTTGCGATCTTTTTCAATCGCTTTCTTCGATTTCGTCCATCACGTAATACCTATTTACTAGCGACTAAATTCGTATATTTCACCCCTTTTCAACACAAAATATCAATTTTGAAAATGTTGATACCTATGTGAGAAATGCTCCATACCCCTGTGGTTTTTTTTATTATTTTTTTTCATTCATTTGAAATTTAAATTACAAAAATGAAAAATACATAGGTGAGAAATTTTTAAAACTAATGCCATATTCCACATTTCTCACGATATTTAATGGATACGAAATACCTGTGTAAAAATATCCTTTTAATTTATGATGAATTGACTCTTGATATCCAATTATTTGAAGAGCACCTCTTCGATATTTGTTTCTCACATCCGTAATGTTGACCTCACATCGTCGTCTCCAATAAAGCACATATTATTAAACAAAATACTCGAAGGTCATCTCTAACGACAACGTCATATAGCAAAAGGAAGAAAACCCTCACATCACACAGCGGATTTGTTATATATCCGATACATGCCCTGCTAAAAATGTCTACTGGTTTCAGTAGGATTTTCTACTGAGTCCTACTGAACTCTACTGCACTCTATTGGACTCTACTGGATCCCAACTGTTTTCTACTGTTATGGGTACAGTAGCCTACTGAATTGTACTGGTTTCTATAAACCAACTCTACTGTTTTCTACTGTTCAGATAGGTAGGGACTGATAGGTACAGGCAGATATATATAGGTAGTTAATAAATGGCAATACAAAATTTAATCAATAGAAGATCATTGTATTTTGGTACAGAAACAATCAAATAGGTATACTTGATTAAAAATTCAAAAAGACAAACAAATTTACATATTTAAACAAAAGTGTTTAAATGGAACTGAGCTTACACACTAACAATTATCAACCTGAATGTAAACTGCGACAAATTTAATAGTGGAAAATTGTGCACAAAACTTCCCTCTTCTACCAACTACAATTTTCAGGTTACCTAGGCCACAGACATTTAATGTGCGAAGCGGCTTGAGAACAACATAAAGTTCCACATGTTCATCCACACAGCAACTATAAGAACAATTTTACCGAATGATCTCTCAACAATTAAGTTCAACATAGGAGTCATTCTTCTGGCCCAAGTCTCTCCCTGGAAAAAGTTCCGCTTCCTCGACCGGTCACGAAGGGTACACGAAGCGGTGATTCGCTTAGGGAAGCGAATCAACGTTCGGTGTAGCTATGGTTCTTTGACTGTTGAAGTAGGGTACACGAAATGTACGGAAGTGGTGCTCTACGCGACCGCTTCCTGCTGCTTCGTGTACGGTTCTTTGTCTGTTGAAGTATCGTGCACGATGGACCCCGCGATATTACTCCACTTACTGCCTTCGTTCGCCTATATTACGTCATAATACGAGTTTATTCTTGCACATTTGAAACGAGTTTATACAATGTGAAACGAGGTAGTGTGTTACTAGCTGAAACCATACAATACGAGATTAAACAACCTATTCCTCTCTAGGTAAGACAAGGAGATTCATGAAGAATCAAGCTACCCCGAAACGACAGTTACTGGTTGAGACCACATAAATGGAGGTAATATTACCTCGATTTATGGCCCACGGGATGTGGGTTTGCAAAGTGCGCCCCCTGAGGGTTGCGCCTCAGGCAGCCAACCGCCTGGCCAGACCCTAGCTACGACGCTGAAGCTAACGTGCGGGAATTGGAAAAATCATATCGTATTGGTTCCGAGCATAGGTTCGTTTAGTCGTAGGGTTGTTTGTCATGCAGGGACTGTAACTTTAGGTTGACGCAAGGAAGTATTCTGCGACAAACTAAATCATGCCATTGCGCAATAGCATTACAGTGAAAAGTGGTTAAATTTATTTTTTTAGTAGTAAAAACAATAGAAAACAGTAGCAATGCAGTATACCTACTGAAAACAGTAGAGTGTTCCAAAAAGCCTATAGTCTACTGTAAACAGTAGGTGAAATTTCCAGCAGGGTGTCGATATATCTCCAATGTAACATTTTGGACAGAATGTTTCGTAGACATTTCAGATGCCACGTAAAAGTTACATGAAACCAGTCACGGGTAATTCCATGTCAGATCAACACTCTCTAAAGTAGGGATGGGCCAAAGCGTGTTTTGTGTGACACAGATTTTCATATTAGACTCGGATCACCCTCTGGGACTCAAATGAGAACAGTACTTGCTAATACTGCTCTTTGCGATGCATGCCCCTACCCTCCCCCGTTAAATAAGGGGAAGAACGAGAATTATATCTTTTTTTAAATACGAAGGACCTTTAGAGGAATCCACATACCGATTTTGAACGCATCATTCAGATTACTGTCACTTTTAAAGAGAAAATCCCGAAAAAAGTAATGTTTTTTAATGATTTTTCAATAATTTGAAAGCGATGAGCGACTCCCTCTCCCCCTACAAGAGGGAGAATTATATTTTTTTAAGACATAGGACTTTTGGAAGAGGCCACGAATGCAATCCAATGAAATTAAAATAAAACTTATTTTAACTAATTAAAAAGCAGTCAGTAATTAAAACTTATTTGTAACTTATTTTTAAAAATCCCTAAAAAAGTCATATTTTTTACGATTTTTTGATAATTTGAACGCGATGAGCGACTCCCTCTCCCCCTAAAAGAAGGAGAATTATATTTTTTAAGACAAAGGACTTTTATAAGAGGCCACATACCGATTTTGAATGCAATCAAATCACTGTAACTTATTTTTAAAAATCCCTAAAAAAGTCATATTTTTTTACGATTTTGCGAAACTTCGAACGAGATATGCGACAGGAAGATGTGATCCGATTTCAAACATTTTTCTTTCTTTGTGATCAGGTGGACGAGTAGCAACTTTTCCGTGCTATTGCGATTTGATTCGGACATGTTTGTGTTTTTCGGCCCACCCTATGTGTACACGTTTGTTATTCAGCCGTGTACACTTCCTGACACATACAATAGTTAATCTCTGGCCCCACATTCCGTTATGCGGTGGGCCCAGTGGCGGATACAGAAAAAACTCAAGGGGGGGGGGGGGGGGGGGGCGCAAGTTATCACGACGATTGTAGCTTTCAAACTGACTGCCTGGCAGCAATTCAATTCAAAAAATGCTTATTGCTATTGTCTCATTGTTTTTACAGATATACACATATATTCATGTATATTTTACAACAATAGCCCCCGCTTTAGGATTTCTCCTCTTCAGGGTTACTGCCTGGCAGCGACGTTGCTTCCCTTATATATGTAGCTTGGTTGTTTCGAGAACATTCGGTGCCAGAATGTTCGCTTCCAGACTTTTAAGGAGTCTGAACAAATACAGACAGTAGAATATTCGCGACTTTTCTTGAACAAATGCCAGACAGAATAACGTATCGAGATCACTAGAATGGCCGCGACTTTTCTCGTAGGTTAGCTATCTATGTGCCGGACAGAAACGTATAAAATACGATGACGCTTGCGCATGCTACATAAGAAAGTACAACTACTCGATAATTCGACTATCAGAGTCGACTGACGAAAGACATGAACGAATAGCGTGCGGGATGACTGGCGCGGGTGGCAATGAGGGCGGCCCCACAAGGGGGGGGGGGCCGCGCCCCCCATATGTATCTGCCACTGACTGCAGGTGGTGACAGTAATCACAGACTGTGATCTAGATTCCAGGAAGTACCGCACACACAGATTCATAACGATGTACCTTGACTCAAACTCATATTAAGTGACCGGGAGGGGGGGGTGTGGCGTCAATTAGTGATCAAAGGCAGTTGATGTTAACGTGTATTATTTTGTAAGAAAAAGAAAACGTGTGCACGCCTCCAGATGTGCACACGTTTTTACGTCCCATCCTAAACACATTGGACCCGGTGCCCGTAGCATATACGAACGCCATTGAATGACTCAGCGGCCTACGCCCACAACTAGCCAGGCATACGGACACAACTTTCCGTGTTTGTATCTTGCGGTCCACGTAAGGTATACATGTATCATTTGCTCAGACTGAAGCATTTTTTACATTATTTTAAAAATTATAAAGTGCTCTTTTGTTTAATGTATTGTACATAATATTTTAAAAATTTTTAATAATAATTTTAAAAATGAGGACATCATGCAAAATATTTTCTGCGGTGGCATACCAAAATATTTTCCTCAGGGTCCAATGTGTCAATAAATAGTTTACTTCATCATCTCAGATTTTAATGCAAATTGGCACTTAAGGTATAGCCCATACGTAGACTAAGAAAAATGCCAAAATTTCATAAAATAATATCTTCTCACATTGAAAATATGGCTATGGAAAAGTTACTATTGAAACTGCACGACCGTAAATATTTGAAATATTAATTTCTCATCTCCTATTTATGGTAGAGGGATGGAAAAGAGTTCAATTTATAGCAGTTTTTATGACCTTTTCTCTTTTATGTAATACACCATGGTTTGTAATAAAATTTCATTCATAAATTAACAGTATCAGTAATATTAACCACTAAATGTGTGTATAGGATTGTTCTGCATGTTTGCATGTTCATTTACGTATCACTCTCCCAGTTTCTAGTTTTCCTGCGCACTGTTCTCCTCACTGCTTTTTGGTGTCTGCGCCTAGTGGCCAGGGGGAACTTTGTTAAGGTTCTGACTTGTGCTGGGACGAGCGCTGCATGCCTGGTGTGGAATCACCCCGTGCCACACACCCTAGTGGTGGCTTGCACGGTACATCGTAGATGTAGATGTATGCTGCCAAGTCCGAGACTTCTAGCATTAAGTTTTCTAACTAAATTCCGGAATTTCCCCAGAAATTTCAAATTGCTGTAAATTTTGACCTGTTAAGGTGGTTTTAGCGAGATAGTTCCGTATAGTCATATTGGAGACCATATCCAAATTTAATATTTTTTTATTTTAGCGTCTGTAAGAAGTGTGAAATAAATATTGTAATATTAATGGTGAAAAAATATAGTTATATATGATCAAAATTCGCATTAATTAAATAAATATGTCTACATAAGTCTGTAACTTGACTCATTTTTTCCCGCCGTTCAGCTGAAAACCCTTCAAAACGGAAGGTTTATTTGCGATTCTGTGAAAGTAACTAAGGTTAGTTATATATGTATTATTTTTATAAACAGTTGAGAAAACATGCAATCTATACACCGTTAGTTTTTTGACGAAATCTAGGTGTTATAAATTCCTATTTCCTTCAACATTCTCCCTCTGGTGCGCTCAGCCATAATCTGTCCCATGTAAAACATCTTACACTTCTAGGCAAATTGCTCTAAAAGTAGTTCGGCAAAGAGGTTGATATTTAGATATAATTGGAAAGGTGAGAGTTTTTTCTTTGAAATGAAACCAAATTCTAAGTGAAGTGATTTTCGCTCAAACTACCTTAAATATAAAATATTAAATGTTGTTCCACATATTACGTCGGACATACAACATATTTTGCTGGAGCCAACGTACCATACGGTATATGCGATCACAGGAATAAGATAAATGAAATTGACTGCAGAACCGATGGATTTAAAATGTCATTTTTTCCACGTACAATTCGGGATCATAATAGTTGCGATAGATCAATCATATGAAACTCCCACCCTCAATATATAGAGTAGAATTCTTACTTGTGTTTAATAACATAGCATCATTACTAACACTTCACACCTCTTGATATGTCCGGCATTATTTTATTTTGTTCTCTGCATGAAGTAGTATCTCATAGCATTCATAGATTAACAGTATCAGTAATATTAACCACTAGATGTGTGTAAAGCATTGTTCTGCATGTTTATTTACGTATCACTCTCCCAGTTTCTAGTTTTTCAGTGCAATATTCTCCTGACTGCTTTTTGGTGTCTGCGCCTATAGCAGCCAAGGGGAACGTTTTAAGGTTCTGACTTGTGCTGGGACGAGCGCTGCATGCCTGGTGTGGAATCACCCCGTGCCACACACCCTAGTGGTGGCTTGCACGGTACATCGTAGATGTAGTTGTATGCTGCCAAGTCCGAGACTTCTAGCTTTAAGTTTTCTAACTGAATTCTGGAATTTCCCCAGAAATTTCAAATTGCTGTAACTTTTGACCAGTTAAAGATGAAATATTAAATGTTGTTCCACATATTACGTCGGACGTACAACATATTTTTCTGAAGCCAACGTACTATACGGTATATGTGATCACAGGAATAAGGTAAAGGAAATTGACTGCAGAACCGATGGATTTAAAATGTCATTTGTTCCACGTACAATAAGGGATCATAATAGTTTCGATAGATCAATCAGATGAAACTCCCACCCTCAATAGGTAGAGTAGAATTTTCACTTGTGTTCAATAACGTAGCATCGTTACTAACACTTCACACTGCTTGATTTGTCCGGCATTATTTTAATTTGTTCTCTGCATGAAGTAGCATCTCGTAGCATTCATTGATTAACAGTATTAGTAATATTATGCACTAGATGTCTCTTTACCAGTGTACAGCATGTTCATTTACGTATCACTCTTTCAGTTTCTAGTTTTCATGCGCACTATTCTCCTGACTGCTTTTTGGTGTTTGCACCTTGCGGCCGGGGGAACATGCTAAATCCCGATTTGTACTGGGACATGCCTGGTGTGGAATCACCCCGTGCCACACACCCTAGTGGTGACTTGCACGGTACTTCGGAGATGTAATGAATTTTTTTTTTAAAATTCCAAAATAACATTTTAACTTTAGTCACTCAAATAAACATGTACTAAAAGAACTAAAACACTTGTTTTAAACTAAAAAAAAGAGAACAACAATTTCAAATCCAGGCTTACAATTTTATGACCAAAATAAATCACTTGTTTTAACATCATGACAGCGTGGTCTTCAACTGCAGACTTATCCAAGCAAGAAGTAAGAACTGTAGTGGTGGGACCAATGGCTGGTACATATTCATGAATAAATTGATCCTGGAACACTGGAATGGAGTCATCTATGAAATGTCACGTTTAAAATTAGTTTAACAATTCAAATATTTATCCTATAACTACAAGGCTGTCCTTAGGGATTGAGGGGCCTAGTGCCAATGGAAGTTCTCATTCCCTTATTGATATAGTTCCATATTTCAAGGAAAGAAGAATATATTATCTGAAAAACTGGCTAATTATTTCAGGATATTTATGCGTGAACTTATCTTGTTTAATGAGGCAAGACTACTGAAAAGATATTGGTTTCATTTTTATGAAATTTATTACTTCCCTACAATTTCATGACCGAAGGTAAAATTTTAAGATTAAAAAGTTGTAAAAAACTAACTTTTTACTGCCAGATAACCTTTATGACATTGCACATAAGAAATGGCAAAGATGCATTATGAATTTTTGAATTAATTATGAATAATTACACGTCTAAATTTTGAAACTTTTTGTCAAATGATTTATTAAAAATAGATGCTCTTGAATCAATTTTTTATGCTGATTATAAAAATGACTTCCATTCTTTTCTCTCACCTCAGGTTTTTACTCAAAATATGAATTATGGTTTCAAGATTTTAACTTCTGCAAGCATATAACATTACTTCATGCAATGACAATTCTTGTTTCAAGTAGGTAATTCAGCTATGTAGTATACTAGGTATATAATAAACTCCAATTGTTACGATTCCATCGTTGTCTCTACGGGCCAAAAATGCCTCTGTCACATTGAGGGCCGGCAAATTCTGACAAATTAAAGATAGGAGACAATTACTTCATGAATAATTACCTACACGTCTGCATTTTGAAACTTTTTGCCAGATGATTTATTAAAAATAAATTAATTTTTTATGCTGATTCTAAAAAATGACTTCCATTTTTTTCTATCATTTCAGGTTTCCCTGGCGAAAAATTAGTGTAACAAATATGTGTATAAATATGGTACGTTATGTAAAATTACACATTTACTACACTTTTCTACTCACAAAGTTACACAAATCGTACAGTTGTTACACCCTGTACATTATTGATACCACAGCCGTACTCAATTTGTTGTATCAGATGTTACACAGATTATACCACTAAGTTACCAGTCTATTGAGACACCAGAAGTGTAAACAATATGTATGTACACAGCAATTACCATTTTTGGGTACACAAATGTCATCACAATTGTACCACTGTGTCGCTATAGTCTAAGGTGACCATCCGTCCTCCTTTAGGGAGGCCAGTCCTTCTTTTGTAAGTTCTATCCTTCCTTGAAAAGTGTCCTACATGTCCTCCTTTTTGATATTTGAAGACTAATCTGTAAATCTCTGTATTTGATCGCTGCCTAGCCGGTCCGTTACACGTGATGTGACGTATATGTACTCATATGACGATATGTCAAGGCATGGGGAAATCAACATGTTGAAATTGATCAAAGATGGGCGGAAATATTCAGCCATTTCAAACGTAATCATATTTCATGTGAACATTTATTTGTTATTGTTCAATTTACGTTGTACTGGAACTGGAACTAATGCAGCAGTTGAAATAGTTTTTTTTTCAATTGCTAATGATTTTTGGGCAAGTGAAAAATCGAAATTGATTGTTGATACTCTAGCTGCAGCTCTTGCCGTAAAATTCAATATGAAAGATAATTTTGTTGAAGATAATACATTGATGAAAAATATTCATTCAATGGAAAAGTACTCATTTAAATAATAATTAATATGTATTGTAACACGCCATTTTGGCCGTGTTGGCATAAGTATACAATTAAGGAAGCCATTATGGGTATTTTGGGAACACGTACTACCGCGAGGCAACAATATCGTTTCTGTATTATGAAAACAACTTTAAAACAATGTCGTCTGTATTATGAAAACAACTTTAAAAACAATACCGTTTCCTGTTTACGTAAACAAACTAAAACAATGCCGTTGGTGTTATGAAAGCTGCAAGGCAGAGAAAGGATGGAAGGGGTAAACAAAATTATGATAATGAAAGGGAAATAGCCTATCAGATACGAGAGAAGGGGAGAAAACCTGGAATGTTCTAGAACATACAGGAAGGGGGGAGAGATAGTATAAAAAGGCTTCTTCTTAACAAAAGAGTCACAAGGGACGTAAGGGGAGGA
The DNA here is from genome assembly GCA_963573305.1 of Pyrrhosoma nymphula. Classification (NCBI taxonomy): domain Eukaryota; kingdom Metazoa; phylum Arthropoda; class Insecta; order Odonata; family Coenagrionidae; genus Pyrrhosoma; species Pyrrhosoma nymphula. The sequence goes on from OY754340.1 coordinate 30,878,653, forward strand.
CCCTTAAGGAAGTCAGCACTCACTCACTCAGGGAAGCCGAAGGACCGGTCATCGAGTTAAAGTCAGTCTGGAGTTTTTGCAGTGATAATTTGCCGGGAGTAAGCAGCTTTGGACAGCAATTACCAACGCCAGTGTCCTGTGTTAAGGAAGGATCCAGGAATCCGATAAACAGATACGGGGGCATAGAGTATCGGCGGAAGTCACATTGTGCAATATCCGGTGAAGTAGAACAAACATTATAAATTAATACGAATATATTTGAGAAGGGAACATATATTAATTAATTGATTAATCAAAGTGAATTTGTTTTCTAAGCGAAGAATAAAAGGGTTATTATAAATATATGTATTGTTCAAGTGTATCATTTTTGTGCATGAATTAATCCATTAACCTTTGCCGCCAAGGACTACGAAAAGAAAGGTTCTCTCTCAAGGTAAGAATTGATAAAGTGAAGGGTACCTTTTGTGTGTCGGGCTGATACAGTATATAACGTCGAGTGTTTAGGACCGCGTGACAGAATAATTATTAGAACCCCTGTGATAAGGAAATTGATAGGGGGTGACTAGTACATTAAGTAAGCATAATCACAATATAAACCATGACAAATGTTTTATTATGCATTTATCATATTATATGTAGTGTATTATTGCTGCAATGAAAGAAATGTTTCTTTTATTTACGATATTTATATTTTTTTATTTACGTCCTCCTATTCATTGTAATGCCAGAAGTGCCAATATTGGCACGTGGTTAGGTATTTCTCAATGCCGAAAGTGCCATTTTTTGCTTGCAAACACAACAAGAAAACCTTTATAAGGGCCAATTTAAATCCGGCAGGTGATGACTTCTATGGAAATTTAAATCCGACGTTTAAAAGGTAAAGGTAAGTAATTTACATGTTTTTTTTAAACATGGTTATGGACCACTACAAACTAAAAAAAAAACACAAATTTGGTTTCCATGTTTTTTCTTCCAAATACACAAAAAACCTTTTTTAATACTAATGACCATAAGTAAATAATAATTTTGTTGAAATTACTTTTATGCATACCAAAGTACTTGGGACTCAAGACAAGACAATAACTTTTGGCTAGAGGGAACAATTTTAACTTTTTTTTCGTTTAAATTCTTGATTCTTTTAAGTTTGAAACAAAACACAAAAAAAATCTAAAAAAATTTTAAAAAATCATCGCATATAGACAGGGTTCACGACGCAATTCACAGGCATTAACCCGCCATTGGATGCGCAATGAGATTTTCTCTGACACACCGAATTTAAACTTGTGCTCACTTTGTTATCAATGAGTTATAAGAATAAGTTCCCATTCCTTTTAAGCTGACTTTTAATATCTCTTGTCCTATTGACCTTGCCGTCTCATATAAAAGTATAAATGAAGTCTTGAGCAGCTGTGTAATAATGACATATGTCTATGATACCGTCATGGCTACAATTAGGTGTTTAGACTTTTCCTCATCGCGCGACCACTGACGTTAAGTGTTTTTGTATATAATCACTGTTTCGTTACACTTTCGCAACATGTGGACAAAGTTGATTCATTTCGTGGAGATCAGATATTGTAATGTAAATTTATGATTAATAAGAATGTGTATGTCCTCATATAATATAAATATTTCTTCTTGAGAATTGTAATTTTCTTCATTTATACCCAATGATATCATCCCCTGTAAAATTATCAATGATTACGTAATTGTATCAGTAATTGTGTATATGTGTGAATCATTGTTTCAAATAAACATTAAGAGAAATAAATTAATTCTTAATATAGTGTGATACATATTTCCAATAAACGCAAGCAGTCATGTGTGAGAAAAAGTCTCACACATGACTGCTTGCGTGACAAGTAGCTTAGCGACCACTCCCGGGATAAACAAAATGAAAATCTTTAACTCGCACTTGACATTAATATTTTTCTATGGGTTTTGAATTGATTATTAACGAGTGGCTTTGTAAATATATCAGCCAACTGAAATTCTTTGGGGCGGTACAGGGACATCATAAACCTCTTGATACACTCGGGTGGAATCTGAAATGTGGCCCCCAATGTTATAGTCTTGCAACCTGGAAGCTTGACATAAAGTATTCCTTACTTATTAAGACAATACATAATGAATACATACAAATATCTATCACTCTGCAAGTAGGTGCCAGGTTTCTTAAAACTATATTTAATTTTTTTTTAAATTTATAACATAAAACATGCCTCCTCGTGACTCTCGCGAGCAGTGTCGTAGTTAGGGTCATGAGCACCCCCGGCAAGATTTGAATTGTGCGCCCCCCAAGACATTTTCTAGGAAGAGAAACAACACAACTTTGGAAAAGTAATTTAAGGTATGTATACATTTAAGCATAGCATTAGTTCCTACATAGTGTAATGTAGGAAGGGAAACAATACAATACAAGTTCTTTTTTTTTTGAGGAAACTGGGACTAGCCACGGTAGTAACCTTAACGGATATTCCACAGGAGAAAAATCATTTGCCTTGACCGGGATTCGAACCAGGATCCCTCGATTTCGTGCCGTTGGATAATTATTTGGTGTGGCTTTATAGGAGCATGGTGGTCAGAACTGCTAGACATACGATGTCATTAGCAGTCCAAGTCGTGCACTATGTGCCACAGTCCACGAGGATAAAGCCATACACAGAGCACATTGAAGTGTTCGCTCTTGACCAATTTTGAGGAAATTTTGAAACATTTTCTCCCGTGGAATATCGCACTTATGTTCACTTGCAGGTGACTCCGTAGAGGTTTATACCGTGGCTAGTCCTGGTATCCTCAAAATTAGTCAAAGAGCAAACACCTCCTTTTGTTATATGCATGGCTTTATCCTTGCAGACTGTGGCGCTTAAGGCACGACTTGGACTGCTAATGACATCATGTGTCTAGCATTGCTGACCAACATGCTCCTATAAAGCCACCAAATTTTCCACAGGGGAGAAGGACGCCTCGGTAGCTTAACTGGTTAAAGCACTCGGCACAAAATCGAGGGATCCGGGTTTGAATCCCGGTAAAGGAGAGTGGTTTTTCCTCTGTGGAATATCACACAATCGTTCATTACTCTGAGAATTACAAGTAAAAGCAACATCCCCAGCTCTCTATACCCATGTAAAAATGCCAGCTGCAACTTTTAGCAGGTTCTGACTAGATCAGCAGTTGAGAGATTTAACAGGGACTAAAGCTTGAATTTAGTAGGATCCAGCAGGGAGCATAAACTTTAGGATAAATAGATGAATGTTGTTTTCCCCTAGATACATCTTGCAGGATCTTGTAAGATGATTCAGGAATTAGAAGGATGTGGTACTATTTGCAGCAATTACAAGAATATAAATTAGATTCCAGCTAAATATCCTGCTGGATCCAATGGGATGTAGCTGGTATCAAATGTATAATTCTTGAAAAATTATCTGTTGCATTAAGCGAAGTGGTAATTAATTTGTATATCAATAACAATTTACACAAATTTTCAATGGCCGTAAAAAATTGGCACCACTCGTTAATACTGCATTAAAATTACTGTGTTGGTTTGCCAGGAATCAGTAGCAATTCCGCACTAGGGAACAACCACAACCTCTCCCATAAAACCCTCCTGTGGTGGTTTACGGGAACGTTACTTCGTTGTGACTCGACTGCAGACACTCAACCCAAATAGGGATCTGCGTATTTCATTTATTTTTCTTAAGGCCGTTTTACACGATGAAAGATTTTGTACAAACGAATGTACGTGAGATTGTACGTTTGTCTCAACGAAATTAGAGCAGGTTCTATTTCCCGTGCAGGCATTGAGACATTCGCACAAGCGTTCATACAATTTGCCGCTTTACACGATAAATTTTGCCTCATGCAAGAGTTCACAGAAGAGTTTGTACAAACAAATGTACCGTGTAAAACGGCCTTTAGACCTCAATCTTAGAGACAAAATTATTTCATGATCAGAAGTACGTTGGTAGACATATGTTTTAGGATAAATAAGAGCTTATTTCTTTTTCATTTTACACATAGTTTGTTATGCATTCTTGAGATGAGACCCCAATATTCCCCTTATCCTGGGAAGTGTTCCATACCTCCAGGGACAGTACCCCCCCCCCTCCTAAACCCCACTCCCCTCCCCCACCCACACCTCCCATCAATTGCTATATCTATTAATAATAATAAAAATAATAAAAACAATCCAATTTAATACATTCCAATCACAATATGCACCATATTATATAAATACACACCATGACATGAAGAGAGAGAGAGAAAGTGTTCCACTCCTTACCCTCTCCCCCCCCCCTCCTAAACCCCTTTCCCCACTTACTACGTCACTTCTTACTCTAATTATATGAGTAAAGCATTAGAATATATTCTTCTTGAAAATTTCTCATACTTTGACAAAAGAAATTCAGATTGTGTGTTGCTGCCGTAGTTCTTTCTACAATTTTACAAATTTCTAATTGATTAATGTTGTATATGGTATGGTTTAAACATTGTTATTGCCTTCCTATTGCTAATATATTGCTTTTGGCTAAACTATTTAACCATTCATTTGCTGTTTAATGCTTAAGACTAAAAAATGTATAGGATAATTTCAGTACTTATTTTTCAAAATTAACCATAATTTACCATGGCAATTTACCTATCGAATGAAAATCAAAGCATAAAGGTATTTTTAAAAATGTAAAAAGAATGACCACAGCAACTCACAATCTGGATTTCTTTTGTTGAAGTATGAGAAATTTTGAAGAAGAATATTTTAAAGCTTTAATAATCTTATAATTTGAGTAAAATATTCCAAAAAATGAGTTGTACATGCCTCAATTTATAATTATAAACACACATAGGAAATGTGAACTTGGGTTTGAAGGACATTTTGGGAATTTATCTGTATGAAAAATTATCTCAAAACATAGTTGAATTATCTGGAAAATTATGGTAATTTAAGAGGGATGCGGTATAAATTGCAAAAAATACCAAGGTAATTTACAAAAATTACTGAGGTAGGTAATTTTCAGTGTGGCCCATTTCTAGAAGGGTGGAACTGGGGTGCATCAGGGTTGTAAATCAATCGTGATTGGATAATTGTAATTACTCCACCCCAATTCCACCCGTGTTGAGATGACCCTCACATCTGTAACTGGAGTGCATTTATGGAATCATAAAAAAAATAACCTTGGATGCCCCTAAGGGGGAAAACCTATAATAATAATCATATCTTTATCCATCAAACCAATGAGATCTTACCCCAATGAAAAATTTGTACACTATTTCTATACAGGATGTGTACAATTTACACATTTTATATACATTTGTATACAGCTGAATAGCCCATATAAAATGTGTATGTTGTATGCAATGTACACATTTTATATACAATTTTATAGCCTGTATACAAATGTATACATTGTGTACACTGTATACAATATACACAAGTGTATGCAATGTACACAAATTTATGAAAAAGGGCAGTTTTAAACTGTACTAAAAACAATTACTACACTGATAACAATAAAAATGGAAGCTTGGTTATAAGGTGTAATTAAGTAAGTAATTATAATTACTCGGCCTCAGACCGCTACACAAATGCTGGATTTAACAGTGTTTACGGCTAGACAATTGTTAAAAATCCAACTTAGAGCTGGTGAGAAATAATTTTTGATACATCTTTGTGTATCCATGGATGCCTTATTAATGTGGTATCATCATGAAATTGCGTAAAATTCGATACCTTCCGCTTCCTTCCTTTCCCTCAGGATAAACTCATGAGTTAGTGCGCAATCCCTTTAAGGCAGAATTTATGAAACTGAAAAAGGATTTCACCCCTGTACGCTGCTTGTCTCAACACGGCAATGGTAGCCCAGTGGTAGGGTGGTTGATTGATGAGCAGAAGGTACAGCGTTCGATACTCTGGCGTGGAAAATATTATTTTAAATTTTTAATAGTTTTTCACGTTTATATTTTTATAAGTAGTGTTATCACCGTAACTCCCGTTAAAAATACATATTTTCTCTTTCGGTAAAACATTTCTTTTCAATAAAGGAGAGTACCCCAGTTCCATCGCAGCTGCTCTGTAACTTGTTTCAATTCAATCCCAGTTACAGAGGTCTTAACCCGGGAGAGGGCGTGCGGCAAAATATAACGTAGTTTCTTTGGGGTATCATCGACACCCCAAAGAAAATATTTTTTTTCTCTTTCCTTGGAATGATATAGTTATTTTGTCTTCTTTTTTAGATAGGTCTCCCAAATTACGTTGATACTATTTTTTTACATTATTACCATTATATTGATATTGAAGAAAAACATTCAACTAAAGTCTTCTATGCAGCTTATTTGACACTGGGAAAATTATTTGATGTTAACTCTCCAAGTTTGGGTTTTAAGGCATGAAGTATCTTATTAAACATGCTAAATGTAATGTTCTACATGCTATAAAATAACATAATTAGTTCTTATAATTTCCATATTCCGACGTAGTAGGGGGTAGTCAGATGACTTCAGAGAGGAACGTGGTAAGGCGCGTGGGGTGTATGTAACACCACAGAACACTTTGACTCGTTCCGATTCCGAAGGGAAATGAAAATTTTATGGACTACTGGCAGTATTTCATCAAAATGTGATAGACTTGAATGTATGAGAAACAACAACATTGTAGATACAACGATGGACATACAATGTATCAAAGAAGAACCATGGGGTGTCATTTACACCCCGCGCGCCCTTTCCCGGGTTAATACAGACCAGTTATATGACAGTTCCATCCCAGTTTAAGAGCAGAAAATTACTACCTGTGTATACATACTATGCAAATATGAGTAATGTATTAATTATGCATTGTATCATTTTTTTGGGGACAGGCCCGAACCTTGTACAATATCAATTCCCTAGAGGAATATTATAACCTAGATTTCTCCAGGCTAAAACTCTTAAGGTCTATTGTTTCATTAAGTGTATTCACATGATCTGCATTGTTATGTTCCTCAGTTATGAGATGTTTATTTTACTCAATTATAATTTTGAATTAATTTTAAAGCAATTATTCACATGTACCATACCTTGACGACACCTATCATATGTATTTATGCTAAAGGTGAATAAAGAATATTATTATTATTATATCAGCAGATTAATCAGGATTCAGAAGAGAGCCAATAGAGTTATTAAATGGCCTCAAACAAAATGAATCGTGCGAAAAATATTTTATAAAAGACAAAATCTTAACACTCCTGTGTATTTATTTCTTGAATATCCTAATGTTTGTGAGAGAAAATACATATGTCTTTGCACCCTATTCAGGAATTCACGCCTACCAAACAAGGTATGCAGGTATTGTAACCATTCCACTGCCGTTTGAAGGTATTTAGCTTTAATATTAATGCGTGAAGTTCGTGCGATATTCATCCCAATTGGCTCATCGTAAATTTGTGTTGCATTGTTTTTTTAAGAATTTATAAATTAAGATTTTTATTACTCTTCATGCATTGCGTACTGTGACGCTCAGATTTTCTTAGAGGCTACCTAAAGCTTCCCAAAATGCATGAAATCATTGCTTTTTGGCGAATGTTCTTTTGGGAAGAAATAGAAAACTTATTATTTTGCTATAAAAATATTGTTAACCCTAGAAGTATCGCAGGGGTCACTTTGACCCCTTTTGAATTTTAACAATCCATTATTTTTGATTAGTTCGTCCTAGCTCTTGCATATTTCTTGACTGTTATTGATTGTTAGCAGGAGAACATAATTAGAAAATAAGAACCTCACACCGGCCATAGTTTTTAATGTACATTACCTTCTACCAATTAGTACCACAGGGGTCATATTTTGAGCCCAGACTATTTCTTCCCTGTTACATATATTGGAGTTTTGTCATTTCAGAATTGAGTATTATTGTCTTCTGCTAAAATTTTCTTTATAATTCTTTTAGGTGTTTTATAAAGGATGGCAAGCATTTATAAGAACTCAAAATCCTAATTTATATACACGTACTTATGATAAATTCCTTATAATAGGGCTAATTTAACTTTGATGGCAAATGCGTAGTTTTTTACTACAAAACAGATATGTAAATATAGACCAATGTAGGCCTTTGATTTCATCAGGACTCATTGGAATCCTATGTTCGATCACTACTTTTGAGCAGTGATCGCTGGAAGCATAGGATGGAATTTATGAGCGCACTGCTGTGAACTTAAGTGCTGTTCGAGTTGTGCATAATTGTCATCCAGAGTAAACGTTTGCTCATTTAATGAATCTAGGTATAACAGAGGGTGTGCTTGCTGTTGTGTGGACAGCGCTCGAAGGTGCAACGTGGGTCGCTATGTTTTCATTCCCCCCATTTCCTTCATTGCTCAATAATTTTGCCATTTAACAATATTTTATGACTCACTTAAAACTAGCAACCATTCACTCATTCAAAGTGCATTATTCAAGTATACGTTTATTCAAATGAATAACAATCCATGTCCTATTTTTTGTCCTATGAACCTTGCCCGGATTATATGCCCTCGGTTAGTAACTGAGCTATGGCAATGCAAACATTTTGTCACAAGCATTCTGCATTTACCACGAAAACTCCCAAAAGCAGTTGCATCCAGCAATACTTTAAAATAAAAACTGGTCTAAGTTGTATGTACTTTAAGTTTGTGTATCTTTCTTTTTTAGCCGAAATTTATGCACATTGATTAAATTTCCAAGATGATAATTGAATTTCAAAATTTTTCTTCCTCAAAAAATTATTTTTTTAAGATAACTTTTTTATTTTGAGGTATAATAAAAACTTAAACGACGCACAACAATTAGCTAACTTTATTTCGTCTCCAAAATTGGTAACATTGCTATCGTATTGTAATTTTTGGAGAAGATTTGGCATTTTAAACGGTACCGTTACATGAGCACCTATTTCGACGGCTCTCATCCATGCATGGAACTGCTATTTATTTGCCGAAAATGACAATTACATTCACTAATTTAAGATAACGTACTTATTCTTGAATATTTTTAAAAGAATAATAAATCAATGAAATCCAAATTGAGGTGTTTTTGTGAACCAAATGAAGTCAACATCAAGCGGCAACAAAAATCTCAAGCGGTGATGATCTCCATGGATTTATTGACAATCACTGGAGCTGTGATTCATTGTTTTAAGAATCTATTTGGAATTGTAAATTCTTCCAAGGATACTAAATCAATTGCGTGTCTTATTCTTGGATATGTTGTCAGTGTAATAAGAGAAAAAAATGAGATGAAAGGTAATGAGATGTATGCTACGGGCACCAAATACAACGCATTCATTTCTTCTTGATAAAAATGAATATTTTTACTTCCGAGGCATTTATTTGTTATGAGCTGCGTAGTTATAATAATGTAGCCATACATAAATCTAAAAATAAATAAATGTTTAGGGAGATTTACTTATTTCTAGGGCCCAAAACATGTTGTTCATCACCTGAATTCATCGTTAACCCAAGAAATTAATGTAATTACTGTAGAAGTGTAAAATATTGGTTATTCATTACTGAGGATGTGTAAAATTTATTTTAAAAAATGTGTGGTATTGTAATTGTACTGAAATTTTCAAAATTTTTCTTTGTCAAAAATTACTTTATAGAATAACTTTTTTATTTTGAGATATACGAAAAAGTTAAAAGAGGCATAAAAGTTGACAAACTTTATTTAATCTCCAAAATTGGTAAAATTATTTTGATATCTTAATTTTCAGCGAAGATATGGCACCTTACCGAAACAGGAGTACCTTTTTCGACGGCTCTCTTCCATGCACAGAACTGTTATTGATTTGCCGAAAATGACAATTACCTTCACCAATCTAAGCTTACGTACTTATCTTTAAACCTTTTTAAAAGGATAACCAACCACTGAAACCCCAATGGAGGTGTTTCTGTTAACCAAATGATTATGTGGCTCACATTCACACTTTTCCAGCGAAATAAAAAGATTAAAATGGAGTAGAATTCATAACTCTTAAGTAGCTATTACATGTTACAAGAGTAACCAAACCATAAATTTTCAAAAGGATGTAGATATATATTCTTGCTCTAAATGTCTGCTAATATAAACTGAACTAAATCCGTCCGTAACTCAATTCTAAAATGACAAAACTCCAATACATGTAATAAGGAAGAAATAGCCTAGCCAGCTGGGCTCAAAATACGACCCCTGTGATACTAATTGCCCGTATTTCCTGCAAAAAAAACCTTGTAAAATTAATATCTCCATAATAATAATTAAGAAATAGCCTGGGCTCAAAATATGACCCCTGTGGTACTAATTGTCCATGTTTCCTGCAAAACAAGATCATTGTAAAATCAATATCTCCATACTTTTTTATGTTTCTTAACAGATGCGTACTTACTTTGAATTTTTAACAGAAGGTAGATGTATATATTTCCTCTACATGTCTGCTATTGCGTTGTCCACCCGTCTATACTATATACAAAGGCAAGCAAGAAGGAAAAGTAGGGGGAGAACCAATATGGTGGACATTTCGGTCATCATGGGTACAGTTTGATGACGTCATTTGCCCTCTCCATATATCTCAATGAATGAATGCAACTAAATCCGGTATGTGGATTTTTATTGAATATATAATATTTATTTATATATATATATATTTATTTATATAATGATTCAATAGAATAATTCCCTCTCGTGGAGGAATTATTTTTTTGTGGAAATGGAACAGTTTGCAAGAGAAAAGAAGTCGATCAAGGACGATCTCACGCTGGTTGAAAAATATAATAATAGAAAACGGACAGTGGGTACGCGGAACGAAATTAACTAAGCTGACGATATCTCGATTCGCAAAGGAAGAGCTCTCACAAGATATAATTCCGTCGTACACGCTGTCCGTACAGGACAGAGAGAGGCGTACACTTCAATAAAGAAATACATGCCTAACAAGGCAGAGTAAAGGGAAAAGTATACAGAAAATAAAACTTTGTACACCCAATGGAGTTCCAGAAACACAATGAGGAATAATCTCATTTTCTTACGATAAAGAGACACTTGTCGATACAGCAGATCACCTCTAAACTTGGCCCATTCAATTCAAAATTCCTCTAGTAACATATTCATTCACACGGCCAAGCGTTTGGTGTCATCGAGGCCTATTTAAGGAGAGACCACTGCATCTCTGGCTCCGTCGACAGTCCGCCATGATTACAGACTAGTTGACAAACAAAGGAATCTTTAAAAATATTCAGTTTTACAAACTCCAGAAACACTTCAAGTGCCTTGGACAACAGAACCAACTGGGTTAAGGCCAGAGTCTTCGACAAATGTAACATAAAATCACTCCATAATTCACATTCTACACACGTCGTTCAAGATGAAGAAAACAGCTTAGCTGGCTGGATATTACGGTGAAGTTAATAAAATCAATTCTAAGCTGCACAAAAGAGTCCAAAATATATACAAGAAAAAATGTACCGCATTTTCTTAATCTATTGTATTTAAAACTTTCCACTTATTTAAAAGCAAGGTCAAGTTACGAACGATTCTCTTTCATGTAAAGGAGAGGTCTTCGCAAATTATACCAATTGGCCACAAAAAGGAATACAATACCTTAATAGATAAAATAACAGGGAATGGAACATGTGAAATACGCCAATGACATTTCAATGAATAAAAATTCACAGTGTAAAAACAATGAGTGCATTTTTAGCAATTGGAAGAAATTTATAGGCATCCATGATCACACGTCGACTTTATGAATAATTATTTAGAAGTACATAACCATTCTGCTTATCAATAAGCATTCTATACAACGTTTTACACATCAAACCAATGACAATATAATATGTTCCTTAGTGTTCCTTAGTTAATAGCCTGCCGTTCTCAAACGGAAAGTTGGAGCGAGAGCTTTGTTCAACAAAGCATCAATGTGTACATTTTGTGCACACGTTTCCAACCAATTTATATATAATAACAGTGAGCTCAATTATTATTATACATTGTGTCCCTCATACAAACACATTTTCGTCATCACATAAGGGAAATTCGATTTTTCAACATTTTTATCACCTTTTTTTCGGAGAAAAAATCACAATTTTTGGATAAAATTTCAGCCACAATTTGGAGCAAAATTCAATATATATCTTGAATTATTTTCCTACCAATTTATGTAATTACAGGTAGTCTCCGAGTTACGTAGGACCCGACTAATGGTGCAACCATACAGAAAAAACACGATTTGAGGAAAGCTAAGAGTGGTTGCCTACCTTCAAGGGGCGAATGCTTCGTAAACTTGGCAAAGCTGGGCGATCTAAAAGATTGAAGACCGGTAAATTTGTCTGCTCAACTGACGAAAAGTAGCATAATGTGCTTCCACATTCCAGGGCATTTGTTTAATTCGTAGTAATGATGCTACGAATCTTGATAATAAACTTATGATGCGCAACATACACGCGATTTTAACATTTTGGTCAATAAATTAAGGAAACGCATTAAGATTTCTTGAATTTTTCAAGGAACTGAATGAGATTTGGCCGAAAATTATGCCCCGTATTCTTCCGAATAGAGCGTTATCTCCGGAGCACGGACTCAGCACGGGAGTTATTTTCGACTTATGTCAATTTCGACTTACGCAGAGTATTTTACGTAACTCGGGGACAGCCAGTAATTATTTTCCTACCAATTTTCGGACTTTATATAATTACAACCCTTTCATTGAATCACCTTAAGATTTATTTTAGGACAAGAGTACTTTTTATACAACCGCCTCACTTAATAAAATTCAACTGTAGAAGGTAATGATCATTACTCATCTCTATAATCCAAGTTTCCCAAGCTTCACTATACAGTTTCGTGTGATTAAAATGGGCATACAGACACTTAATTCTTAGTATATGATGGTACTGTGATAATTTCGCTATTACTCAGCAAAAGATACCACGCATTCAACTCAACAACGGGACCCTCTGGAAGGTTATTTTTTAATTGTTTTCAGGCTCATTATATCATACTATGTTAGTCTGTATTATTCGACAATTTACAAGCTTCCTCTCTGAGTATTTCAGCAGTCATTGAGTACTTCAGACTTTGCAAGTTATAAAATAAATTTCATACTACTCGACATTGCAAGACCTAATATAGTTTTGTGTCATGATCAAATAAACTATTCCATTTTTGTCTTTTTTATTTTCCTATTACAATATACACCAATGTGTTGGCCAGCACTACTCATTAACTGTAATATTTACTACCATGTGCAACTCGCTTTGAGAGGCTAGCATTTTAATATTCCACAATGAAACAATCACCCACCATTCATTTCCCAGAAGAAACACTTGATAGGCAGCTGAATCCAAAGTGAACATGTTGCAGTGAATATTTCAATCAAGTGTGGACCGCTACTTTGAACGTTACAGTGGCTAAGACTTAGAGAGACTGCATGAATACTTTTGTCTTTGTTCCATTTTAGTGATACTTAACTTCATTTAAAGCAAGATGCTATGCGTATATATGTATGATATATTGTATATTAAGTGTCAACTCTGGCCCAAATAAAAACATGATAATTGAAACGACATTTGTGGAATCAAGTGAATGAAGCATGCAACAGAATCTCTTGATGGATGTATGCTGATAAAAATATATGCAATATATGAAAAAATTAAGTCTGTTGTCTTCAGCTTAAAGAGTAGTTCTTCAGCATGAAGAGGAAAGCCTTCAGTAGGCAGAAGTTTGATGGATAAGATAATTATAAAGTCAGAGAAAATAAAAGCACTTCCAATTCTACCACGCAACAAACCATCCAAGTTCCCACAAAGTTCTGGAGCAAGAAAACTGTTGTCGAGCCTCGAATTGCAATCATGATGATGGAAAAGAAATGAAGAGATCTGTGACATGAATACAAATTGCGATGAATTTCGGTACATGGTAAATGAGCGATGACGATTATGACACGTCAAATCTCTCCTCATTGAGACTGGAATTAAAAGTTCTATTTACAATATTAAGTGCTACAGGAAATGCCATGAATATTGCTGTAGACGATTGTATCCCCCCGCAATAAACTTGTTCACTCATGAAGAGAGAGAGGCGTATCCCAATGAACTACAATTCGCTGGTGGCCACAGTAACTGCATCTGCTAACCTACTCGTGTTAAACTGACTCTCAGTAGAAAAACCATCACTATTGATCATGGACTGTTCTAAGTTTGAAGAGGAGTTCGTTCATTGCAAAAATAGACACGGTTTTAAATGTCTTCACGTGAGTAACAAAATCTTTGCACTTGACACTGACGTCTGTGATTGAGTTCCTATGCTAAACTAGTTAAACTGACATGACATCTTCAAAAGTGTACATTTGTGGAAATAATTACAAATACGACAGACAAATCATCTCTTGAGGTACGTTCTGGATTGTTCACCAACCACAAAATATCAAGTAATGACAGTTTGTACATGTAATTGATACATACAGTATAACCTTGATATAAACAATCTCTCTGGACCATAAAATCTGTTATATTAAGGTTTTATTATAATTAGGGTTTGTTATAACTGGTTTTGACATATAAAGGTTTTACTGTAATTATGTACTGTGTGTGAAACTCGCAATCGGCTCACTCCAAGTGACTTTCAACATGCAAGGTTGGTTCAAAATGTAACCGAACTTTAAAAATAGCCCACCAATGATTCAATGCTTGTTTCTGAGTATCCTAGTGATGTGTACAAGGATTCTTCAAGAGTGTCATTCCATTAATTGTGTCATTCTACTTATTGCGTCATTCTAAGTTATGTTTTCAGTCCACAAGTGCGTAAGTTAAGTAGTGTCCTGTTGTATGTATTGTATTCTAAGTATGATAATATATATGCACAACGTTTGATTTTCACATTTATTCGCCTTATCATAATTTATGATGAAAAAATTCAATTGTCATGTTCATTCCATTGTCAATAAGGGAAAGTTATTGAAATCCCAGAAAAATTGGTTTAGCAGAATCCAGGTACATTCCGGATAAGCTAAGTTCCAATGTATTTTTTAAATTTATTTGTAAAAAAATTGCAGATTTGAATTTGAATATTCTCCCTTTATGATTAGACATCATGATAATATAATTAAGGATACAATTCCAGCACACAACAGGGTATTTACTCTCAGAGAAAGACCTCCAGGAATTCCAAGAAACTTCATTTTTACGTAGACAAATCAGTTCTGATTACTCATGCTATGTTGAGCTCCCTCACCTATTGTCACAATTCAGCTTCCTAGATACAAATGGAGAAAACAGCAAAGGATACACCGTTAAATGTTTGCCTGTTCATTAATGATCAAGGGAAGCCACAAATATTTCACCCCTACAAGATCCTACAAATTAATCATACATTTCAACATTAATTTCCCCTCGATGCTATAATCTTCTAAAAGCTTACAACTCAGATTCTCCATATTGTCCACAACAACTTAAATACTGATATTACAATCACACTTAATTGCATCTACCTGCCAATGTCCCTTGCCAACTTAATCACATCTGAAAGATCCAAAGATTAGTGAATACAATTCCACATTCAAAATCCTCAAGTACTTCAGGTCCTGAGAGAAATAAATTGAAGCCTTTCTTGAGAGGTTGTGATGTATTTTTGGGATTCCACAGTGGGTTGTGTCAAAACTCAATTCAATTTACTTCCTGTTACATCCTTGGCATAATTTTTGGTCTCTAATTTGTACGGCGTGTGGATTGGTGACACTTGAAAGCCGTTAAAATCAGGTTGAGATCATTTCTCAGGAAGGTAGCATCTTCCACTTCGAAAAGTGTCTTCGTTAGAGAACCGGTTGGCAATTGAAAAGCTTGTGACAGCCCATCATTGACTTGTGACAGCCCACAGTAACTACCATCTCCTTCACTGACTATACTTACTGCACTGATGCTTCTGTACACATGTAAATTATCTTATTGTAAAACATTACGACAAAATCTATTCCACTACAATGCCAGCTAAGTGATCAATTAAAATATTTATGTATTCTTCACTTTCCGAAGCCTCATTTTTCATTTCCAAGACTTTTTCAGGCATTCAAGGTCACAAGCTTATTAAAAACAGATATTCAACATAAAGGAATGCTCGTACATATACCTGCCGTAGATTGATAATTGATGATCACTGATAATTTGACTTGCACACTTTCGACAAAGAGATATCTAACAAAAAATTTGGCACCAATTGCAAAGTTGTTACGTAAACAAATCCAGTAAACTGTCATCTCGTCACCAAAATCCCATTGTCGAAGGTCTTTTTAAAACTATCCCTTTTTCCTGAATATTTCCCAATAAAATGGGATTGAATCTCATTTTCCACAAAATATGTTAGCAAGGAATGATGATCGACTAAGTCATGAAATTTCTCAGGAGAAACACACTCCATACCTTCAAAATTCTAAGACCCTGTATCCGAAAAACCGCTCACGCAAAAACGCAACTGTTCACACGTGCCCATACAATACAAACAACTTACTACTTGGGGGAGCATATAAACCTACTCGTTGGTCCCACTAAAGCTTGCGTAATCAGAACTGTGCAGTCTAAAATGTACGGAGATACTTGTAAAAAAAGGTGGAGATGTCTCTGTAAAAATTGACAAATGAAATGAAACAAATGGTGTTTTCAACGGGATGCATGAAGAGAGAGAAACATATCGTTAGACGCTTACTTGTGTTTGAGAAGATACCCATAAATACTGGGACGAATGGAAATGTATTCAGTTATATATGTAAATATATACCAGCTCAGCTGCACGTGAGGCAATCGCATGGAGAAGAAAAACAAGAGCTATCGTGAGTCCTCAAAATATTTGCACAACAGGAAGTGAGAAGGAACACTGTGGAAAGAGACAGAGTCCCCAGAAACATTCGTCATCATATTAGGGGATGTTTTGCACAAAGAAGTCACTGGCAAAGAGTTTTCAGGGACAGTGATTACAATTTCAGAGCGATATGTTTGGCAACTTAAAGATGCCAGGAAAAGTAGGTTGAAACTGCTTACATTTGGCGACGTAATGTGCAATGTATATGGAATCAGTGATTCATACAAGAGAGCAGCAAGGCTATCGATATTTTGATAGGTGGATATATCAATAAGGCGGGGAACATTGCCTTAAAGAGTTGCCAGAGACAATAATTAGAATTTCAGGGCGATATGTTTGGCAACACAAAGATGCAAGGAACCATTGCCAGAAAAACTTATCTCCTAGAACTGACCACCATTTGGGTGACAAAAGATGCCAGAAAAAGTTGCCAGAAGCTGCTCACATTTAGCTATGCAATGCGCAATGTATATGGAATCAGTGAATCATCCTAGAAATAACCTGCGAAGCAAGGCTGTCGATAGTTCGATAGGCCAATATAACGATAAGGCCTGGAACATTACTGCTAAGAATTTCCAGAGACAATGATTACAATTTCAGGGCGATATGTTTGGCAAAGCCAGAAGCATTGCCAGAAAAATTAGCCTCCTAACACTGACCACCATTTGGGCAACAAAGATGCCAGAAATTAATCACATTTGGCAATGTAATGAACAGTGTCTATGGAATCAATGAATTATCCCAGAGATAACCTGCACATCAAGGCTATCAATACTTATTTACACTACAAAATATATTAGCAGCTTCCAACACAATGACCCTGCCACGAGAAATATACCTCACCAAACCTAGGCCAAGGACAAAGTTTAGGCAAAGTGAACAATGGAACAAACGGCTGTGATAAGGAATCCTCTGCTCCAGGCAGCAGCATCGCTTGCGAATAGAAACAGTTAACTAGTGTGCGTTGTGATCCACCCACCTCTGAATGCATTGTATATCTCAACGAGAAATCAAAGCATTTCGGATTTAAAACTAAAACAAAAAGCACCATTTAATATGCCTTCCTGACACTGTCAGAGACGACTTCTTTCGTTAAACATAATATTGTTTTAAAAATTCTCTAATTTACAAAACTTCCAACAGGATTTTACCCTCCATTCCAATTACTCATCAAAAATGGTCATCAAGCATGGTTTTACAACTCTGTCTACTCAGCTGCCAATGTCATTAGACTCAATATTTTAAAACGGAGAGTAGATGGTTAAAATAATCAAAGGAAAACATGATACTACAAACTGATTCACCAGACATCACTTATTATACTAAAATATTCTTCAAAACCTCATTTTCAGCCCCTAGTATACCTGATTCAGCTCTGTGTATTAAGACAATTCAATTACTTGTTTTACAAGTAATTCCATCTATTGTTAGGCTAGCACGGGACATACCCAAAGGCCGATTAGTTACCACCATCACGGAGCACACGAAGGGGAAATCACTCACCTGAAATACCCATCTCACAGAGAATAACATTTTGAAAAAGAAATCACGCTTCTGAAAGTATAAAAAAATACAAATCACTTAATAATTACCCGTATTGAAAATAAAACATTATTCTTAGGCTAACGGTACAGTATTTGCTGCACGAGTAGCCTCAATTAAAAATGGATCACATCCATTCATAAATCTCACAGGCATAACACCACAATTTCCCCTACGGCACCGTAACATATCTCCCACGTCACTTTTATGGATATGTTTGACAGTGAATCGATTCGATCATGCAAATCCTAACCTCAAAAGATTATTCACCAAGAATAGGAACTGGTTTTGAGTACAAGCAGTCCCAGAGTTACGCCAGCCCCAACTTACGTAAATCCGTACTTACGGAAGTGGAGACCACATCCGAAAAGACGAGAATTACGGCATTTACGGAATGCGAAGAGTGGCTGCCTGCGTTCAAGGAGTTCATGTGGTAATTTTTAGTAAAAGGTGGCCCATGTGTGACAGTGAACGCAGGAAAAATGGCGCAGTCAACAGTTGAAGAGTAGTTTTAACGTACAATGCTTTCACACATCCACGCAATCGTTTAATTCGTTGCTATGATATAACACATTCAGGTAAGAAAATCACGGGGTGCAACTTTCACCCAATTTTAACACTTTGGTTTATTAATTACGGAAAAACGTTCTAGTTCTTGAACTTAGCTGGGAACTGAATGAAATTTGACCCTAAATTTTAACACCGCACTTCTCCGCATCAACCGTGAGATCCTGAGCACGGGATTGTCGTCCGTAAGCCACTATTTTACAGGTGAGCTTAAAAAAAGACTCGCCGAAATGACTGGTGAAGCTTCAAAAGCTCTCGGACACTGTGAAAATCAACAATGCTGTCATGCAACCTTGGGACAAAGCTTCTAACCAGAGGCGACAGCAACCTGACAGAAGTACCTGCTCGTCTGACCATTTTTGACTCCACTAGAACCATAAACCCCATCGGACACACAAAAGGGCACAAATCCTGTTACGGAACTACAGGACGGCATATCAGCCGACCAGAACAGACTCACAAACAAACAAGCAGCACCTCCGTCAACAATTAACATTTCATTCTCGAGGAGAATAGGACAAAAATAAATCTTAATACGAATGTAACCATGTCAACGAGACTAAAAAAAATAAAAAATCCAAAAACGCCATAATTCATTACTCTACAACTCGCTGACTCGCCGGAAAAACTGCAAAATAGAAGACGAGTCGGCCAACTATGACGACATCTGTACTCTATTGAAAGCTGCGGACTCGGAGACGAAGCAACGCCTACGTTGGCAGCACTGCGACTTGCACGCTAGCAACTCCCGGCGATTCCTCTGCTTCGCTGCCCTTTGACGCTGTCTTCGGCACCTCCTTGGCCGGTGTCGGCAGGAACCACAGCGGAACCATGCCCAGGAGACAGCCGAGGGTGACACCGTATGCACGGCCCTGAAACAAATATGCAAGGTTTGCGATTGTACAGCTTGAAGATTGGCACTGGGACAATGGAAGTAGTTGTATGTATTAAGCAGCCGGCCTTGGTAGCGGCAGGGCAGCATCTTCACCTGCCAATCCGAGGGTCACGGGTACCAGTACTGCCTGTGTCGGTTTGCCTGCCTGCCCTCAGGGCAGTGGGTGTTTCTGTCAAGCTTGAAAGGGTTATTTTGTAATCTCAATTAGGTGAGAAATATGCCATAAAATACGGAATATCACGTCATTATTCGTAGTTCCACTCCGCTAGACCATCTAGTGTTTGTCTGCAGGTATTTTCCGTGACTCTTTCCAGAGCCTCACTGGCTCTTCTGACTCTTAATCCATATCTTTCGACTCTTACATCTGTTTCGTTAGCCTCCACATCCCATCAGTTCCATCTTTCACCTGTCAGAAGGAACGTGAAATGTTGCCACAATCGGACCCGGGCCGATCGTGAGCCGATCATTTGGTGAGCGAAACGGATCTCCTGCTTTCCCATAAAAGAGTCATTAAGGAGGTTCCGCCGCGACTACGTGAGTCAAAACAAATACTAAATTCCACATTTTTGATATTTTGTCCAAAAAATCCTGCTTTCACTGATGTGATGCATTACCTATAGAAACCCAAAAGTTAAGTCTAAAAAATGAACAGATATTATTCCACGAATGCATTTTAAATGAGCACTTTTTTCCAGCCATTGGAGCTGACTGCAGCGCCATTTCCTACGAATTGCTGAATTTTGACTTCAATAACGGCATTAATTCTTCAATAACTATGAAAATAAGGTGGTAAGATGCTTATATTTTATTTTTATTCAATTTATCTGGATTATTTCCTTCTTATTAATAGTTTGCGACTGGAATAGGACTGCGAATTGGTGATTGTAATCACCAAATATGTCGGAATTACTGGAAATTTTTGCCGTCGCAAAATGAAAGGGAGTGAAGTCTCAGTCATCAGAAATGATTCTCACTTTCATGAAATTTCTCGCAAGCAGTTGAATAACGGCATTTTAAAATTTAAGTGACTGTGGCTCCATCTATTACCATCATTTAAAAATTTAAGTGACTGTGGCTCCATCTTATAATGGCATTTAAAAATTTAAGATACTGTGGCTCCATCTAATAACAGCATTTTAAAATTAAATTGACTGTGGCTCAATCTTATAACGGCATTTTAAAATTAAAGTGACTATGGCTCCATCTATCTACGGTATTTTAAAATTAAAGCGACTGGGGCTCCATCTATTACCAACATTTTAAAAATAAAGTGATGTGGCTCCATCTATTAATGGAATTTTAAAATTTAAGTGACTGTGGCTCCATCTTATAACGGTATTTTTAAATTAAATTGACTGTGGCTCAATCTTATAACGGCATTTTAAAATTAAAGTGACTGTGGCTCCATCTATTAACAGTATTTTTAAATTAAATTGACTGTGGTTCAATCTTATAATGGAATTTTAAAATTAAAGTGACTGTGGCTCCTTCTATCTATGGTATATTAAAATTTAAGTGACTGTGGCTCCATCTTACAACAGAATTTTTACATTTAAGTGACTGTGGCTCCATCTGTTAGCGTTTCTGAGTCAGTGAGTGAGTCACAAGGGCTTTTCTTATATATAGATATCATGATTATATCGTCCCTTGGGGATCCCTGGATTTTTGCTTTCCCGGACGATTCTGGTGGTCCGTATGTCCCCAAGATCCCGAGCAGTCATTTTTGATCCGTATATCAGGTTTTTCAGGGACCAAACCATCAAAACTTGGCAGAAACACCCTTGCCCTGGGCAGGGAAAAACCTACCTGGGTGAGACTCGAACCTGCGACCATCGGAATAGTAGGTGAAGACTTCACCCCACGGCCACTGGAACCGGATGGCATTTAGACGCTCAAGTTCAGTTCAAAGGGCATTATTTTCCTGTAGCAAATTAACGACTCCTTCACAAGCCGACACTCACCAAGTTGGCCGCCCACCGAGACGATGGCATCTCTAGCTGCTGTGGGGTCAGCTGTGGGGGTCTCACTCCAATTTTGATGGCGATGCTCTCGACATACCATGCCGAGCCGATGCCTGCCACGTCCGATATCGTGTTTCCCAGGGCGGCTGCCGCTAGAGTAGTTATTCCCAGGTACGTGCCGAGGGTGAGGTCGATGTAATCTCCCTGGGAGGCGAAAGGGTGAAATGCATTTGGAGAAGTTCAAAGTTCCATAAATACCAGAGTATAAGTCGACAAAAATTTCTTCCTTTTTCAGGGTGGCAACTGATATCCAATTTTTAAATTCCCCTACTCTTCCCTGATAGATTCACCAATTTCCCTGACCGATCGCCCTTAAGGTCACTTATGATTGGAATATTTTATTTCTGCTAAATTATATTTTCATCAAAACTCAGATAATGTTAAAAAGCCAAAATCAATACATTAAGGGCCGAATTTATAGTCGTTGCCCAGCAGTCCCACAGCCCCTAGCAGGCCCCTTCGTCAAAAACGGTATTTATAGTCAAATTTCCACCCGAGCAGCCCCCTTAGCTTCTCCTGATTCTGGCAGGAGATGCATGCATACTACAGGGGACCCCCTTATCGAAAAAATAACACACGACATATATAACTAAACTGACTCTAATGAACGTGCATAGCCTTAATATAATAATTTCAAAGATTTGGTGTTAATAAAACAACGGTACGATTTGCTCTTAATCGATAAATATCTGATGTGACGCCAGTCTCATTCCAAGGATGTTCATATACACTTGCAGAATATTTTTTCCCTCTATTTCTTCTTCTTGTGGCAGGAAACTGCGTCCGTTTTCTTACTTTCCACTGTATATCTTTATGCTTTCTACACCAGGTCACACAAAATCTTCTTCTCCACACCGTTGAAGCTATTTGCACGTCGAGCGGCCATCTTAACAGTTATCATGCTGCGTCTGGCTCTTTATTTATCCGTATCCATGTTGATCACGAGCATCACCACTGAAACATTTGAGCTGTGAATTCCAATTCCCACCGTTTGTAGTCCTTAGTTACCAGATCTAATCCCACAACCATCACCTACCTAACAGCTCCCTTAATTTTGACTATAGGACGCAGAATTCAAGGGGCCTGCTGGGTAGGGGATGGATAAGGGGACTGCCAAGTAACGACTATAAATACAGCCCTAAAAGCCAAGTACAACCTCATGAAAAAAATATATATAAACGATTCATTTAAAAAACTTTAACGAACAACAGAAAAAGTTTTCTGTGGTTTGTAAAAGTTAGAGGTAACATTTTCCGAACAACATAGCTTCGGATTTCTTGCGATGAGCGTATTAAATTGTGATCATGAATTTTAACACTACAGGGCAAATACCGCAATAAGGATATACAATAAAGATACACCGTACATCTGATTCACAACTAAATGTTCCAGGAATTGATGGGTCTTATTCCATGCACGTCATGCACTGTTTTAGATGGTGAGATAAAAAGGGCAGGAAAGACTGGCCGATTAACGTAATGGTAGAGATATAACGAGCATTTCCTATCCCAGTTTCTCCCCGACTGTTATGTGGATTAGCTGACATTTCCTGAAATTCAAAATTCCCTGACAATCCCAGGTTTTCCCTGATGATCTGCCACCCTGTCTTTTATCTTCGGTCAACGAATACCTACCCTCGACTTATACTCAAACCAATAAACAAAGGAAAGGAGTCAGGAAAGGGTGCTTCCGTCCGATGATCTTGCAGAGACACTTGTGTCGAGGCATCACCGTCTGAATTGCCACTCCCACTTACAGCAATGTCATCAGTAAAACAGTTAAAGTAATTCCTCACTTACAGTAAAGTAATTCATTCATCCGCATCGGAATGCACTTGGTTGTGTTAGTCAATGTCAGAACCGTCTTCTGATAAGTCTTGCAAAATTATTAGGGGCCAATGAGGGCGAGGTCAATGTAATCTCGCTGATAGGTGAACGAGAAATGCATTTGGAGAAGTTTTAACTTCCATACCTACCCGAGTATAAGTCGATATAAATTTCCTCTTTTTTTCTTCTGTCAACGAATGCCTACTTACACTCGAATCAATTAATAAATGTGACTTTTTAGGGACCAATATTTCTCGTTATCGTCAGCTTAAACCATATTTTTAGCTATAACGAAACTTGGTGGCTCTCCAGTGGAGAATTAGATGTCACAGACTAAATTAGATTAGTACTTCGTGAGTTATGAAGGGGGATGCTCAAACTAAATACGCGTAAATTGCTAAAAATATAAAAATTCTAAATATAGCTTCACAACGGTTAAAAAATGTTTCCCGATGCCTGAAGTCGCCGAAAATAAATAATTACACAGAATGATTCTCAGTTTGTGCCATGAAATTGATAATACTGTCGTGCTTGTCTGCGATTATAAAATGTTTGATGTGGAATTTCCAATAGATCTAACGTTTGACATATCTCTAAAGTTATTTACTCTATGTCTATGAATTTCGACGAGCACATAGTATCTGCTATGTACCATAATCTGTGTAAATAACAAAGCCTTGGGCCCAGTACTTAGTGAGTTATGCTCAAACTAAATACGGATAAATTGATAAAAAAATAACAACTCTAAATATAGCTCCACAATCAAGCGTTGATGAGTGGGAGATGATACCAAAGTATACCTTCAAGAGGGAGCTCTGGAGGAATTCACGGCTGCTTAATCCTTTATCTCTTGAACACTTTCACCTATTTTGCATAATATTCTTCTCAAGTGAGTGTCACCAAGTATCGCTACACCAATATCTCTCATACTCTAGAGCCATGAAAGAACAATGGCCGAGAAATCCTTTAAGGTTTACCTAAGTATTCTCTCACGGTGGTCTGAGCGATATAGTTCCCTACTAGTCATAATGGAGAATATTAAAATTTTATTTCAGCGTCTGTAAGAAGTAGTGAATAAATATTGTAATATAAATGGCTGAAATATAGTTATATATGCCCAAAATTCTCAGTAATTAAATAAATAAAGCTAAATAAGTCTCTAACTTGACTCATTTTTTCCCGCTGTTCGGCTGAAAACCCTTCAAAACAGCAGGTTTTGCTGTGATTCTGTAAAAACTACTGTGCTGGGTAATAGATTATTTTTTGTAAATATTTGAGAAAACATGCAATCTACACACCGTTAGTTTTTTGACGAAATCTAGGTTCTATAAATTCTTATTTCCTTCAATATTCTCCTACTCTGGAGCGCACAACCATTATCTATCCTATGTAAAACAGCCTTTATTTACAGGAAAATTGCTCCAAAAGTAGTTCGGCAAGGGGCTTATATTTTGATATCATTCGAAAGATGAGTTGTTTCTTTAAAATGACGTCAAATTCATCAAATTCTAGGTGAAGTGATTTTTCGCTCCAACCATCTTAATACAGCTTGATCATGAAGCTTGATACTTTCTCATTATTCAACGCAGTAGGCTGAGAAAAAGACTTGATTTACACACTTTTTAATCTGAAAAAAGACAATGGTTCAGGAAAAAAAAACAGTTTTCAGCAAAACTCAGTGAAAGTTCACAAGTTAAAACAAAAAAATAATTTTCCCCAATCGACTACAAGCTTAATACTTGCGTCATATGTGTAGTACCTCACGGTACTTGTCAGACAAAACAAAACTCACCGCTACAATCATTATGAGGTTATCCAGGAAACCAAATCCGATGAACGGTAGGGCTTGGTGCATTGACACTGCAAAGTAAAACAAAAGAGAATTAATTATATTATTATCGCAGGAAATCAATGGGGATGCCGATAGTTTCTTAGATTTAAACCGGCTTATGGCCACATTTAATGTGAGTTGATAAATTCCACAAGGAGTAATCTCAGATGTAATGTTGGATAATTTAATAATTTCATCACTTCGGCCTAGTTTCAATGAATCTCAATAAGAATAAATTGATTTATTACAGTGAGGGAACTTTTAAAAACCACATAAAAACACACAACCACGACCCGGGTTTCGACGGCTAAGCGTCATCATCAGGTGAACAAAAGTGTTAAACATTCCCTTATATACTATCAGTCAGTTGGGGGGTGGTAGTGGGGTGAGGGGGGTGGGGAGGAGGATGGGAATGGACAACAAAAGAGGAAAGGATAGGGGAGTTGACGGGCAGCAAGTATTCATTTTGAAGATTAACATCTGGGTCAACATTTCCCTTTAAAATTTTGAGCTGTTCAAATGCATTTAGCTCACGTCGGTTATCAGTAAAATGCAGTACTTTAATTTAAAATAATTTTCATGGTCACAAGTTAAAAGGTGTTTGGCAAAATTACTCTTTTCTTCATGGTCATTTTTAAAAGCACTATATTATTCTTTTGTTCTGGTATATAGTAAAGAAGTATGGTAAAGAATAAATTGATTTGTCTTCCATGCTCAGGTCTAAGAATCAATCACACCTTTTCCTTGAGACTTTTTAAAACATCTTAACCAATAGCAATAATGAGGTGAGCTCTTACGGCTAGACGAATACAAAATTAAAGGGAGTCACCAATAGCCGTAAACAATTTAATGCTTGGGTAGCGCTAGCTAAAGAAGCATTTTCGAAGAGAGATGAGGGGGGGTCTGAGAAGACACGTAAAGAAGAGGCTGGTGAAAACTTAAATATGGAGCGTGGCGCTATATGGGTCAGAAACTTGATCATTGCGAAGGGAGGATGTACGTAGACTTGAGGCGTTTGAGATGTGGGTTTGGAGAAGGATGGAGCTGGATGGCGAGAAAGACAAACTAGGAGGTATTGGATATGGTCGGAGAGGAGAGGAAGCTTGTGGCAGAGGTTCGGAGAAGGCAGAAGAGATGGATGGAGGAGGTTTTGAGAGGAGAGGGCATGTTGAAGAGAGTGATAGAGGGGAGAACACTGGGGAAGCGTGGAAGAGGAAGGAAGAGGATAGGAATCCTGGACGAAATAAGAAGATATAGGAGATATCAAGGCTTTAAGGATCTAATAATGGGCCATCCTTAGGAGGGAAAGCAAGACAATGTCTATGAGGTTGGGATGCAGAATGGGGACTGTCCAAGAACCTACCACTCAGCTGGTAGAATACTTGAATGACATCAATGTCAACGGGTACACTAGGGAATAGATTTGTTAAATCAAATGAGACCATTATTTCGCCCATTAGGAAATTGTGATTTCTAGTCTTTTCAATTAATTCTTTTTGGAATTCTTTTTCTTGCATCTGACAGTATTGAGTGAATAATCTTTTCTCAAAACATTTCACCTTAGGTGTATAGCATTTCTGCCAATTAACATATTTCATTCCAGTTGATGCGTTGCCTTCCACAACTTACCTATTTTAAAAAGTAATAGATATGGTTTCAAAATTTTGCAAACTAGAAAATTATTTCATAGAGAACCAACTGGCTACAATCTTATTGTGCTAAATATTAATTTTTCCTCATTTATATGAACCCTGTTCAAAGATTACCTTTGTGAAGAGAAAACTTTCATTAAATAAGTAACGAATAAGGAAAACCTATATTATACCTATTTTGAATAACATTCCCAATTCCATAATGGAATGGGAGCTTTTAAAATCGAGGCTTGTAAACTGGGAAACCAGGGATGTGACCCGAAAAGGCACGTTATGTTTCGTGCCGTACCTGGGAGGAACCCGAAATCTGAGTCCGAGCCTAGGCGTTGAAAGAGACACAACCCTTCACCGCGGGTGTTTTATAGCACCAACTGACCAGTCACGCTATAGTTTATGACTTCTTAAAGTTAAGCATAAATTGCACAATTATGTTCGTATTTGTGCTGTACTAGTCACACTGATGAAAATAGTTTTTTCATCGCAGTTATAGGATAGATATTAACCATTTTACGTGCATTAGTAAACCAAGCCAGTTTACATATATTAAATTGCAAAAGCTCGTAAAATGGTTAATACCTGTCCTACGACTGCGATAAAAAATCCATTTTCATCAGCGTGACTAATGCAACACAAAGGCAAAAATAACTTTGCGATGTATGTTTAACTTTAAGAAGTTATAAACTATAGTGGGACTGGTCAGTTGGTGCCATAAACCACTCGCGGTGAAGGGTTGGGTCGCCTTAAACGCCGAGGCTCGACTCTGAGTTTGGATGCCTCACAGGTACGGCACGAAACGTAAAGATCCTTTTCGGGTCACATCCCTATGGGAAACTAACCATTTGGATAGAAGGAAGAATCAATTCCAGAAACAATGGGTCTCATCTGGCAGTCGATTTTATGAACTTTAGGAAGACAATACATCGTTGGCAGGGAGGGATTGGTCACACATTAGTTTAAACTTTAATTTATTGTCAATCTGGACAAAAAATTGTTTACAGCTATTGAAGACTACCTTTGATTTTGTATCTTAACCAAATACAAGCCTTAATTCTAAGATACCAGAGAAGTATCTACGTAATGAACATTTTACCAGTTTTTTAAATAGATGGATTATAATTACTTCATACTAATAATTACAATTAACTAGAGAAGGGGGCCGTAGAATTTTGACGGGAAGGAAAAAATCAACACTAATACATATTGTAATGAACTGTTCATATCCTATTTAGTGCAGAGAATCATTGAGTTAATGGATATACACACGGAATCTCAACTTAAACAATGAGTATGGTCGTTATGGCGACGATGACTCAAAAACACTAAAATATTGCGAAAAATCGTTGTTTTTTGTAAATATTTCGGAATTTCATCCGGAATAGAAAATTCGATTGAAGGGATAACAATCTTAATTTTATTTTCTTCCTATTGGTACCATTCCCAATAACAGAAAACCACTATTTATAATTTAATTTTGCAAATAAAGATAGGTAATTTCTAATTTAATTTTGTAAATAAAAAAGGTCTGAATCCAAATGAAGATTCAGCTCCAGGTATATTTCTTGTATGAAATTTACTGACATATATATATATATATATATATATATATATAAATTTAAACTTACAGGAGGTAGGAGAAAGAGAAAAAGACTTTGTTCTTACGGGAACGTTTCGAACCAGTTGGTCCTTCGTCAGCTCTAGAAATGAGCAGTTAGTACTGCCCTGGGGAAGATAGGGGGGGAAATGAAGGAGGGGAGGGGAACTAGGAGGGGAGGGGAACTAAGAGGGAACAATGTTGCACCTGGCTGTTTTCGGATGGGAAAAGTTTCAAGCAGGGAGAATTATAACAATGTTGCTATACTGAGGGCACTAAATTTTGAGGGTCAGTGACTAAGGGAGGGGAGAAATGGAGTGTGGGGAGGGGAACTGGAAGGAGTATTCAGTGTGACAATGTTGTGTCAGCTAATCAAAGGAAAATTTTGAAGTAGGGAGGAGTTCTTGAAGAGTGAGAAATGAAACAGTGTTGCAAGGCAGAGGAAAATTATAATTTTGACAATAGGGGGCAGAGGTATTGCATGGGATTAATGCAATACATTGATTCCGGGTGGGGAAAAAGCTTTACAAAACCAGATCATGGACATCTCAGTATTTCTCAGCTGTGTGTTCGAAGTATTGGCGGGAAGGGTATTGAGGACGGAAAGAGAAAAGCATGAGTCGAATTGGAGTCCATGTTTTGAGGCGTGCCTAGGGACAGGGAAGTGGGGAGGGGAAGCTCGGTGGCCGTTCATACGGATAGATAGGGACGTGGATGTTTCACCGATGTAGGAGGCGGGGCACTTGTTACACTGCAAAAGGTAAACTACATTGGAGGAGTAAAGGTAAAGGTAAAGGAGCAAAGGTAAACTACATTGGAGTATATATATATACACAATGGTGATTGTTATAGTAGATACTTTAGGTTAGAAGATAATATGGCCTAATGTTCTATTTATTAATTTAGCCAATTTCATTGAATTGTTCACACAGTGATCATTAAGAACAAAAAATGTTAATTTATTTGAAAAAAAAAAGGACGAATTTCATCAATTTTGTTGAATGTCTCAAAAAGCCATAATTGGTGGATACTTTGCCAACATTAAAAGAAAAGATGACGTATTTTCTTATGTTAATGCAGTTAACGTCATGGAATTGTATATTGCAGTGATTATCCGGACTCAAATCAGCTTAGATTATTCGAAAAATGGATGTAAACAATTTTATTTGGCATCTATTTCGACAGTTATTGCAACAAATGACTGATTTTTGGCATCGTTACATGAAAAAATGGATTTTTCTCCTAATATATTCGTGAGTGAATTGTGTGTGGTGATTATCTGGCACAAAATGGCTTTTTATTTTTAAAAATTATTAAAACTGTCCCTTTCTGGTTGGATATCAATGGCTTCCTTTCCCAGTCTATCTCAATAACTGGTGGAATGGAAAATGATCTTGGTGCCATCCTATTTGGATTTTTGACAAGCATTGCATTCTGTGCAGTGGCTTATGTTTTTGCTTTAAAAAAAACTACCTTGACTTGATAGAGAGACTTGATACTTGATAGAGAGTTAAAATTTATTTATCAGATACCAGAAAGAACAGTTTCCTATTTTTTAAATCGATTTTCTTTTACGCATCCTCTTTCTCTAAAAATCGTGCATTCAGCAAGTTATTTAAATAATGTAAGTACCACAATCGCCAACTCAACTTCCTTTCCCACCCACCAACCACCCACCCCCCCAAGCCACCGAGCGGCTCTCAGCAGTCAGAGTACAGAACGAGTAAGCAGATCGGATACCTTTCTCCTTCCACTTACCCCTTCCCTTTTTTCCGAGTCATGAGATTCCTCCAGAGACGCTGTTGGTGGGTCGCATGTACACCTTTCCCACCTTTTCCGTCCCTCCCACCTCTAACCTGCCGTGGGAAACTGCAGCGGTGTACGATACGGCCGGGAGGAAAGAACCCAAGGGTGGGGGAGGAGGGGCAGAGGGGGGGGGGCATGCAGAGGGGCCCGCTAGAAAGCGACGCCGTGTGTGCGTGTCAGTTGGGAGCTGACCACGAGACTATGTAACTCAATAAAGAGCAGTTCTTAGAGTGAATCTGAGTTTCCTTCCTGAAATCCCTGCCGAATCGTTGTTTGACGCCCCGTTGACAGCCGGGGGTCTTACAATAATTAAAATAATTATTAAAACTTTAGTCTGTTCTGACAACTACTAACTAACCCATCTCCTCTTATATGATATGAGTGATTATTAAGGAAGTGTGATCGCGAGAAACGGTAAGTAATTCAGCTAGTTATCATTTCGATGAGAATTTTATGTACTGAACGCAGTCAAATGATTACATAAGTACCAATCATAAATCCTATCCAGCACCCTACAGTCAGATTACATACCATACAGGTTTTACAACAGACTACAAGTTTAAACGTGTCATTGTACACCAAATACGATGCTTTACAATGGATCCACTTTACGATCTGCATGATAGAAATTTCTCAGCGTACTGATTTTCCACGCGCCCTTTAAATTGCCCATTTTGATGATTTTTTGCATGATTTATTATTCATTCATTACTCATTATTTAAATAATTTCATTCCAGCATATTTCATACCTATACTGTACTGCGTGCCACTGAATGCACTGGCGATGACGTACTTGAGGAGGTCCGGTGGTTTCACCCATCTAAAAGAGAAATCAATGAAACTTCCTGAAAGTAATAATAATATTGTTCTAAAGCTACGTGCTACTTTTTCAGAATTATTTACAGCAAGTTTTTTTAAAAAGATATTTGATTGAGAATTGGGCATGAATTTACATGTTTTTATGCCTTTTCTTCTGCATCCTGCAAGTTATGCATTCACGTTCAAGTACATTACTCACGGTGTTGCCAATTTCATACGATCTGCAACACGCACGAGGGATTTATTTAAGCGCTCGGAGTAAAAATCTGTTACATATACATTTTTCTATTGATGATATAATTTATTATACATAGAATAATTAGAAAAGGTTCTTTCTGATGAATAAACTCTTAAGTTCCCATAACAACCCGTGTATTTTCATGCCCACTTATCATTCAAATATCTTAAGAAATCTGCGGAAAATAATTCAGAAAAAAATCAGGTAGCTTTAAGACAACAAAAGTAACGTTTCCAGAAAGTTTCATCGAATTCTCACAAGTTAAGTAAAGCCACCGAACGCCCTTAAACCGATCCGTTGTCCGATAACATACTGATTCACTTTACGATGAAATTCTCATTACCATCGGTCCTATAGAACGGATTACCATCATAAACTGTGTAATAAAATTTTAACACGTGATAACTTAATTATTTATGCTAGAGACTCACCTCCCCATAGTTCCTTGGCCGTCGGCACCACCACTTTCTCGGCTGTGAAAAGAAGATTAATAACTTGTGTTAGAAAGATAATAGACGTTGAGCAGTGAGGCAAAATTCTTGAAAATTATAAATTCGCTTCTAAAAATGCAACTCCCAAAGGCTTATTTATATATATCAACCTAATTCTCGCCTGAATGCTAAATGTTGTACGTCGGTCCGTCTGACATTCATTCCTGTTTAAATTCAGGAAATAATTCATGAATAAATGTCATGAATAATTAATGAATTACTGATATATTTTTCATGATTTTATAATGAAAAACTCACCAATAATTTCTTAAAAATTCATGAATAACTTATTACTAATTCATGAACTTATTTAATGAATAATTCATGAAATTCACGAACTATCACGTTCATATCCCTGAAGATTGAAGTCATAGAATTCCTAAATGTTGGCATGAAATAATAACGTCGATCTTTGACAAACCATCGTTCAACTATCATTGTTAACATTTACTCCAATAAGAAAAAACATTCCGTGCAGAGGTTTCAACCACTGTTTTTCTCACCTAACTGCCGGCACAAAGTAATAAAAGATGAAATTTCCACCGTCGGAGGCTTGATAGAATTAGTTTTTCATTCATTCCTGCAACTTACAATGCAAATTGTTTTTTTCACAGAAGTTAATCTTAAAAATATTTCTCTTCGTTCAATAAAAAGCGTACGTCGTATGAAAAGGCTAGCTCAACATATGAATTCTACCTGTGACATTTTCTCAGGAATTCTACCGGGTTAAATTTGCAATCAACACCGACATTTCAACGGACGACTCGTCCATCGTCATCTGGGTGAGTAATTCCCGTGAAAATGTCACAAGTATCATTCGCCGGGAAAGAATGAAATCCTATTATACGAATTTTTAGTTTCTCCATGTAAGAAAATATTATTGCCAAAGAGCTTATTTCAAAATGTCTATTATATTATCATAATGGCTCCCAATGAATGAGTTATGACAGGAGATGAGTTTACAGTGTTGCATAATCTTCGCAAGAGTCGGATAAGACTGATGTTTGCAATTATTTCGTTGTTTCAACTATTACATAAAATTGGAATCAATGTGAATTGAAATTAAGCTATTGACTACATGGATGCTCTTGAATTTTAAGTTTTGCAGTTTACATCCTCTGTGAAAGGATAATGATTGATTTGTGTACTTAAGCAATGTAGCTATGAAGGCCGTTTTACATGTCCAGTTTGTTTGTACAAACATATTATCAATGAACAAAGAGGTATTATACTAAGAAGCACATAAGTAAGCTGAACACCATTGGCAACCAGAAATCTATTCGCGCAGATATTTTCTGTAATTGACAATACAATACTTCATTTAACTCAGTTATACAATGAAAACAATTGATGAAAATGGTAAATTTCACTCTCGCATGCAATGATACTGCACCGTGATGCAAATAATATTATTGAACAGCCAAGAACGTTACGTTAACTAAGAGACTTGATGAAAAGACTTTATATTTGGGCCTTTTTCCAAGTCTATCCATCTTCCTGGACAATGTTTCGCCTGCGTTCCAGGTGGCTTCTTCAGGTATGCTGAAGAAGCCAGAATTTTAATTTACTGAAGAAGCCAGCTGGAATGCATGCGAATTATATTCATTTGATATTTGGACACCTTGAAATATTGACGGTCGATTAAAATATCACTCGAACAAAATTATATATATATATATGTATATAATTATATATATATATATATATATATATATATATATATATATATATATATATATATATATATATATATATATATAATGTATATTTCATGGATATCTACACTTTTAATCATAAATAAACTAGATCACCAATGGGAGTTGCATATTATTAAACTCATTAAATTAATAAAGAGCTGGTCAGGCATTATTTTTAAGGTGAAACTTTGAACATCAACTAGAAAAGTAATCAGAGTTGAAATAATGATTGAATTATTGAAGAATCAGTACAAAAAGAATCGATAGGAAGGGAAAAGGAATTTAACTTTGAGAGAACAGCATTTGAGGAACGCAATGGCTTGAAAAACAACTCTGAATTTAACCCACAAATGTCTAGATATGCATCCAAACTTTTTGCTAAGTTTTCATGAATTTTCTCATTACATCCATGAAGATGTTATATTCCTTACGAGCCAAACTGAATGTTTAAGGTCTACCGAGCAAAATTGCTTAATTGTAGGCATTTATATATATTCATAAATAATTGAAAATTTATCCTGTTTAACAATTCATAAGATTGCAAAAAAATTAAATGGTGAAGAAGATCTGCAACTTTGATCGTTTGTCTGTCTGTTTGTCTTCAAAATAAAAGAAACAAAACTGTAATTCAGATATGATTTAACCAACATTGAAAATTATGGTTAAGCAATAAAAACCTGAGTCACTAAATTAATACTTCCATGTGGATGAATGCGATTCGCTATTGAATCACTTTCATCATACAAGTACAAAATTACACAAAGTTTAGCATGAAACAAAGTTTTATGGTTCAATATCAGTGGTCCACAGAGCATAGTTATTTCTATTTTTTCTAGTTCTTGAACATATCTAAAACTCCTTGAATAAAATATCAAATGAATAAATGATTTTGATCATTACTAGAATTCATAGAGTTGCTTCCGTACATTGAGTGTATTTACAATTCTTCATTTTTTAAATAAAATCATTACATCAAATGCTCTTCTAAACATTTATATTTAGACAAGTCGGACCTGTCCACACAAATTTCTTAACTATTTCCATCGCCATCCAGAGAGGCAATTTTGGAGTGGATTCTCTTTTCAGAGTAACACTCCCAAATCTAGAAACGATAACGAAAAGCCTGCACAGGTAGTCCCCATATTAAGTCCTAGCCTAGACTTACATACACAAGCCTCGGTATACGCAAGCCTCGACTTACGAAAATATGTACTTCCATAATTTGGGAAAAAAAAGTAAATTATTAATTGCGAAGAACAGTTGCCTACATTAGAGATGGGAAAATTACCGTAATCTTAATCTGAGGTAAATTACCACGTGGTAAATTACGGTAATTTTCGAAAATTACCGTAATTATCCAGTATTTTTCAGTTTTAAGTATTAAATGGCAAATGTATGATTAAATAAAATAGCCAATAGCAATAGGAAGGGAATAACCATGTTTAAACCATACCTATAATATAACATTAATCTAATATAAGTTTTTAAAAATGTAAAAAGAACTACGGCAGCAACACACAATCTGGCTTTCTTTTGTCAAAGTATGAGAAATTTGTAAGAAGAAGAATATTCAAATGCTTTAATCTTATATTTTAAGTAAAATATTCCAAAAATGAGTTGTACATGCCTCAGTTTATTATTAAACACGTAGAAAATGTGAACTTGGCTTAAAAGAACATGTTGGGAAATTATCTATAAGAAAAATTATCTCAAACATAGGTGAATTTTCTAGAAAATTACAGTAATTTTCAAAGGGCGCGGTAATTTACGAAAAATTACATGGTAATTTACGAAAATTACCGAAGTAATTTTCAGTGTGTCCCATCCCTAGCCTACATACAATAAGTGCATGAGTCAGTATGTTAAGTAAAAGCTAGCCAACATGAGAGAAAATCATTAAGTAGCATTACTATACT
The DNA here is from genome assembly GCA_963573305.1 of Pyrrhosoma nymphula. Lineage (NCBI taxonomy): Eukaryota > Metazoa > Arthropoda > Insecta > Odonata > Coenagrionidae > Pyrrhosoma > Pyrrhosoma nymphula. The sequence continues at coordinate 30,914,370 of OY754340.1, forward strand.
GAGCTATCACACATTGGAACAATTGTTTCATGATATTAAGCATTTTCGTAAGAAATCTTAGAGGTGAAACTTTCCGACAATTTCAAAACTATAGTTAATAAATAAGCCAAAGCATGAAGAGCTCTTAAATTTTACAGTGACCTGAATGAAATTTAGACAAAAATTCTGGATTAGCTAAGGCACGTCATTTTTAGCCCTCGAAATTTGCATTGAAACTGTGCAAATTTTCCTATTCTTTCTTATTGCTTCCGCATTATGATTTGTTGTACTTAAAACCATAATTTAACTGCTACGCCATGTTTGATACTTTTCCTGCATATCTCTTAACAATTACATTGTTTTTTACAGCTTTTATGCATTTGTGAAACGTGAATTAGTTTAGCACAAGTTTTTTTAGAAGCATCACCTCAAGTATTAAGTGAGGTATTACTCTAAAGTATAAAACTCAACAGCTTTGTGTGGTCTTGAGACATTTTGACACAAAAATTGCTCATTCTTGGCTGATAATGTTTCTAATCTCAAGACAGTAGTACATACTTTGAAATGGCTGAATAGATTATTTTTTAAATTACTGTACATTTGAAATCACGTCACGGTGAGGTTGTATGCTCATCAATGTATTAAAAGCTAACAATTTCATCTTCTGCTGAATTCCAACCGGTTACCTCCCCCAGTAAACAAGAAGAAGCATACAGCGGCATCATCGTTTCTATTTCTATATTCTAAATTGCTGAATAGATTATTTTTAAAATCTCTGTACATTTGAAATCACTTCACTGTGAGGTTGTATGTTAATCAATGTTTTAAAAGCTAAACATTTCATCTTCTGCTCAACTCCAACCAACGACCTCTCCCAGTAAACAAGAAGCATACAGCGGCATCATCGTTTCTAGATTTTGGTGAGTCATTATGAATAAAGGCATTCAAATAATGACAAGGCCGTAAACCATTGGAATGAATTCAATCAGTTCGGGCGTAACTTTGTGGAAGTCCATTTTCAAATAATGACAAGGTCAACTATGTTTAAATCCACAGAGTATTTTATTGGTACAACTAGTTTCAACGCTACGGCGTCATCATCAGGTACATGAAGATGACGCCGCTGCGTCAAAACTAGTTTGATGTGGATTCAAACATAGTTGGCCTTGTAATTATTTGAAAATGGACTTCCACAAAGTTACACCAGAACGGATTGAATTCAATAAAGGCATTATTTTAAAAGTAACGATTCTCAGCTCGTGAATGATAATACATAGTTAGAAAATCTGCAAGGGAATGACTCAATTGAGTCTATTTTTTCACAGAAAAATATATAGTACGTTCAAAGTTTCACCAAACCTTTTCTCTAATTTCTAAAATGATAATGAAAAGAAAAACTCACTCAGGCGACCACTGTGCAATAAATAACACTTAAACAGGCAACCAACAGGGAAAACCAACGAGGCATGCAGGGAAGGGGTGTGAAATCTTTACATTGCAAAAGAGAGACTTGTGATGTATTAAGAAAGGAAATTTATAACTCACATCCACAAAACGACTCTGCCAAGATTCTTCATCACATCCAAAAACATACTTTAATCAGACAAGAAAGAGAGAAGGAGAAATAGTTAGGATAGCAAGCAATAGTCGCGAGTAAGCCAAAGACAATGCTGTTATCTTGATACAGACTCAGGGCCGTAGCTAGGGGCTGGCCAGGGGGGCGGCTGCCAGGGGCACAAGCCTCAGGGGGGCGAACTTTGCAGACCCACAGCCTGCGGGCCGCTGGGACACAGGCACAAAAACATTAAAACATGATGCTAACTCGCATTAAAAAAAACACACCTGATTACCATAGGTACCCCCACAATTTAGGAATGGCGCCCCTAACTTAACACTCAAAATTTGTACCGAACCCTAAATAAAAGGAAAAAAACTGCACACAAACTAATATTTTGTCACACTCATATGTACATTAACATTGGCCATTTTTCCTCTCTCCGGCACACACCAACCAAAGTGGCCGGGCGGCGTGGCATGCTGGCACCAAACCGGCCGTGTCGGCTGGCCATACTTTGCGAGAACGACCAGCGAGTGTAGCAAAACCCTGTGTGGGGAGTCCCCACAGTTTATTCGCTCTGATTTTTAGATAGCTAGTGTTATAGTCAGTATAGCGGGGGGTGCAAAATTATATATTGGGGGGCGCACTATTCAAATCTTGCCAGGGGCACTGGTGACCCTAGCTACGACTCTGTACAGACACTTCAATGGATCCTTTTGTACATATTCACCTCCCCAAAGAAACTATTTAGTTCCTTCAAAACTCTTGAAAATTCCACACAAGGGAAAAGGATGTCTTGGTAGAATAGCTTGCTAAAGCACTCGGTGTGACTTCAAGGGATTCAGGCTTGAGTCCCAGTTGAGGCGCACGAATTTTCCTACCTGGAATTTTCACACAACGTAACGTTTGCGGGGTGATCTTTTCTGGCACATTAACTTCGTAACTAATAAAAGGATTGAAATGAATGGCTACTTATTTGATCAGGTATATGAGCACGATTCCACCATGAATGTCTGTCAGCACCCCACTGATGCGTAAAGGTGAGGGTGGGCTAAGATGACTGGTGGCCACTTTGGGTTTGGGTGAAAAATTTTGCACAGTGGATCTTGCGATTCTGGTGTGCTAGCGAGCTGATTTTGGTACTGAACGAAGTATTTCACCAAGATGCGCTCGAAAAACTCACAATGTGCTCAACTTCTTCGACCCTAAGGCTTCTGGTGGCCATTTTGGGTGTGGCTGAAACATAATGCGCAGTGCAACTTACGACTCTGGTGGGCTAGCGTGCGGATATTGGTGCCGAACGAAAGATGTCATCAAGCTGAGCTCAGAAAAATAACATTGTACTCAACTTGTTGGGCCCCAATGCTTTTAGTGGCCATTTTGGGTGTGGGTGAAACATTATACGCAGTGCAACTTGCGACTGGTGTGCAAGCGTGCTGATAATGGTGCCGAGCGAAATACGTTGTCAAGGTGAGCTCGGAAAAATCACATTGTACTCAACTTGTTGGCTCCCAATGCTTTTTGTGGCCATTTTGGATATGGGTGAAACATTTTGCGCAGTGCAACTTGCAACTCTGGTGTGCTAGCGTGCTGATATTGGTGCTGCACGAAAGATGTCAACAAGCTGAGCTCGATAAACTCACAATATGCCCAACTTGCTGGGCCCTAAGGCTACTAGTGGCCATTTTGGTCATGAGTGAAAAATTTTGCGCAGTGTATCTTGCGACTCTGGTGTGCTAACGTGCTGATTTTGTTTCCAAACAAAATATATCATCAAGATGAGCTCGAAAAACTCATTACATGCCCAACTTTGTGGACCCTAAGGCTACTGGTGACCATTTTGGGCTTAGGTGAAAAATTAACGTAGTGCATCTTGCGACTCTGATGTGTTAGGGTGCCGATTTTGGTGCCGACGAAAGATATCATGAAGCTGAGCTCGAAAAAATCACTTTGAGCCCGATTTGTTGGTGATAAATCAATGATAAGCAATGACATTTTACGTTTAATGTCCGATGCCCACCCATACTCACCGACAAGTCTGGAGAGAAGCAGAGACAGCACATTTCATTAGAAAGGGCATGTAATAAGCCTTCCACAAGTACCTCAGTGTCAGTGGTGAGACAGCTCCCTCAACGTGGGGAATTCGATGTGCAGTGCCCCGCAAATGACAGAGCAAGCACCTCAAACTCTGCCATGCACAGCATTCGCTCAAATATGGTGCATTTCTTTTTCCATTAAATACTTAGGGAAATCACACTCGTTCTATATTTGAGCATTCGTAACTATTGAAATGTATGTTTTTGTACAGATGCTGTTGATCACAAGAACTCGTATCACGAAACAGTCACTGGATAGGTCCTATGTACACGCAACTGAGTAACATACGCAGAATCACGGATGTGACCCAAAAAGGCACTTTACCTTTAGTGCCGTACCTGGGAGGCACCCAAACTCGGAGTCCAAGCCTCGGCTTTGAAAGAGACCCAACCCTTCACCTCGGGTGGTTTATAACACCAACTGACCAGTCACGCTATAGTATATAACTTCTTAAATTTAAACATAAATCATAAAGCTATGTTCGCCTTAGAGTTGCACTAGTGATGCTGATGAAAACTGTTTTTAAACGCAGTTATGCGATAGATTTTAACCATTTTACCTGCATCTGTAAACCAAGCCAGTTTAATGTACATTAAATTACTTAAGCACGTAAAATGGTTATAGCTTAATTGCAATTATAAAAGATTTGTAGCAACGCACATATTGTGCAGAAAAGGTGTACGTAATCTGGTTTAAAAAGCTCTGTTGTAAGTAGGTTAAAAATGAATTTTGGGTGGCGGGAAAATGGTGCAAATTTATCTTGTTTTCGAAATCTCTCTCGATATTTTACAGCTCACAGGTTTAGACTCAATATTAGTAGATTTGAGAAAACTATTTCGGTCAACGCTTAATACTTACATCTTACGTCCTGTAGGTGAAGCAATTTGTGAGTGCCATTCACTGTAAGGTGGTTCAACCGTATAATCTCTTAAATGTCATTTTATTCATATTCTGTCTACTTGTAGAAAACGCTGTCCTCTATCTGATATGAGCAACAAAATAATACCTTTCCATGTTATTTTATTCTGTAATAATTGAACTTGAAATTACACATTGTGTTCATAATGGGGGAATGAGATAAACATGGGGAATAAAAATAGTATTTTTCCATAAAATATATAAATGCCATTTTCAGTGGAAAACTGTCTCTAAGAAGGAAATAATCCAGAAAAATTGAATAAAAATAAAATACAGGCATCTTACCACCTTATTTTTCTAGTTATTGATGAATTAATGCCATAATTGAAGTCAAAATGCTTTAATTCGTGGGAAATGGCGCTGCAGTCAGCTCCTATGGCTGGAAATAAGTGCTCATTTAAAATACATTCGTGGAATAATGTGTTCATATTTTCTACTTTACTCTTGGTTTTCTATAGGTAACGCATTGCATCAGTAAAAAAGCACGATTTTTTGGACAAAATATAAAAAACGTGGAATTTAGTATTTGTTTGGACTCATACAGTCGAGGCGGAATCTCCTTAACAATACAGGTATCCCTCTTCAACCGCTGGGGTTAGGTTTCTAAAGGACTCCGTGGTTGGCAAACCACAAAATGCAGATACCATTGCTACAGCCCTACGATAGACTGAATTTAAGCGACGGGACAATTCTCACGCAGTGTTAAACAACAGAATACAATGGTGCGTTGTATTTCCGCGACGCAGGAGAGATAAGATTTTTTTAAATCATCGCATACAATTGCCAATACGTGAAATTAGCAAAAATTGATTGTTTTGTCGAAAGAAATAGTCCATTTGACATGGAATCACACTAACGCAAGTGACTACTGCTCGTTCACCGGTCAAGTCAAACGATTCTTTCAAGAATTCCATCCCTATCACTTTTTGGCCGCATACCGAGTCGTTTTTCATTTTTAACGATTTTTTTAATAATAAGAAGGTTTAGAGGATGGAAATGGTTTGAAGAAAAGACACAAAAACGTTTTTCAGATTACATTCCAGATTGTGACACACAAGTAAATTGCAGTGAAATTCAACCAGTCGTGCAATACACAAAGAGGGCATCGTGACACACATGAAGGGTCGTGAAACAATGACAAGGGATATTAACAAAAGGATTCGGCAAGCAACGGACATTTTGACTCATGGATAGCATCTGAAACTCACAGCCAGTTACTCCGGTTCCGCTGCTAAGGATGACAATTGAAAAACACTGAATGGCAATGAATATGTTGCCTATTTTATAAGTATACTAGGGTACGGTCACCATACAGCATCGATAATTTATAATTACCCAATTCTTTGAAGAATGCAATTCATTCCTCCTCCTCTCCATTCTTCTACAAACCAACATTTCATGAGCCTCCAACTTTATGCTCAATTTTTTTTCCCAAAACAACCCAGGTTTCCGAGCCAAATAATTCTGTCTTCTTCAAATCTACCCCACTAATCTCACTCCTAAATCCACACGAATTTTTTATCAAACGAAACTTGTTTTTAGAACCAATAAAATTATAAAAACTGTTCCGGATGAGTGGGTGACAGTTTATTTCCAACGCAAGCATTTGTAATCACTACTGCATGTCGTATTTGCGTGCATATTTCAACTGTGGAATCCATGTGTAATATCCATCAATTTTAACGTGGACATGTATTAGACCGTGGATTGTAATGGACGACCTCCACACCTAAGACTGAACAATTTAAATAAATAAATAAATTACGAACTCCTACAGCAGCACTTGCGACATCTACTGGCAGTGAATTTCAGATCAGTTCCACATAGTATGCATTCACAAGGGTCACACTGAAAAGTTTATAAACATGTATCAATCGGGAAAGGATGCTTCGATTGCTCAACCCAACGTGTGATTGGGAATTGAAAACTGAGGAAATTACAAACATATGGAATAATACCAATGAAGAGTAGGGAGGTAATATGCGTGAACATAGTAGAAGAAGTCAAACACCAGTGAAAGAATTAAGTTAATACAAAGGTATTTTAACATTTCTCCCTGAAGGGTAGACTTGAGGGTAGTAAATGAAATACCTAGGCATGACTTCCACGAACGAACAGCATGTTTTACACACCTGACGGAGCAAGTATTCCCTTCAAAATTACCCATCATTATACTCTTTAAGTACACTGTAGTGCCTCCTACGCATTAAACCCACTGAAATCAATTCTACATCCAATATATTAACAACATGTCCTCATTCACCTTCTACACCTTCCTTCTCAAAAGTCACCAACTATTTTAATGCTCTTTCCTCAAAGACCAGGTTTCCGAGTCATACAGTTCTTCCTCCTTCGAAACTACCACGCCCACCTCCCTCTGCCACATCTCCTTGTTTGAATTACTTTCCATCCTTCTCCTAGGCCATATCTCAAAAGCTTACAATCTCTGTTTATCCTCTTTCCAAGTAACCATGTATCCAAACTTTCACCACTGCACTTATTCGAATCTACCCCATATCTCCTTTCCATATTCGCCATAGTGACAGCACCTCCTTATTCGTCTAAATCTCAATTCTTCTAAATACCAACACTTGAAAAGCCTCTAGCTTTACACTATATCTATTTTCTAAAACTACTAGTTTCCAAGCATTAAAATTCTGCCTTCTTCAAATCTACCCCACTAATCTCCCTCCCACATCTAACATATTCACAACGCCTAGTTTGTCTTCCTCTCCACCCTTCTTCAAGCCCACATCTCGAAAGCCACCAACCATATGTTCACTTTCCTGACTTTTAGGCCAGGTATCTGAGCCATAAATTCTGCCTTAATTGTATCCACCCCACTTACCTCCCTTCCTACACACCTCACTTGTGTTCCTCTCCACCCTTTTACAAACCCACATATTCTACTTCCCTCAAATATCAGGTTTATGAACCATAAATTTAGCCTTCTTCGAATCCACCTCACTTACCTCCCTTCCCCATCAACCATTTTAACACCAACAACTTGTTTTTCTACCTCTCTATTCTTCTCCAAGCCCACATCTCAAAAACCTCCAATGAATGTTCATCTTCTTTCCTTATAACCTGATCTCAGAGCCATAAAATTATACCTTCCTTTTATCTACCCCACTTTATCCCTTCCAACACACGTCCTCATTTATCTTCCTCTCCAACATATTACAAACCCATATAGTCCTACTTTCCTCAATGACCAGGTTTCTGAGCCATAAAATACAGCCTCATTCGAGTCCACCCCACTTCTCCATTTCATATTTACCATATTACCAACAATCCCTCGTTTTTCCACCTCTCCCTCCTTCTCCAAGCCCACATATCAATAGCCTCCAATCTGAGCTCATCCTTTGTCCACGTCGACCATGTTTCTGAGCCATGCATTTCTGCCTCTTTCGAATCTACCTTACATATCTTCCACTTCCACTATAAGAATGAGACATCCTTGATTATCCTCCATTCCACCTTTCTACAAGCCCACATCTCAACAACCTCTAATCTATGTTCATCCTCTTTCCTTCTGGGCTAGATTAGATTAGATTAGATTAAAAAGTAGGTGGAGTTCCTCCAAGGAGGAGCTAAGGCACTTAGACCTAATGGTTCATTGTGCCAACCACCATGTTTGTATTCACCCATAGAGTCCAGTCGCCCTGCTAAAGGATAACATGTCCTCTATGGGGATACCCCTGACTTCATCTAGTTCCAAAGATGGGGAGCCCAGATGCCTAACTCTAGTCCTCATCAAAGCTGGACACTTGCAGAGTACGTGAGATGTTGTTTCGTCCTCTTCCTCGCACCATCTACATTTCGCCGAATCTGTGATTCTGAGGAGATGGAGGTGCCTCATAACCTGATAGTGTCCAGTAAGCAGTCCCACTATCGTACGAAGTTGTCTTCTGTCCAGTGATAGAAGCTTTCTTGCCATCCCCGGTCTGGGTCCTTCTATCAGGAGCTTGGCTTGTCTGAGCCCCTGTACATTCTGCCAGATCTTAGAGTGTTGGGCTAGGCTCCACTCTTTGATCTTAAAAATCCCTGAAGAGGGTGCGATTGGTATGAAAGGCTCTGGTCCAATTGGGTTCCTGTTCGAGCCCTCCTTTGCTAGTTCATCCGCTATCTCATTTCCGGTTATGCCTGTGTGGCCAGGGACTCCTTCTGGGCTAAGTTTTAGAAAACATTTTTATCCTACACCCTTCCTCAGGATTGTCGGGATCCTAACAACCATTGCCACACTCTCTTGCACCACCTTGCAGGGTAGTATGTAGATGTAGGTGTAAAAGTAAGTAAACAAGAATAATGCAGATGTTTTCATGTCAGGTTACACTGAATCAGGCCCGCCATCTCTGGCGATATTCCATTGAACGAGTGGTTCACTGTCTTTAGTGCTTCTGATGCGTAGCTGTGGAAACCGATCGACTTATACTCAGGTCAGATGCCTGCAGATTGGTCAGTTGAAACACCCTCCTTACTGGTTGATTACCCTGCACCTCCAGGGGGGTTATTTTGAAAACTCATCATTTTAACGACTCTTTCCGAGAAGGCGGGAGACCAGTTTCGCTCTATAAATGATCCGCTCATGGATCGGTCAAGGTCCGTGGAAACGATGGGTCTCCATTCCACGTTCGTTACGACACATGGGGTGGAAAAAATGAAATGTGGAGGCAAATGAAACGGATCAAGAGTTGAAAGATACGGATCAAGAGTCAAAAGATACGGATCAAGAGTCGAAAGAGCCGATGAGTCACGGGAATGAGCGGGTGAGTCATGGAAAAGACCTGCAGATCTCCATTTGAGATCCGAAGGCGGTCAACGGCACCTGGGTGGCAGAGTGGAACTGTGAAAAATGGCATCCGTATTTTACGACATTCTATCTTGAGTGAGATTTCAAAATAACCCCCTGGAAATATTTGAGAAAAGGCCCCTCCAGTGAACGGGTCAATTGTAAGCCTAATTTCCTAGTGAAGTTTCTTTTATTGAGTCGCTTCTAGTAAAGAAGATTAATTCGTTCGGTCATTTATGAAGGCAGAATTCAAGCTCAAAAAGCACAAGGTTTCACAAGACTCTCTAATGGTTTAACAGTGAACTGTGGTTGGAAAATGGCCAATCCCAATAGCATTCTAAACTTAGATGAACGATAACAGCAGGGGTTCCTAAAAAACAAAAGGATGAACGTTGCCGAGATTGAAAACTTATTAAAAACTTATGAATAATAAGTAGTTAATATAGTCTCTGCACGCATATATTATTTAGGAGATGTAAAACAGAACTACAGCTGTTTGGGAAAATACCTTACCATGTCTGTAGCATAGTGAGAGTCGCCATACCAACTCATGCAGTCCTCACCCTCACTCATGTCAAGGAGGACTGCTACCTCCTCCTCAGGGTCACTGGCTGCCAATTAGCTGACTGCAGCAATTAGCCGAAGTCATAGTAGCACTTACAAACAGCCATAGACACAAGGATGGACCCCTACGTTAAATGAAGCATTCATGATTGAACTGCACTCGAGTATGAAGCTCAATTTCCACAGCTTGAGATCGGAACACCTCAAGACAACGAGCGACTCATTGTATACCTATATCAATTTTTCAGGTTTAACTTGGTGGAACTACATTGAGATAGCTTGGATAAGATTTCACTTAGTAATATTCCACAGAAAGTTTTATTTCTTATGACCCAAGATTTCGACTATTACACAGTCATTATCAAGGCCATAGCATGGTCATTATCAAGGTCATTACACAGTCATTATCAAGGTCATTACACAGTCATCATCAAGGTCATTACATGGTCATTATCAAGGTCATTAGTCATTATCAAGGTCATTACACGGTCATTATCAAGGTCATTACACAGTCATTACAAGGGCCTTGATAATGACTGTGTAATAGTCAAAACCCAGGGTCGGAAGAAATTTAAACTTTCTGTAGAATATTACAGTGAAATTATTTCCAAACTAGAGTGACTCATTCACTGATACGTCAACGGAGATGGAAGACCCGGGGGGCTATTCAGCATGGCCTCGAAGTTTCCGAACCTCGACACTGACGAAATTTTGACGTCACATTTACGGATTTTCAGAGGCTTGACCGCGTCATGTCCTCACTGAATAAGGCCCCTGAATTGGCGTTCATCCTGAAGAGAATTCATCAGCAATGCTCACTGGGAAAGCACAAGACGTTACGTGAGAAGTTCACACTTGGGTTGAGCAATTGAACACATGACAATAGACCGAAGGAGTGACTCAAGAGAGAGACAGACACACAAACAGCAGAGACACAATAAACTATAGACAATCAACAAACGACAATGTGACTTACAAACACAGACCTAACAACCTGCGGGAAAAAAACGAGAGAAAGAGAGATGTGAAGAATGAGAGGTACAGACAACAATAAATTTAAATGTCATTATGTACAGACACACACAAACTATCGGCACATAGTAAACAATGGAAAAAAACATATACACATCAACAGGCCTGCCAACTGACCGAATTTGATGGACTGAAGCACATCACAACATATTACTCTGAAAGTTACGGAGTACAAAAAAGTACTACAGAGGGAACAGTAAATTCTTATTCACCCAGTGTGGGCTTTTTTGATTACTGAATTCTCATGACACTTGCCCAGAGCAAGGATTGTGCCAATTTATTTCCCGCTTCAAGTCAAGCAGAGATGATAATAGAACCTCACGAGGATAATGTTAATCGCCGACGAGATTACTCGGTGGAAATCATCGATAGTAGTGCAAAGGAATTACTTCAGCCTCCCACTTTATGCACAATCCATTTCCCAAAACACCCCAGATTTCTGAGCCACACAATTCTATCTTCTTCAAATCTACCCCACTAATCTCACTCCTAAATCCACCATATCAACTACACTTCAGTTCACATTGAAAGCCTGAAGTAATAAATTACTTCAGGCTTTCATGGTGAACAGCGTCGATGAATCTTTCTTGGGATTCTAACCAGGTAAGAGTTGACTCCATGCCGACGTTTCGACAGCTGACTCAGCTGTCGTCTTCAGGGTGATCACCCTGAGGACGACAGCAGAGACAGCGGTCAAAATGTTGGCATGGAGTCAACTCTTACTTGGTTAGAATCCCGAGAAAGGTTCATCTAATTTCTTAGTAATTTTCCACAACCTTTATTTCCACCTCGATTGGTTTTCCTCCAACATTTCATCGAATAAATTTAGAGTCGGATATCTCCGTTGGTTTAAAAGCCTCTGGAAAGTGACGGGTAAATGCTGAAACTGATTAGCATGAATAAAAACGGTGTGGGAAATCACAAAGAAACCATGGTAAAGTATTAAGTACAGTCATCGGCACCTTGGTCACATTCTTCCGCACAATGAGGCTAGTACTAAACTCTGAAAGGAACATACGGAAAGACGTGAGGTGAAGGAAAGCTGTTCGGTAAGTGATAACAGTGCTGACGATAAACGAGGAACGTATTTGAAATACACTAAAACTGTAGGGCCTACATATTTACAGCATTCATTGTGCCACAGACTGTTTCTCGCGCGCCAGACATTCACAAGCTAAACTGAAGCTGAGGAGGACAATTCCTACGTCAGTCACCATTACTTTAATGTATTTTGAGCAAAATATAACTTCACCTCGAATTTCATAAATTTGACCTCATTTTAAAGAAAAAACTCCAATCTTAGCATCAATGAGATTAAATATAGATTCCGAAAAGACAAAATCAATTGATCACCTCACAAAACTTGAATTTATTTACCAAAAACTCCGGGGTAAAATTTAATGCATTGCCGATTAGAAAGATTCTGCAAATTTAGACATCTAGGCTTTGCATAGAACAGACGTCTGCCTAGGAAGTGTAATATAAAATTGCACAAGCTTGACAGGCATTCTGTAAGTTTAGAAGGGTAACAAACATGTTTGAGTTTTGACTTGGATCCAAGAAATCAATGTCAATCAGTAACTTCTTAAAATCATTCCATCTTCCTTAGTACAGCACGTCTCTTAAGAACACGATCTTCAGAGTTAATTTTAGGGGGCACTTGACTAACTCCTTGATTAAGAGCTCCACAGTCTCAATATGTAATCTTTGAAGAATCAGTAGGAAAAGACTCGAGAGGAGGACACTAGGAATTTTACTTCAAGAGAACAGCATTTGAGGAGCGCAATGGCTTAAAAAACTACCCAGAATTCAACCCATAAATGTCTAAGGCAGCGAGCTGAAAGCCATATGTACAACCAACATTCAGTGCCCAGAATAACATTCCTCAACAAGCGAAAACAATCATTTTTAAGAGTAATTGATCACGGAGCAAGACTCACCGATTTTCATTGGTTACTCTTCAATAAACAGCTATGCAGTCGTCATTTAAACTTCATTTTAAACATTGAATTCTGTACTTTATTTGCATCACAAACTTTTTCCAAATCCTTCACGTTTTTCCCTGATTTTCCGAAGGAAAATGACCTATTTGGACAGGCAAATAGGCCTTATTCACGAATAACAGTTTAGCAGCAGCAGGCACACACAAATGTCATGAGAATCCAAACACATGAAAACATGGACAAAGCAACAATTTACGGAGATGCAAATTAAAGTTCCCGACACAAAGACCCAGAAAATAATGTGGATGACCACTTCAGTGCTGCGCACATTTGAGTTTGAAGCATATATCTTCGGGCCAAAATTAAAAAAAAAGGTGGCAGGCCTGTATACAATACCTCAACAAAAAGTAATACGAGACGAAGTTAAGTAGAAATCAAGAGAGAAGAACTAAAACTTATGAGGAAGAATTTCTTACTGTGGACGACTGTGAAACGAACATTGTCGTGAGACAACATTGCCGTGTTGTCATGGGGACGGGAGATAAATCATTGGGTTGTAAGGGGTGGGAGGCAAGACGAGACGAAAAAGAAAAGATCAAAGTGGTGGAGTTGGCAACAGAGAACAAATTTTAAACAAAAAAGTGAAAAAATATGCAAAATTATACAGATAAAACAAGATGGCGGACAAAGGAAAAATGGCGGAAAGACAAAATGGATGCCAATTATAGAGAAAAGATGCAGAGACGAAAGAGACAAGACATTTTTTTTTAAATTATGCGGATTTAATTAAATTTAACGAAGTTTAAGTTTGGCAATTCGTATATGATGAAATGGGAAATGTTTTGCAATATAATTTTAATTTAATTCAAAGAAAAACATGGCGTACAAAAGAGATATGAAAGAGGAGATAAAATGGCGGACAAATAAACAGCAAAAAATGCAGTCATGGAAGAAATACAAAGAAATGAACAGTTTTAAGGTATTATTTGGCATTTAAAAATTAGAATTGGATAATTCATTATTGCCAACACGAAAAAAATTGACAAATTGCATTTTTTTATCATTTCAATTAAGATTAACGACGGATAAAAATGAAAATCATTTGATTGTTGGGCGGAAAAGAAATTCAAATCCACCACAAAAAAATTAACAAGCATTTGAAGGATTGATTGAGGAAAATAAGGACGATGGCGGAAATTTGTTGGTTCAACACAACAACATCCAAAATCCAAATGTGAACAATTGAACGATAACACAATCATGATATTTCAAGAAAAAAAATTATTCAAAAACCAAAAATCATGATTAGCACGGAAAATTATCATTAATTCCACAGTGAAACATTGGTATGCGAACATTGATTCGCATAAAAAATACGAGAGCAGATAAAAAAAAATACAAAGGCATTCGTTGAGACGAAAAACACATTTCAACAATGGTCGTCAAAGAGTAAACAGTCAATATAGCGAGTAAATAGAATGGGCAAAAAAACCATTCGTCAAAAACCACCAAATGCATTTCAAAATTTTTGTATTCGAGTTTCCACACATTGAAGGTGGATATTAGAGATTATATTAACAGCGCAGTTATCAAAACCGAGAAAATAATAAGCCGATTGATAAATGCCCAGACAAATTGATAATACATATATCGATATATGCCCAAAAAAATGGATAATATATCGATCGATGGCCAAAAAATTACGTATCAATAGATGCCCAAAGAATTATAATATATGGATAGATATCCAAAATAAATTGATAATATAAAACAAAATAATTGATAATGTATCAATAGATGCCCAAAATAATTGATAACATATATCGATAGATGTCCAAAAACATTTTTTTTCGATGATCAATGATGGTTCGTTAGTCGTGATTGTGAACAAGTCGTGATTAAGACACAAACACACACAACGCAAAGATGTGAGAGCACGTTATATGAAAGAGGAAGAGACAGCGAGTCAAGAGGTGTTAAGAGAATGAGAGGTAAGATCACGGGAGATAGCACAGTGAGGATGATTTGGACAGGTTAAGAGTGGTGAGGATTAGGGATATCGTCAACCAACGACGCGTTGGCAAGGGATGTCGATGTTGACAGCATTGGTAGAGCAGGGGCGTTGAAACCGATGCGTGCCGTGCGACCGGATCCGCGAAGGCCAGCCAGAAAGCAATAAAGAAAGAAGAACACATGATGACGGATTAGTCATTGTTGAAACCAAAGGTGATGTTATTCCTTTGCTGGTTTCCATGGCGCTGGAATCTCTGCATATTGTCCAGGATTTCTCTCTCACGTTGAGTTATTTGAGAGAGAACAGTTTTGCTGGCGATCCAGCCAGCACCTTCAGGTCGAATGCGTCCTGAAGCGTATTTGACTGTTTGTGCCTCGCTTGTTTTTCCACGTTTATCTAGGCAATGGGCTCTGATTGGTTGAGGAGCAAACAACTCTTTCACCAAGCACTGTGTTGTGGTGACAGTCCCTGAGTTACGTTAGACTCAACTTTTGTAAATCTGAAGTTACGTAAGTCCCCAAGTTACGTAAGACTCAACTTTTGTAAATCTGAAATTACGTAAGTCCCCGAATTAAGTAAGACTCAACTTTCGTAAATCAGAAGTTACGTAAGTCTAAACCTTACACCACCAAAAACAGCGATAAATGCTGAAGCTATGGGATGCTGGTAAAAGCTGGCCGACCAGAGAGGGAAGAAGGCAGGGAGGAAAACCATGAAAAAGTCAACAATCTCTTTAATAATGTTCTCAAATTGTATGATATGTACATGTCCTCCCTGTTGAAATTCATGGGCATTTTCATTATTTCATTAGCTTGCCTAGTTACGGTCCGGGCCATCAAAGAGTTGGGTCTCACAGCCTAATGGCATACCACTGATTGTAGCTTTGGCGGCAGTCACTTCCCTCAGTTGGCATCGGCTATAGCAGACATTTGTTCTTTTGTGAAGTAAAATACGCACTGGCTAGCTATTATTCTCTATTTCAAATTTTAATTGGTTTCCTGGTTAACTTCACGCATGTTCCAATAAATCTTCTAAATATTGGCTGTCATGGCCGATACACTGGCCGGCATATTGGTACAGCTTCAAAATGAAATTCAGCAGACTAATATGGATTTGTGGTTTAACTTATGGCTTTGGAGCATGCTGCTCGATACATCAGTTGCCAGGCCGATACATTGAACCCTCACATTTCAGTTAGATTATCCAGAGTTATTCTAGGTGGTGAGTTTTTCTTAATTTCTTTCTATTGAATGCGCCATGGAGCTGAGTTGGAAGAAAGTCCTCGGAATGATATGATAAGAGGGGATTTCTATCCACTTCTCATCAATAATCACGGCACCTATGCCTTCTCCTCTTCTCCAAACCTGTCACTGCCCACGGTGTATGTATCGCTCTCAATCCAATGCCCAATATGCCGGCGAAAACCGGTACGAACCCATTATCTACCATATAGAACCTTTGTTCTGAGATGGCAGAGAAAAATTATGAAAATGACCATGAATTTAAACAAGGTGGACGGCTATTCAATGCACAAAACTCGGAAAGAGACTTATCTGCAATTCAACCAATTAGATCCCAACACGTGCTGTCAGATTTTTACTAGGGTTACTGGAGTTTAAGCTTTAATTACTGACAAACCAATACGCCTATTGCAAAACGAGTTACACCAATAATTTTTCTTGTTTAATTGTAGGTTATTGTACATAAGACATTTTTTCTGCAGTAATAGAATAACTCTTTTCTGTGACTATAGTAAAACACGTCTGTTTTTTAGATTTTTCTCCGTGAACTGTCGACTTAAATAATTCAAAGCCGAAAAAGTAATTGTTTGATGACAATAAAATTGTTGTACTTCATTGGCAAACATGTTTTTAGCGTAATAGTCAAAATATGAAGTTTTTTAATCTTCCAAAGAAAAGTTATCATCGTTTTTCTAATATTACTTTTTCTCAGGCCAGAATCAATCTACAACAGAAAAATTGTATTTCTTTTTCAGCTGTCAATCATGGTTACCAGAAATAAAGGTCACAGCAAACGTGCACTGTGATTCCAATTTTATAAAAGTCACAATAAATGCTGCAAAGGCTCGTAAATACCAGTCCAGTACACAAAAAACGCCTTGATCAATATCACTCATCATAAATCGGCATTGCACTGTTAGTTTTCATTGGTTGTTACTTCTGATGACTACGACAAACAGTTTAAAAAGTAGCAAAAATTTTCCGTCATACATTTCTCCAGGCATGAGAAAAAGTTACAATAGAAAATTGACGATAACTTTTCTTTGGGTGATTAAAAAACTTCGTAACTTGAGTATTACACAAAAAACAAGCTTACCTATGAAGTACAACAATTTGATTGCCATCAGACAATTACTTTTACCGCTATAAATTATGAAAGTCAGGAGTTCCTGGAGAAGAAGCAAAAAACTTGGAAATTTTCTACTATAAGCACAGGAAAAAATTATTAATTGAACTCTTATAAAAATGTTGCCTTATACAGCCTAACAAAGAATTAAAACAGGAAAATATTGGTGCAAATACTTTTGAAGTACGCCTTTTGGTTCGTTTGTAATTATAGCCTTTACTCCTGTCTCCACCATAAAATTCCAACAGCAGATAAATGTGGCTAAACGAGCAGTACATAAACAAGGTCGATAAAAGCTTCGTGACACCTCTGACCTGAAGATGCTGGCAGGATGGAGTCTCTCTCGAGTCTCGCAAAAAAACAAATGAGGAAGAAATTTCACGGGAAAAATGCAGAGATCTTCGTTATTTCATAGGAATGGTCTGACGTCGGCATGGAGGTTGAGACCTTGAGGAAAGAAGAGATAACATTACCTCACCAATCCCGTCCGTGAGCATTCCCCTCACCACGAGCCGTTCTTCGAGACGTACTCGGATTGCTAGGTGAATGAACAATATATTATTCAGAATAATTATGTATTTGGGGCAATCCGTATGGAAAAATTGGGGAAAATAAATGAGGAACTTCACTTAAAGAGTGGACAGGTTTTTTTTCTTTTTTCCATCATTTTCCCGGATGATTCTGGAAGTCTACATGCCCCTGCGATCACGATAAGCCACGTTGACTGGTCAATTGAACTTTTCACGGGGCAGAATCGCTAGAACTTGACAGAAACACAGACCAAGGAGTCAAAGGAGAACAGGAAAAGAACTCTTAGTGGGGGTTAATTAGTAATCTCATATTTAAATGACTCTATGAAGATGGGAGACCGGTTTTGCTCTCTTAATGATCAGTTCACAGATAAAAGAGTCGAAAGAGCCGGTAAGTGATGAAAAAGAGGAGGTGAGTCAAGTAATTGACCTGCGGATCACCACTTGAGAGCCGAACATGGTCACGCCGCCTGGGTGGCGGAGTGGAACTACGGAGAATGATGCAATTTATCGTGTTTTATGGCGTAATTCTCAATTAAGTAAGATTTCAAAATAACCCCCCGTAATCTCACCTTTTTTAATGACTAATTACGGGAAGGTGGGAGACCTGTTTCGACCCGACAGAAAAAAAACTTTTGGCTCTCGTAAGGACTTAATCCATTCAATGCTGACTTGTTGACATGAAATTTATTCCCACGCTAAAGGGTTTTTTTCGTTTATTTACACAAAACGAAAACACATCCAGCAAAGAACGAACCTCATCCACGTGTGCCTAGAGCAAGACTAAGACTCTGGAGGAAGTTGCAAGTGTAAGCGCCGACGCTTGGGAACTAGGGAAAGCCGAGAAAAGTAACAGGATCGATGCCTTGAATTCAAGCATCCGCGCCTCTGGCATACACGGAATGCCTTAAAGAATCCGCATTGAATGTGTTAAAGAGGCAAAAGGAGGCATCCTAGGGCCCCAGCAACGGTTCGCTCAGCTTGCCAACATTTTCATCCACAAAAATGTAAAGAAAAACTTTTGGCCCTCATAAGGACCCAAGGAGGACTTTCTAGGGCCCAAGTTACGGCTCGCTATGCTCGCCAGCGCTCTTTGCAAATACATACAATCAGAGCAAATATATACATTCTTTGCTATACGGTGTCACTTAATTTGACAATCTTCTTCCTTTCTTTGGTTTTTATTCTCGACCTCTTTTTATATATGGTGCAAATGCCATGTGTTAAGGTCAATTAATAAATACATATATATATATATATTATTTGACCTAAACTCAATCATCTTTCCTTCACAGATAATGATGAACAAAGCCACAGGTGGCTGGTTCCCTGCACATGTAAAACAAGCTCTTCAAAATTTTGACTACCAAGACAAAAACTGTTAATCAGTGGAGCATGCTGTCTTGCTCAAATAATTCAGACGAAGCAAAACCTACATCACTAAATGGTTAAGCTCAAAGCACAAAGATGCCGGAAAACACTGCCAAATGTTATGTTTCAACTCCATCCAATCAAAATCTCGGAGAAAATGCCATCGAAAAAAAATCGTTCATACATCACCAATGGGTCGAATCGTAAAATACAGCTCGCCATCCATTACTCCTGCAATCAAAACCATTGTTTCTTAGCCAGGAAATGCAATTGTGAGAAAAGAATGACAATCTAACCAAACAAATCAAAGTTTGGATTGAAAATAATTCTACATCCCACAAGTTATTAAAATAAAGTCTTCAATCAGACACCGTGGAGGAATAATTAAGTTAAAAAGAATTCATAATCCCTCAGTTTCAGATCGACGGGGCAGATATTGAGCATTTTATTAAACCTCAAAACCTTTTTACTTAAAAAGTGTGTTTACTGAATATTATTTTTTAAATGCCTGTAATAAAATTTTAGCTTTATAAATTAAATTTAAGGTATTGGTAATGCATCACACCCCAATGATTTTAAATTTTTATTTGCTTGCGGGAATGTTATTAATGCCAAGCCTTTTCTTTGAGTGAACTTGGAACTCGTAAGCCCATGTACGAAAGCCTCAAACGAGAAGGAAAGATAACTGCCTTATGAAGATGAAAGGTGGCATCATTGGAGGTTCATCTCTCGAACGTAAATGCGTATATAATAACTCGGTTTTGGTATTAAATTATTACTGTATTGATTCTAGAAGTGGGATAGTGGGCAATGCGCTTCCTACCTCATCGAAAAGTAGTTTAAATTTTGATCACAAGATCTGACAGACACAAGCGAGTGAAACTCAATAAAACCTTTTATTAAACGCATACTTAAGTAATTACTATCAATATTTTAACTTATTACTGCATTACCTCTGGAAATGGATCCATGGGCAAAATTTCAGAGATCTACGTCATCGGTAAGTATGTAAAAATTCGATCGCAAAACTTGACCAACACAAAAAAGTGAAACTTTATAAAACATTTTATTAAACGCATACTTAACCCTTTCACTGCTCCCATCGTCTATTGGCGATTTTAAGTATGGTTTATGGTTTTAGTAAAAAAAAGTTCAACAATTCATATTCAACAGTAAAATCAGACGATAATTACTCATTGTAAATTTTTCCTACTATTTTTCCTTTAAATAAAAGTGACAAATTTTAAAATTACGCAAAAATTTGAAAAAAAAGTTTGCGTTTGGGGAGACTATATTCCATATTATTTGCGCAGTTAAAGGGTTAAGTAATTACTTGCTCTTTTTTAATTTATTATTATAATGCCTTTTGAAATGGATGTATGGGCAAAATTTCAGAGCTCTACGTCATCTGGAAGTAGGTTATATTTCGATCACAAGATTTGACAAAAAGAAAAAAGTGAAACTCAATAAAACCGTTCAATGAAGACTAGAGAATTTTATAGTAAAACGGAGGGGTACAAAAAATTCAGAAAGTGACCATATCCCTGGAATTCTAAATAAATCAAAAAGGAAAGAAAGCTCTACGTTAGTAGATGTGCCTACATTTTACTTGGAAATTCATTTCAATGTACCGGCTTTATGCTATCAGGTCTCTTCATTATCCTTGCAGTAAGACCAATCTAAAAAGGGCTTACAATACAAAGTTTTCTGCCTTAATCCATTATTTCATCCCACACAGGCTAAGGTCTCTCACCAAGCTCCCTGTCTTGGGATCGTAGTCTTATGTAATCGCATCAGGGATGTGAATCGAAAAGGCACTTTACGTTTAGCGCCGGACCTGGGAGGCACAAAACTATCTGTTATGGTAAAGTGCTGGGCCAGGGAGGCACCCAAACTCGGAGTCCAAGCCTTGACGTCGAAGGCAACCCAACCATTCACCGCCGGTGGGTAATGGCACCAACTGACCAGTCACAGTATGGTTTATAATTTCTAAAAGTTGAACATAAATCACAAAATTATGTTCGTCTAGGTGTTGCACTAGTCACGCTGATGAAAATGTTTTTTTATCGTAGTTATACAATAGAGATTTAACATTTTACGTACTTTGATAATATAATGTCGACCAGTCACAGTATAGTTTATAATTCCTTGAAGTTAAACATAAATCGCAAAATTATGTTCGTCTTTGTGTTGAACATTCACGTTGATGAAAACAGTTTTTTAAATGTAGTTAAACGATAGATATTAACCATTTTATGTGCGCCAGTAAACCAAGCCAGTTTAATGTACATTATACAGGGTGCGGCAATGTAACTTCCTTTTTTCAAAACTCAATGAAACGCATTTTATGAATCAGAATTTTTTTTATTTTTTTATAATGTAGGTGCACATTTTAAGTTTCGTTTTACACAGTTTTGAAAATCAAATCAGGTAGATGACGCCCCCTATTGTCCATACAAAGAATAAGCCACTTTCTGGCGTTTGTCATGACCCTTATCTAGCATAGAAGGCGGATATGTTGGCAATTTATGCCCAGATTTTTGCCTTTTTCTTTTTCAGGTGGTTTCTTGAAATCCCTCGTTTATGTCAACCATCCAAGGACCCTACAACACCTGAAGGCCAACATCCGGGCATAAATTGCCAACATATCCGCTGCTATGTTGGTAAGGGTCATGACAAACGCCAAAAATCGGCTTACTCAGTGTATGGACAATAAGGGGGCGTCATCTACCTGATTTGATTTTCAAATCTGTGTAAAACAAAACTTTAAATATGTACCTACATCATATAAAAAATATAAAAAAATTCTGATTCATAAAATGGGTTTTGTTGCGTTTTGAAAAAAGGAAGTTATGTTGCCTCACCCCTGTATTATACAGTAAAACCCCCATACAACGAATTTGTTGGGACCGGAAAAATCATGACTTCGATGTATGGAGGTGGTGTGCGGGTTGCGTCTCCACAGGGGCATCCAAGTGTTCCGCGTGCTTTACGATGCAAGTCGAGTAAATATCTCAATCTTGCTTTATTCACCGTTAAAACCTTTCCTAGAGTGATGATAAACAATTTTTATTATTTATCATCAAATACAGTGGCTATCACTGTGTTATTTTCAATCTGCGTATTTCTAATTGAAATTATTGTTTTTTTCGTCGATTCTGCTCTACGCCTCATCGCTTACTTTAGTTACGGTCTGAAAGTAAAGGAGTGCCAAAATTAATGCCTAAGGATTACGTATTTTTTAAAGTGCTCCATAATTTTTCTGAGTATCTAGTCGATATTATTCTTAGAGTGCAATAATTTAATTCGATATCAATTGGCAGTTTTATGCAGCAATTTTGCTTGAAAGAGCACATATTTCCATTTAGACCTCGGAGGCAAGTATTCACTTGTAGCCTAGGTCCTACAATGCTTGCATTGTTTATTGTCCTTTGGAATGTGGAGTAATAGATATTCATTAAAACAAAATAAATCCGACCTCGCTACAATTCGTGTTCAGTTGGTACGTGCGGACAGTCGCACCGAGCTCTGATTTATAAATCCGAATCCCCCCACCGTTTTCCTAATTCACAAGTCATAGTCGCTGTAAGTCGCCTTTTAAAACATGGTTAACTTTTACAAATTATATTTTGCTGTAAACGATGACGAGTGGGAATGCAAACACGTTAAATGCAAAATAACCAAGCGTCAGCCACGTAAAAAACGAACGATAAGGCGTAGATACGACATCAAAACTTGAAAAAAGTCAAACTTTGAAAGAAATCATAACTGTCTATGGAATTTAAAACAGTTAATATTTCAATATAGTCCAACAAAAATCTTCAATGAATGACAAAATAAAATAAATTCATGATTTAGGTACATAAAAACGGCAGACTTACTAGTGAGACGGGCGTCGCGGTACGGCGGCACACGCGCTTATGTCCTGTCACAGCTCGTAGATTTTCCCCGAAAAGACCTTCTGTCCCTATTGCTATAGAATAATGCAACCTTATCCTTCCTCCATCTTCTAATGCACGATTCCTGCACATCATGCCTTAGTCCGGCAGAGCGGTTTCCTACATCCTCAGCATCTTTGATGACTTAAAGCACTTTAATTTTTCCAACTACCGTGAAAGACCACAACTATTTGCCCTTGTTCATTTTGGAACAACACTGACCTATGTTGACGCATGTACAAATGTTAATATTCACAGAGTTCTCTCAGTTGGGCTTAAGGCAGGTGCATACAGTCACTCAAAGTTGTCCGGTGACAGAAAATGAGAAAGTTAGGGGGGTGGAAAATTCCAGTGCTTGCACTTATCGCGCGGCCAATCGCTGTCCCCCAATTTCACCCCACACCCTTGCCTTGTCAAACAACAAGTTTTTAAAGTTATTAGGCAACTGCGTCCCCCGTAAACAAGCGAGCGAATGATACCCTCCCCTTGATGACTCACGCTAAGTACCAAGGTCACTCAGCTCTCCAGGGACTTGCCTCGGCCACGATACGAGCGGCGCGGCTGTAGGCGAGCGATAGAGTGGCAACACTGAGTTTTATGTTCCTAATGTTTCACATGGAACACACTCGAAACCCAGCCATGATATACGTGAGCAGCATAGGTGCCGCTCGCCGCCAATCCCAGATATTAAATTTTTCTTGTGCCGTTCTTCTCATTCTGTGGCAAAATGTCGGCCGAGAACGTTCTGTCTTCTGACAGTATGTACTGCCATTTCAGATTCTGAACTTATCTTAGGTCGAATCACTGCTCGTTTCGTGGCCACTACCGCCCTGTCGCGATACTGCTCTGCAGCCTGCCGCTCATATTGTGACTGAGGCTCGAAGGCTGGCAGATAAAAAATTCGTGTATGAGGCGCACCCTCATTTTCGGCTGCGATTTCTGGGAAAAAAGGTATCCTCAAGCAATCGAGCAAATATTAGGGTGATCTCGAGCAAACGCACCACTTGCCGGTTAACAGACCACATCCATCAAGGTTAAGACGGCAATAGCAATATTTGGATAGAGTAGAGAGGTTACTCCAGATTTTCCTTTGGGATGGGTACAGAGTAGATAAAAATTGGCTCTCATTGGTTGAACACCAACCAATGAAGTTTTGAATACTTCGCCCTCCTAACAAGGGGAGTGTCCGACAAACGGGTCGCAGATCTCGATGAAAATTCGTATGCATATAGAACTCCGAATGCTTTTCACGAATCACTCCACATATGGGCATATAAATCCAATAGTTAACAAAAAAGCCATATAAACATGTACAGACGATATAAAATCCCTATTTATCAGCCTCCGGCATCAAGTGTGTGGTCCATTGATTAGCGTACGGGGCTGCGGTGCAGAGGTACCATGTTCGATTCCCGTCGGCGACAAATTTTTCATGCTTACTTTCTTTGTTTTTCCTTCGTGGAATTCTATGTTAAAATCTAGTTTTTACTTTTCTATTCAAAGTTTTTTTTTAACGAGTGGAAATATTTTTTTTGCGAATACCATAGGGCTTATTTTTTTTTCTTTCCCGCGAAATTTCTTTGTTTCCCCATTCTTTCACCACGCAAACTTGATTTGTTCCTTCATTTGCAAGACCTCTTGTTGATATCATAATTATACAATAATGAAAATTTTCTGTAAGTGGTCACTCTCGCCATTTAAAACACAAGCCTTATTACAATGTATTTATTTGCACGTCTTTAGATCGTGAAATGGTGATTCAATTACAGAAATTAGTAGATAAGCCGATCATATTTTCCCCTCCTTTTTTCAATGCACAACAAAACAGGAAAACGGGGATCTTTGATCGTGGGTCTTCTAAATAATGATGTAACAATTATTTAGACTATTGTATAATTATAATATCAACAGGAGGTCTTGCAAATGATGTTTGCATGGTGAAAGAATGGAGAAACAAAGAAATTACATTGACTTCGTGGGAAAGAAAAAAAAATAAGCCCAATGGTGTTTGCGAAAAAAAATATTTCCACTCGTTAAAAAAAATCTTTGAATAGAAAGGTAAAAATTAAATTTTAACAGAATTCCACGAAAAAAAAACAAAGAAAATAAGCATGAAAAAATTTATCTCCGACGGGAATGAACACGTTCCAGGCAGGTGGACGGACCGGTCTTACGATAACCTTCCACCTGCTTCTCCCAAAATAAAATCCGATACCGAAAGGCAATTTGAAACCATTTTAGAGGAAAACATGGAGCTCCTCCCATTCACAGGGTCCCGGGAATGTAACCCAATACGGGAAAGTAATCTGATACGATTTAAAAAGGGAAAATTGAGCTCCATCCTCACCACCTGCACCTTCGAAAATGAGGTGGGGTGGATGAGTGAGAGTGGAGAATAGCCCCCCTGATCTGATCTTTTCAGAGTATCTTTCAGTATTGGGTTACGGCTGGAGGGCTGGCACTGACTGGTATTCTCCCCTCCCCTCTTGGTGCATTACTCATCCACCCAACTATCACCCGGATCAGCTAACGCGGAGTGGAGCTTTGGCTTACCTTACACGTTTCTTATTGTGGGAACCATCAGAGTTGCCAGTTCCCACCATAAGATACGTGTAAACGAGCCTTCGCCGAGCCAGAGCGTCAAGTTTCCTTCATGCCTTTTGCTCTGTAGGTCTCGGATGTAAATATTTTCGAAGCCCGGAGCGAAAGGGTTAAGATGCGGTACTCTCCGCTGCTGTTCTACTTCCTGCTCATTACGTAAATGTCTATGGAAAAATTACCTGTAACTGAAGAATGCTACGTTTTTTTTCTCAATAATTCGTTCTACAGGGGCACTTTTCATGTTTTGGGCCCAAGCGCAGACTTCGATGTACAGAGTTTTCGTAGTTAGAGAGGTTCGTTGCGGGAGGTTTTTTTTGCATGCATTGTCCATTGGAAGGGTCCGGGACCGGACCAATGACTTCGAAATAGGGAGTTTTCCTTAAAATTTTGCTGTATGGGTGTTCGTTGTATGGGGGTTTTACTGTACATACATAATAATGCATGGATTGGTGTATAGAACGAGTAACTGACAAGCTATACATACTATTTACTTAGTTACCGTTTGATACTTTATTATTATTTAAGATTTTATTCAACACTCGTATAATATTCAATCATTGTTTGGCTGACGTTTTGTGCCAGCATTGAATGATTTTTTTTTACTGATGCGATGAAACTGACAAAATATATTGTTTATTTGTTACGTATTGTCAAAAAATGTATAAAAATTCTGTTTCATAAAATGGGTTTCATTGCGTTTTGTAAAAAGGAAGTTATGTTGCCTCACCCTGTATTACTAATGCAGGTAAAATGAGTTATATTTATTATATGACTACGATGAAAACACCATTTTCATCAGCGCAACTAGAGCAACACAGATGAACATAATGTTAACTTATTATAGAGAGACTGGTCAGTTGGTGCCATAAGACACCCACAGTGAAGGGTTGGGTCACCTTCAACACCAAGGCTCGGACTCAAAGAGTTTGAACGGATAGTTCTGTGCCTTCCACGTCCGGCACTAAAGGTAAAGTGCCTTTCCGGATCACATCCCTGAAATGCATGCGTGCGCTAACACTTAGGGCAGGTTTTACGATCAATGTTTTCTGACGTTACATGGTTGAATGGTGGTGTTAAGTTTTCTATCAGCTTCCCATCAAAGAGTTTCACAATTGACAAGAAAGTATCAACGCAAATTGTTGGCTGTTTTTTTCAAACTGAGTCAAAAGCGGTTGCAAATTGACTGATTATTTTCGTATTTTATAAATTTTATTATTAAAGGTTTATTCAATTCCATTTCATCATCCAATGACAAAAGCGATCCCAGTATCCATCCGATTCTTTCGTCGCCATAAGTTTTCAATTTGTTTTATTTTTATGAAATTTTAATCAGATTATTTTAATTTCAATTAATGTTTGTTTAATTAGGCTTAAAATTTGATGTGATTATCATAATTTCATTGATTTATCAGTTCATCATTTGTAAAAGGCCTCACTGCTCCTTAACTGTCCCTTGTTCCATAGAAAAATAAAGGTTTACTATATTCTATATCGCCATTTCATGACAAAAGTAATACCATTATCCATCAGATTCTTTTGCCTTCACACAATATCCATCAATTTTACTGTATCAAAATTTGATTTAATTAAATTTTATTTTGATCAAACTTTTTTTTTAATTTATTTTGATCAAACTTTTTTTTAAATTTATTTTGATCAAACTTTTTTTTTAAATTTATTTTGATCAAACTTTTTTTTAAATTTATTTTGATCAAACTTTTTTTTAAATTTTATTTTGATCAAACTTTTTTTTAAATTTATTTTGATCAAACTTTTTTTTAAATTTATTTTGATCAAACTTTTTTTTAATTTATTTTGATCAAACTTTTTTTTAAATTTATTTTGATCAAACTTTTTTTAAATTTATTTTGATCAAACTTTTTTTTAAATTTATTTTGATCAAACTTTTTTTTTAATTTATTTTGATCAAACTTTTTTTTTAAATTTATTTTGATCAAACTTTTTTAAATTTATTTTGTCAAACTTTTTTTAAATTTATTTTGATCAAACTTCACATTGATTAAAATTTATTTTGAATTAATTTCATTTCAAATACATTTTGTTTTATCAATTATTTTTTTTTATTTTTTCAAATTAAATATCATCTTCATCTAATTTTTTTTAATAAGACATTACATGCAATTCCATTTGACTGGATACACATTGTTTTTTATTATCAATTTTTCATACCTATCACATGAGCAGTCGTGCTTAACTGAGGAAGAAGTATCACTTTGTTTGCTAAAGGGGACTCTTCCAAGAATAAAACAAAGGTTTATTTATTCTAATTATAATATAGTTGTCAAAAAAACAAGCGTTTCTGATTCATATTCTTCTCAAGACACCCCCACAAGTCAGCAAGCTAGCAACATTATCAGCAACGACACTTCACTAACTACTGCATGCAACATAAAATCTAAGAGCTATGTTATTCACGACAACAGTGGAAGCACAAGAGATTAGGTTCGTTAGCTGTTTTAACCTGCAAAAAGGAACAGCTCCGTTAATAACAGGGACACAAGCACGGGTTAGTGTGGGCCTGACAGTCGGTTAGTGGAAGCCGTGGCCGTGGTTTCCATACCAAACTTCCGCTTCAGCCAGTCCTCCGGAACGGGGCAGTAGGATCCCGTCGGGTCGACGTCTCCAACCCTTGGCAGCTTGCTCGGCCGTCCGAATTTCGATCTCCACCTCACCCTGGCTAACTGCCCTGATCGACAAAGCAAACGTACGTCAAAAAAGGGGAAAACAAAACAAGGGAATGGGGAAAAAGCATGAGAACCCACAGCTTAAGGTTTGAAAATAAACAAATACAATAACGTCACTCAGTAAACAGACTCACTGAACTTACCAAACACACTATTATTACCAGATTGTATGCATTTCCTTGAGGGTTGGTCAATGTTTCGGGTTTTTTGAGCGAAAAATCACTTCACCTAGAATTTGATGAATTTGGCCTCATTTCAAAGAAAAAACTCTAATCTTTCCAATTATATATACATATATAAACCCCTTGCCGAACTACTTTTAAGCAATTTACCCGTAAATAATATAAACTGTTTTACATATGGGATAGATTATGGCTGTGTGCTCCAGAGGGATAGAATATTGAAGGAAATAGGAACTTCTAGCACCTAGATTTCATCAAAAAACTAACGGTGTGTAGATTGCATGTTTTCTCAACTACATATTTGTAAAATATAATCTATTGCTCAGCACAGTAATTTTGACAGAATCGCAAAAAACCTGCTGTTTTGAAGGGTTTTCAGCTGTACGGCGGGAAAAAATGAGTCAAGTTAGAGACTTATGTAGCTTTTTGGTCATATATAACTATAATTTGCACCATAAATGTTACAATATTTAATTACAGAATCGCATATAAAACCCATTCTCTTTGAGGAGGTGTTTTCATCATACGGCGTGAGAAAATGAGTCAAGTTAGAGACTTAATGAGGGTATTTACTTAATTTAATGAGAATTGTTGACATGTTCAAACAGTTAACATTACAATAATACCATATTGCACCATTAATATTACAATATTTACTTCATATTTACTTCTTACAGATGCTGAAATAAAAAAATAAAATTCATACATGGTCTCCATTATGACTAGGGAAGTACCTCTCTCGAAATACCTTAAATATATCTCAACTGTTTGCTATAATTTCTATGTTCTCCAAATAATTTTAGCACGAATATGTCATTATGTATACTCGTTAAATATGTGTAATACATATTCAATCTGTGAGATTCTGATATCCATATTTGTTAGTTTTATTATGTTCTTATAATATTAATTTATTATTATTACTTAATATATTTTATAATAAAAATTTTAGCATTGTGTTCCCATTTTGGATTTCTTTTGATGATATTGATGTTTTGTTACTAAAAGAGAAATCTTAGTTACCATCGCCATAATAAGAAAATTCTCTCATTTCAACTTTAAGGTACGACATAATGTTGGAGCATAAACATATTTATATTAATATATTTATAGCATACAGTAACTGTGTCCTTACATTGTGTTGTTATTAAATAGCGAAACGTTGGCTAAAGGAAGTTGAGATATTTTTTAAACATTGACCAACCCTCCATGAAATACATTAATTAAAAGAGGTTAAGAAAAAACTCTATATACCAATTACTAACAACCACAATTCTGCCAGTGACTGTCATTATTTACCTAAGGGGTACCCACCCTTTTTTTCGCCCCCTAAAGAGTTGTAATACGTCCTCACACCCCTTAAAGTAACAGTTTATTTAAGAATAAAAGTGAGGGTGACCAAAACAAACTTGTATATTCAATTTTAATAACATATAATCAAACATATGGAAAAATAAACATATTAAAACACATTAAAATTTTAATAAACCATACAAAAAAGGTACTCTTAAGGCGGTGTGGTGGTTTTACTCAACTTGAGAGAATTCAATGAAACATTTTGTAAACATTAATTTGGTTGTCTTAAAGCTACCTGATTTTTTCAGAATTATTTGCCGCAGATTTCTTAAGATATTTGAACAAGAGAAGTGGGCATGAAAATACACGGGTTGTTATGGGAACACAAGGCTTTATATTCATCAGAAAGAACCTTTTCTAATTATTCAATGCATAATAATTTATATCATCGATAGAATAATTTATATATGTAACAGATTTTTTACTCCTCCCGCTTGAATAAATCCCTCGTGCACGTTGCAGATCGTGTGAAATTGGCACCATGGGTAAGGTACTTAGGCTTGTGCGATGATCGATTTTGGCCATCGATTTTCGATGAAAAAATTTCATCGAAATGTCTCGATGACGATGGCTGTCATCGATCATCGTATGGAGTGTACACGATGATCGATGACTATCGATGAATATCGATGATCGATGAATGCCGATGATCGATGACTCTTGATGAACTGTGCAGTAGTGATGAGCGATATATCGCTGTGGTTGAATCACCGATACTCAAAAGTAGCAATCACAGCTTGTGACTAAACAATCGAATCACTGTGACTGAGAATTATGTGAATTTAGCCGATTTAGTTCAGGCTGCTACCACTGCTACCAACTGCACCAGTGCAACCAACGAATACAATGCTACCACTGCTACTGCGTATTAACTGTGATTGAACGTGATCGCTACTTCTGTATCGTATGCCACAAACTTAAACATGAATTCCAAACATCCCACTGTGGCCCTGCCATTGTCCTCAAGGCACAATAGCCAGGGGTGCTTATACTTTATACATACATTTTAGATCTAAGGCGTTCAAATGAATGGAAAAAAAAGAAGAATAATATATAAAAAGCGATATAAGGATATCGATCATCCACATCGATGGTTCTCATCGACATCAACGATTCGCATCAACTCATCGACTCCTCGGGATCGATGATTCTCATCAACATCGATGATTCGCATCGACTCATCAGCATCGATGATTCTCATCGACATCGATGGTCGATTACATTCATCATCATTGATTACAGTCATCGAACCGTGATGACTAAAATCATCGTCGATGACTTCGATTAATCGACTCATCACACAAGCCTAAAGATCCTTGTATGTGGGTGCATAACTTGCAGGATGCAGAAGAAAAAGCATTAGAATCCGCGTAATTTCATGCCTAATTCTCGATAAAATATCTTTAAAAAAACCTGCGGTTAATAATTCTGAAAATTTGCAGGTAGCTTTAGAACAATAATATTAATACTTTCAGGAAGTTTCATTGAATTCTCTTGTATTTGGGTAAAACCACCGGACCTTCTTAATATAAACAATAAAAACTAAAATGTTATCTCACACCCCTAAGGGTTTGGGAGAACCCCTGTCAGGGAAACTCTGATCCAGGCAGAGTGAAACTTATTTCAGGGTGTCCACTGGGTTTAACGTTTTCAACTCCAATGAAATATTTAAAGAATTTATACTCTCAGCTTCAAAAATGTCACATATATATACATACTCATCATTCAGTTCCCTTTCCGGGTGGGCAAAGTAAAAGAATTTTATACACCAAAGACGGTGAAATTCACCATGAAAAAATCATTTGACTTGACCGGGATTCGAACCCGGATCTCCCATTTGCCGGTCAGGTTCGTTAGCCAATTTACACCACCAAGCCATCTCAAGTCAAGGAGAATGTGGGATTATCATTCGAATGCTTTTTTGATATTACCGATGAAGTGCGATATTCCACAGAGAGGAAAAATCATTCGCCTTGACGGGGATTCGAACCCGGATCCCTCGATTTTGCGCCGAGTGCTTTAACCAGTTAAGCTACCGAGGCGTCCTTCTCCCCTGTGGAAAATTTGGTGGCTTTATAAGAGCATGGTGGTCAGGACTTCTAGACATACGATGCCATTAGCAGTCCACATCATGCGGGTTCGATTCGGGTTCGAATCCCGGTTCAGTCGAATGATTTTTCCTCTGTGGAATATCGCACCTATGTGCACTTGCGGGTGACTCCGTAAAGGTAACTACCGTGGCTAGTCCCGGTATCCTCAAAATTACCGATGAAATCAAATTTGTAAAGGCTTTCATATATAGATTTACGGAGTTGCTTCAAAACACCTAAGGCCTAACAACCGAATAACTAATCTTAGAAGGCTGCATTTAAGCCGTTTAAGTCAATTTGGTTTTTTCGACTACCTAAGTTGTTTGTGAACGTTAGAAATACGTGAAAATTAAGCATTTTTCCCTAAAACTTGGAAATTGGTTGATTTTGCAGGTATTAAAATGGGGAATTATCATTGGTAAGCCTTTTCTATTTTACCGCAGAAACAAAATGTGAAATGGTTTTCACATAGATTTAACGAGTTGTTTTGAAGCATTAAGGCCTAATAACCAAATAGCTAATCTTAGAAGGCTGTATTTTTTCTGTTTCTGCAAAACAACCTGCGACGTCATTTCATCCATCGATCAAAGACCCGTGGTTCGATTCCCGGTGAAGACGGATATTTTTTCAAAGTATTTTCTAAATATTTTTACTGTTGTATTTCCGGCAGAAGTAGACATCTTCACAAAAACCTTTTTGAGGTAGTTTGAGCGAAAAATCACTTCACCTAGAATTTGATGAATTTGGACTTATTTTAAAGAAAAAACTCTCATCTTTCCAATGATATCAAAATATATCAACCCCTTGCTGAACTACTTTTCGAGCAATTTGTCTAAAAATGTAAGCTGTTTTACATATGGGATAGATGGCTGTGCACTCCAGAGTAGGAGAATATTGAAGGAAATAGCAATTTACAACACCTAGATTTCATCAAAAAACTAACGGTGTGTAGATTGCATGTTATCTCAACTATTTATAAAAATAATCCATTACTCACCATAGTAATTTTTCACAGAATTGCAAAAAAACCTGCTCTTTTGAAGGGTTTTCAGCCGTACGGCGGGAAATAATATCCACAAAAAGAAAGGCTTCACAAAAGCTTTATTAAGGCATTTTTTTTAGAATGAATCGGGAAGAAGAGATGCATGAAATGATGTCACGGCCGTAAAGGTAGCCCTTCCATTCTACTTTAGTATCCTCTATATATCTGGCAATTTTTGGAACCATTAAGAGATGATTTGCAAATGATCATTTGTCATGGTCCCCTGCACGATATAGAAGAAATTAAAATTTCCAAAAAATAAAAAATTAAAAAAAAATAAAAAAAAATATTCGTGATACACCCCCACTTCAGCGGAGGGGTTTTGATATGAAAACGTTGTTCTCATTCCCAGTCTACACAGTTGTAACACAGGAGACGTTGTGGTGCTTGATATGCCATAGTCGCGGAGAATAAACCCAACATTGCCCCTTTAGAATGACTAACTTGACAATTTTCCAATGTCCACGATGAGAAAACCACCTTTGTTAATTCCACAAAACTTTATTATGCTGGCACGACGCACGTTTCACCACAGTGGCATACTCATGTGCATTAAGCGGTAGGTTGGGTATAATTAGTTTTAGTGCTTTCCCAGTCCCGTTATGGCTTTGCCGCCTCTCTTTCTCTTTCCCGACGCGAAATGTTTTTTTTTTAAGGGGGCAAAACAGCACTTAGGAGTGCCACGGCGCCGGTAAATCCTGAAAGATGTTTGTAGATTGCAGAGAGAAGGGGGCCGAAAACCTCATAAATGGGATTCGATTCCAGTGTAAGATAGGCACTCCGTACTCGTGGATTACCCCACATTCCCATCCTCTTCTATATCTGTAGATTTTGCAGGATTTTCCTACCCCATTTCCTGTACGGATGTATTCCTGCAGGGTTTACTTTTAAAGGACGATACAAACATCCAAAAATCCAGAAATTTTCCGTCTAGTACTGACATTTTTCAGTGGGTCAAATTTTTTTATTTTAATGTAACCCTTGACAGCCAGGGCTGAGCAATATTTCAAATAGGAATATGTAGGGGTACATTTATTTGAAAAACGTATTTGAAACACTTTAAGTATTTTGTATTTTGTGGGTGGGAATATATATAGACAGGGCTTATGTTGAGGAAAGGAGAGGGGGTGGGTGGGGATGGGGGAG
The DNA here is from genome assembly GCA_963573305.1 of Pyrrhosoma nymphula. Lineage (NCBI taxonomy): Eukaryota > Metazoa > Arthropoda > Insecta > Odonata > Coenagrionidae > Pyrrhosoma > Pyrrhosoma nymphula. The sequence goes on from OY754340.1 coordinate 30,948,595, forward strand.
GGGAGAGGATTTCCGTTACGTTTTAAAGTGAGTACAAAAGAGGCTATGGGTTTCTCGGAAGACTGCTAGGAAACTCCGATGGCTGGGGGGGGAAGGGGAGGGGTGGAGTGTTTAGCGGGGGTTATTAGGGGTGTAAGGGGGAGTTGCAAGGGTGTGAGAAGGTAGAGGGTGTGAGAAGAGGTGCATGGTGTAGGAGGATTTGGGGACCAAGCGCTTTAAAAACCACCGTGACCTTAGTGTGTCTTTAAAAACCACCGTGTCTTAAAGAGGAAAGGTCTAATTACCTCCAGCAGAAAATACATAATACACACATATTTTTTAAAAATCACTGTCATTACAAATTTTTGTGGAAATAAAGGTGGTTTTCTCATCATGGGTATCCATAATTTCCACGAGGTCAGGCCTAAGATCATCTTGACTAGCTTGACAATGTTCCAATGATTGCGTTCATCTAAACCCCCGCTGAAAATTGCCTTCAGTTATAAGATGGCTTGGCGGTGTAAGTTTCTCACACACCTGATCGGTAATTGGGACATATGGGTTCGACCCTCGGTCAAGTTATGGAAATTTACAAAGTGTTTCTGTGATAATGCCGTCCGGCGCACATTTCCACAAATTATCACCTCATACTCTGAAATCTGTTAATCGAAATGTATGCAATACACATTTAGCAAGTAAATGATAGCAATAAACTGAGCAGAGCCTCGATCTAAAAATACATAAAAGTTGAAATTTCATTGTTGGTAATATAGGAGTGTGAAAGATAGTTGGTAGCAATTTAATGAGTGACGTGTACCAATTCCGTAAAGTCACAAAGGAAACCATTCCGCTTTTAAAACAAATTCCCCCCCTCAGCTAGAACCCAAACAACATACAAACTAAACAGAACAAAGAAGCAAAAGTGTAACACAAGGCATCGTTCCCTGACCAACTCTTTTCATCTTCCCGGCGAAAGTCTAATGGCAATGCGAATCAAAACACAAGAGAGACTTTGCATCTAAAACAAGATAACAAAGCAAGCACCATAAAATGCAGAAAACATATAACAAGCACCATTTCAGTGGTTTAACTTGGCAAAAAGTACAGACGTTTTGACGGACAACTCATCCACCTTCTTCAGGGTAAATTCATTTAAATTAGAGTACAGAAGGCTTATAATCTGGGTCCAACAACCAGGTGATATATTTTAATCATTAAATTTATAAAAATATCCGGTGATACATTAACTTTCATCACCCTATGCATTCATGTTGTAAAATTGTTGGAAGGAATTAGAACAATCCTTGTTTCTAGGGGATAAATACCCCTGGAAAATATAAAAACGATTTTATCTCACATGCAATGATTGCACAAAAGAATACTGATTTGAATTCCTTCAGAAAATCGCTGATAACTCATAAAAAGTGATTTTCTGGAGTCTATCTTTCGTCATCATTAAATATTCTGTGAGTATTTGCTACATATTAGCAGCTTTTCTCGAACATTGCATTTTAATTGGATGGAGAAATAATACAACTCCCCATGCATGATCAATTTGCCCATTACGAACTGCGGTTTTAATTTTAATTAGTGAGAAAAATGATAGTGGAAAAGTTATGCTTTGCCTGAGTTCTTATCAGGTATTCGAAGGGGTTAAATTTGCAAAAAGCCACGAAAAGTAAAGAAGTTGCAAACCTGCTTAGATTATTCGATAAATGGATGTAAACTATTTCATTTGGCCTGTATTTCGAAAGTTATTGCAACAAATGACTGATTTTCGGCATCATTACATGAAAAAATGGATCTTTCTCCTAATATAATCGTGACCGAATTGTGTGTGGAGATTACCTGGCACAAAATTACTTTTTATTTTTAAAAAAATATTAAAAATATCCCTTTCCAGGTGGATATCCTTTCCCAGTCTATCTCAATAACTGTAGTAATGGAAAATGATCTTGGCAGCATCCCATTTGGATTTTGGACAAGCATTACATTCTGTGCAATGGCTTATTTTATGGCTTTTAAAAAACTACCTTGACTCAAGACAGAGAGTTGAAATTTATTTATCAGATATCAGAAAGAACGAAGTTTCCTATTTTTTTAAAATCAATTTTCTTTCACGCATCCTCTTTCTCTAAAGAATTATTATCTTTCTCTCCCTTTTTAAGAATTAAATCCCTCAAGAAAGTTGGAGATTGTTAAGGGTGAGAAAATTGTAGCCACCAGGATATTGTAGTATGTATAGTAATATTGTTCGTACTTTTATAAAGAATAAAATCCCTCGATAAAGTTGGTTACTGATAAGTTATAGAGTAGACCTGAAATTCTGAGGTATCCGTCCGATGGAGAGCTGGGAAACACATCAATATGGCTGCGAAATCCTTGGAAAAAGTGCAAAAATCAGTCATTTTTCATTTGGAGAAAATCAACGAAAAACGAGGAGATATGGAAAATTTTTACGTTGGAAATTAAATGCAGGATATAATGTTTATAATAATGCATAAATGATCAGGATGATTTCACATGGACCAACCTCTAACACACACAAAACGCAAAAAACTGAAAGAATGGTAGATACGTAGTCACCATTACAATTCCTCCTTGCATAGCTATTGGCTGGCTGGACCACAATGGTTAAAAGCCTTCTCATTCTGATTCAATCGAGAAAAATAATATTATTGGGCGTTCAGATGCTTACTTCAAGCGTACACGGCGCAGAATCGGATGCAACAATGAAGTACCTCAACAAAGGAAGCGTTGGATGCATTCAAAGAGAAGCACTACAGCAATTGGTCGGAGAACGACTCATGGATGGTTTTCGCTTGATTAGATGGATAAAGAAAAGAGCAAACAGCATGTTTCAGCAAAAGTGAACAGCGAAATAAAGATGCCGAAATAACAAAGCAGTCTGCAAACTGTGCCAAAATCAAGGATGGTACCGGACCCAAAAATCTGAAAAGCAAATGTATGAAAAGGACCGTCTCTCTGTCTTATCGCAACCCTCATGGTGCTACGGGTTGTTGTATCGGAAAGAACCTTCCTGTTTATAGATCACATATGACTTTACCTTTCAAATGCGTTGTTGTAAAATTAAACTTCATATCAAAACCATCGACCTTTCCGTTCTGAAACCTTATTGCTTTCCAAAATCCAAACACAATTATGTATAAACTTCAGTTAGATAGAAGGAGATATCACTTCATTAAGAATTTGAACTAATTTTAAAGAAAAAAACTTTCATATTTCCAATGATATCAATACAAGGTGCGATAAAAAAATAGTGGGACTTTTCGTTTTTCTTAAAGAATATTTATTTATTAATCAATATCAATTTTTTCACTCCAAAGCAATCCCCCTTAGATATAATCCACTTGTGCCAGCAGTTTTTCCAATCTTGGAAGCACTTCTGGAACTCACTTTACGGTATAGAGTTCAGCTCCTTCAGCGATTCTGTTTTTATCTCATCAGTGGTGGCAAAACGTCATCCTTTCATGGTTCTCTTCAGCCTCGGGAATATAATTAAGTCACAGGGGCATGCCCGGTGAATACAGTGGCGGAGGACTAATAATGTTTTGTTTTGCGCCAGAAAATCACGAATAAGCAGTGAGGTGTGAGCGGGAGAATTATCGTGGTGCAATTTCCACGAGTTGTTTTTTGCCAAAATTATGTGCGTTTTCGTCGGATTGCTTCACGCAAATGGAGAATTACTTCCAGGAAGTATTCCTTATTGACCGTACGACCATATGGCAGTCATAAGGCAATTATTGAAATTCGGAATTATGAAGCCCACGAAATTTAAATATTTTTGATCACACCTCGTATATTGCTTACGTTGGAGAATCTGCCCGATCAGGGAGTGATTAGCCCAGGCAATGCAAATGCTCTTGTAATCCAAATGAATGCCATCTCACGAGTCCTCAACTCGATGTTAGTAGCTGATTTGAGGAAGGCTTCTAATACATATTGAGAGAGAAACATTGGTGAAGGTTTTGCGAATCATCCTTACATATATTTACATTTTTTACACAAAATTATTTGTTTGAATTAGACTCTTTTCATCTTCCCTACCAAAACCAGTGTTCATCCATTTATGTGTACCTAGCTATCTATTTGCAATTCCTACGTTGGATTGAATATACAGGGTGCCACAAAAGAATTGCACTGGTAATACATTTACAGATTCTACACCTGAAATGGAACAAAAAATGTTAAATAAGTTTTTTTTAATTCTGTTTCATTTAGTGTCTGTCTGCATGTGTTTTTTACAAAAGAAATCATAGCGTAAGTACGGCTAAATATTTTGATTTAAAATTTGGTGGATGTTATAAACTCATAAACATCTTATTAGGAAAAAAATTAAAACTGTTATGATTTCCTGTTTCAAAATGGCGGCCGTTTTAAATGTTCAATTGCAAATTGTAAAAAAAAACAGTTAACTTTACGAAAAAATTGCCAGAAACAAAAAAAAATAATAAATTTGGTTGTGATTCTCACGGTTCTTGAAATTTTAAAATTGGTTGAGATGTGACTGAAATTTTTACGCTTTAACGTTTCAAAATTGAGGCAGTTCCAAACATTTAATGGCAAATTGTTAAAAATCTGTTAATTTTTTGAAAATTGTGCTAGAACAAAAATAACTATGAATTTAATTATGACTCAAACGGTATCAACATTTTAAGAGCGGTGGAGATTTGGCTGAATGGAACTGTTTTTTCCTGTCGAAACAATGTTAACATAGCACGTATTAAGTTTAAACGTTTTGGAAGTAAAAATCAGTGCTATTCAGTCAAATTTCAACCAGCCATTTGTATGGAGTTGTCATGTTTTGTTACTTCATTTATCGCAGTATTTAGTAAATAACTCTAAAAATTAAGGAAGTAAGATGCATCTATTTTATTTTTAATTGATTTCTCGAGAGTTTTCGCTACTTGTTAACAGTTTTCCGTCAAAATGGCATTCATATTAGATTTTTAAAATACTGTTTCCCTGAGTTTCTCACATTGTACAACCTAGTATAATTATGTTCAATTGGCAAGAAATAAATTAAAATGCAGCAAAAGATAAAATTTTCTCATACAATAGTTATTAATTGATAATTTAGTGTATAAAAAAATACTTTTTTTAAACCACATTTATATTTAAGTGTAACTAAAAGTTAAAAAAAAAAAAAGTATTTTTTTTCAATTGTGCAACGGTTCTTTGAAATTGAAATTATTATAGCATTTCTTCTTGCATATATGTTATGCCGTTAAAGTGACGGTTTGGAATGCAGTCATGTGACTGCGAGTTGCCAATGTGTTGCGGGTTGCGTCGTGTTAGGATGAAGAAATATAAAATGCAAACCATTTAATTTTAGTAGATTAATTTAAAACCTTAAAAGGGCTCCCTTAGGAAAATTTACTTCAAAAAATTTCTAAAGTAACTTTAAAATTTTAAAGTTTTTTAAAGTTAACTTTTGAATTGAAAAATTTTTCTAAAGTTATGAGTCCTTAATGTTTTCTAATATTTTTTCTTAAGTTTTGAGCATATCCTAAATTTTTCCTAATTTTTTCTAAAGTTATTGATGCATTCTTAAGTTTTTAAAAAAGTTTTTAAGAAAACTTTAAGGGGGTCCAGTTCCTTTCCCTGGGCCACCTGTGATTTCCACAGCTATAGCCCTATAGGCTAGGCCACTAGGCTAGGTTAGCTATAGGCCAAATCTCAAACATGGGCGTGTGCATGGGTGGTGTCAGCGGTGCTTCGGCACCACCTAATGGCGAGAAATAGAAAATTGAATAATCTATAAATTCGTGAGAATGATTGAGTATGAATGTTTATAATTTTTCAAAAGAATTAGATGAACCACAAACTGGTAAATAAATCAAATACTTAGTGTTTTTTTCCTCTGTCTTACTGACAACCAGCATTTAAAATTGCTGGCTGATTGGAAGTGCAAATAAAATGTTTGTCGATGAAT